>JANHMN010000004.1:85972806-85992150 GCA_030674055.1 Rhabdomys pumilio
AGTGTTTGGCCCAGCCGGGTAACAGCAAGGCCAGCAGCCTCTGCTAAGGTGGATTCCCTGGGTGGGTGACTTGGTAGAGAGATTAGAGAGAATGGCTCCCTAGAACATTTGTGAGCAAATGAATCAAGGGATGAATGGGTCCAAGTGAGTGTGCCAAGACAACAACGTGGGAAGCCAGCCTGTGTATCAGGACAGAAGGGACCATGGGGCTGGTGTTGGGAGAGAAGCTGCAGGAGCCTGGCAAATGAGCAGGCTCATCAGCTTAGGAAGATTAGAAGGGTCGATGATAATGAAATGGGATGACACAGGAATGCTCAGGGCCTAGATGTTTAAATTCCCTGTGCTATATGCTGGTGGGCAGGCTTGAGACATGCTTTAGAGGCGGTGCTATGAACTGAGACAAAGGGAGCCATAGAGCCCCTCCATTTGTTTGCAGATCAGCCTTATTTTTTGTGTTAAAAGGGTTGTGTATGTGTGTGTGTATGTGTACAGGTACACCCCTGGAGACTTCCTTTGAAGAATTTTGTAACATTGATGCATGGACAATGTGGTACGTATTTATTAGAACCGGTGACAAGAATCGGGCCTTAATGGAGAAAGTGATTGTTATTCATGATTTCCAAATGGTTAACTCAATCCAGAGGATTCACATTAAACCCAGTCATTCCCCTTCCATGCTTGCTGGCTGTGATGGATGGAAATGTCAAGTCCCATGAGATCTCTGAGCTCACATTTTCTCTCTCCTAGCATCAGCATAGTTTTTATCCACCATTTTGCTCCACGATTTATTTCAACAAACAACGCCATGGCTATTTCTGTGGATCTGAGCTTCAATTTCAAACAGTCTTCAGAGGGTGTTGTTAGCCCTAACACAGTTTCTATAGCGCGCGCGCACACACACACACACACACACACACACACACACACACACACACACGAAACCCCTTCTTCCCTTCTTTTAATTTAGAGAAAGCAGGCAATCTTGAATATAAAAGGTTTTTTCAGAATTATGTCTTTTCAAGCTAGAAAACATGTTAGGGATTGTGGGAAGAATCTTCTGTACAAGGATTTGCTGGTGCTAACAATTTCCTAAATCAATAAATGATCGAATAGGAAAAATGTGTGGTTAAGACTGTAGAAGAAATAGCAGAATCACAGATAAAGTTCTGGGCCAGAGTATTATGGAATTTAACATCCTTAATGAAGCAGCTCAGGAGTGTGTGGGGGGGGGGGTGTTGTGTGAAGGATGGACTGGTTTCCTGGACCACCACTCAATCCTGTAGCTGATTGAGAAGAACAAGTGACAGACATTTGAAGCAAGAAAGTTACACAGTCGGATTTGAGATTTGCTGCACTGAACCATAAACTGTGCAAAAAGAAAAAAGAAAGGAAGAGAGAAAAAAGAAAGAAAGAAAGAGAAACGGGGAAGAGGTGTATTAATCAGAGTTCTCCATAGAAACAGGATATGCCAAGATACAGGAGACGAGACTTATATTGGGGATGGACTCACAGGACTGTGATGGGAGAAGTCCTGGAATGTACTTACTGCTTTCGAACAGCAGAAGCATGGAAGCTCGCGGTGGCATTTGGTCCAAACCCAAAGGACTAAGAATTAGGGGAGCTGATAGGGTTGAAGCCCTAAAAGCTGGAAGCTTTTGTAAAAAAGAAAAAAAGGGGTGGGCACAGACTGCTTTGCCAGAGCAAGAACTGGGAATGGGAAACACACAGGCCTTTTCCAACATGATTACTCCATTTTAAATATTCCAAGCCAGACCTCCTGATTTCCAGATAAATCTAACACCAAAGTCTTCACAGGTTGGAATATAGTCCAAACACCACAGAGCACATCCTCTTTATTACATGCATGGATTTGAGTGCTAACCTTGTCTAGGAACACCCCCTTAGGCACTTAAGTGACATATTATCAACTGGGCATCCTTTATGCCAGTCAAGATGAGTCATAAAATTACACATTACAGGGGCCTCTTGTGATGATCAAAATGTGAAAGCCTATGCTACAGGAGTAGAACTAGAGAATTAAGAATAGGAAGAAACAATTCAAGAGACCTTTAGGACATAGGTATAGCTGATAGATTGATTCATCAGGAAGAGAAGATAGAAGAAAGGAAGAGAAGGATCTGAATGGTTCCCAGTTCACTGTGGTACTTTCTGTGCTGAAGACCACATGCTCTGGATTAAGGAGCAAAAAGTAAGAAGGTAAGTAGGTAAGGAGGGGGTAGCATATCAAGCATGTTCCATTTCAGACAAATGAGCTTAGACTTGGGCTGAAAACACCAAGAGGAAAAAAAAAACAATAAAGTTTAGAGGAAAGAATAAAACAGAGGTTTCTGGATGATATTGCAAGGGATGGATTCAGAAGAACAGAAAATGTTCCAAGCCAGACCTCCTGATTTCCAGATAAATCTAACATCAAAGCCAGCAGAGATTCATCAAAGGCAAGGTGTAAGAGCCAGCAGTCAGGAATGGTTTCTATCTATTCCACCAAAGGGAATCTTTCACATTGACAGAGACCTACAAGCTGGGAGTTCACACTGTGCCTCTGACAGAGGACATAAGCTGAGCTCAGCTTTGTCCACTTCGGTTCCTTTGCATTCCACATCCAAGGAAACATGTAACTAGTAAGTTAGAAAAAGGGGCTCTTCATCTTGGGAGAGCCGGAGCTGTGCCGGTAGTGACTTTGACGATCAGTCCAACCTCAGAGGGATGTGAATTGCCGCCCGCACACGCACACTCGCACACACTGAGTGGTGCTCTTCAACTGCCTGCCAAGGGATGGGATGGTTCTCAACCAGATCAGTCTGTGGCTGCCAACAGCTCTTGTGAGGGCCCAATTTTCCAGCAGGAAACGTAACCTGAATTGGAAAACATGACTGTAGGCTGGAAAACAAACAGCTCAAAATATCTGTGTCCTGAAATGAACCATAAGTCAGTGCTGCTTCCACAACTGAATTGACACAGCCAAAGGAGCAGAGGGTCAGGGGAGCTTGCCGAGGGAGAGAGGAAGGCAGGAAGGAGCGACTGAGAGAAGGAGGGAAACAAAGAACAAAGAGAACATTGAGCTTTTGTTACATACCAAGCAGGAGCTGTTCTGGGTTGTGGGAGGTGTCTACATACATCCTCTCCACAGGAGCTGAGTCTCTGAGGTCAGCTGACTTACCCAAAACCACATAGTTAGGAAGAAGCAGGGCTAGAATTTGAACTTAGATTCAATGACTACAACATTAACACTCTCTTACTAGATTCTGTTGCACCCAGTAAGACAGAAAACAAGGAAGTGTTAAGAACATCCTGGGAAGGGCTTTCTTGAGTCCTTGATTTTTTTTTTTTGAAAGATTAAAAATTTGGAAATTGCCATCATCAGAGAATTCCTAGTTGTCTGGTAGGGATCATTGGATAACTTAAATAATGAATGGGCTACTGAAACGTCAAACATTCTTTCTGAGATGCCTCCATACACACCCCTTCTTGTCTCTATTCTGGGTTCCCATTGCCCTCCTGAGCTCCACTTAAGCCATTTATCCAGGAAATTATGTGTTTAGCTGATACGTGGAACTACAAGGTCAAAGATTTTAAGATTTAGCAAGTCACTTGATCCATAAGCAACAGAATTGAGATTTAAACACGTTTTCCAACTATGCATCCCAACTAATCTGTACTGCATAATAGCTATTTTTATAATGTGTCCCTACAACCAAGAGATACAAGATAAGTGGTCACAATCCATGTGTCACCTCTAACGGCTACTATGTTTCAGTGACCATTGATCTACTGGTGAGTCTACAAAGAGACACAGGAGGGTATCGAGTGATAATAAGAAAACTATTGGAGTGTATTGAATACTGTAGATAGGCAAGTGAAAAGATTATCTTTTTATTTATTGATTTCCTTTAATACTTTCAACTCTAATTACTCATTTAAAGATGATATTGAAAGGTATTGTAAAGAGAAACCATTTAGTCATTTATTTAAGAAACAAATGTGTTTAGGGTTAGGAAGACAACCATTAGGTAAAGTACTTGCCATCTAAGTGAGAGGATCTTAGCTCAGATCCCCAGAACCCAGGTAAAACCAGCACAGTAGTACACATCTATAATCTTGACACTCATAGAACATGATGATAACGGGTCAGAAGAGTGCTTAAAAGCTCATGGGCCACTGCCAAGGCACACACACAGAAAAAAAAAAAAACCTAAGGCACTCTGTCTCAAACAAGATAAAAAGCAGAACCCGATTCCCAAAAGTTTCCTCTGATCTCCACATGTGTCTTGTGTAAATTTCCACTTACATATATACACATGAATTCCAGCGTATATATTATGCACACAGCAATAATTTATAAAGAAATCCTTGGTATTTTTTTTAAATATAAAACCCACTGCTAAATCTTAAGCAACTATTCAAGGTCAGACAGATAGGAGATAATGAGGTGCAAGCAGAAGTCCGAGCAGCTTGTCTCTGGTAACTACAATTGATCACTGCAGAATTTATTTCTTCTTCTTCTTCTTTTTTTTTTTTTTTGAGAATAATAATCTAAAAAGGTGGGTACAATGATTATATATATCTCTAATTTGGAATTCAGACAAGAAGAAGTTTCCATTCCTTGTAAAAGAACCAATAGCCAGTGGGGGTGAAGGGTAGTTGTCCATGGGAAATGGGATCCCGGAACTGGCAGGGCTCACCAGAACGATAGAGCTGGTACCTAATGTGGAAAATAAATTGAAGACAGAAAAACTAAGGCTGGTTTATCATTGTAACTTGTAGAACGGTAGTAGTGTTTGAGCCCACTGAACCTGCTATCACAACCTACATCAGACTAGGGAACTTATATGCCAAAGAACTCCTTATAGTTCTGCAGGCTGGGAATCGTAAGATCAAGAGCTGACAAATTTCTGTGTTAACTGAGAGCTTGCTCCCTACTTCATTCCGTGCCTTCTCACTGTCTCACAGGAAGACAAGGTAAATGAGTCCCTCGGGCCTCTTTTCTAAGAGAACTTGTTCTCCACTGTTAGATCTGTGCCCTCCCAAAGGCCTTCTCTCTTAAGATCATCGCCTTAGGGATTGAGTTTTAACACACGAACTTGGAACACACAGGTTGTATGAAGTAGAGTTAGAAGGTGTTAAAACTATTCCCTGTAATAAGACGAAGCATAGGTTCCAGATGTCTGTAGCAATCACAGGACCTGAGCTCCCTCCTGTTTCCATGGATGGCTTTTGTCTCCATCCCTTCAGTCTTTCTCTCCTGCTGCTCATCATCCATGCTGCCTCGGGAAGAAGCTTTTAGAAATGATCACAGCACTTCCACACCTGAAAGCCTTCTCCAGCTCCCCTCTTGCTTTAAGAAAAATCCATGGATACCAGCAGTGCGCTCATGTTCACCAAGCCTTTGGTCTGCCATAGGCCTCCCTCTTAGCCCCACCTCATGCTCCTCCCCGTCACTGTTCAGCTTTTATCATTCTGCCATCAGGGGACTTATTGTTCTAGGATCAGCAACGCTGGTATTTGTATCTGTGCTCTCGTTGGAGTGTGTCTCCCCATTACAGACATCTGAACAATGCCTTAGTCGTGTTTTTCCCTTGAAAAGATCCTTTCTCGGTGAGATGGCTCAATATATAAAGGTGCTTGTTACCTAGACTGATGACCTGAGTTCCATCCCTGGGACCGACAAGGATTGAAGGAATCTGACTCCTGTAAGTTGTCCTGTGGCATCCAGATTGGCACTATGACACATAGCCGCACCACCATCTTCAGACACACAAAGAAAATTAATTAATCAATTAATTAATTAACTAAATTTTGCTATTAATCCTTTCTCTCCCACTACCCTGATTTCCAGTGCAGGGGCTTCCATGCCAATTGAATATTTCCATGGTTTTATGTTTGGTACACAGAAGTGCATAGGCCTCCCCAGCCAAACTTGGACAACTTGATGCTAGAGACTGTCTTAGTCTGCTTGGGTGGGGGAGGGGTGGGTCTTTACAACTTAGCATAAGAGTTTCAATATGTGCTTATGAAAGGGCATAAAGCTAGTTCCTCAATCTCTTCCTTCCTTGCCTTTCTTGATAGAGACATAAGTGTGTTCTCCTCTTACTGCTTCCTTCCCTTCTGCCCTTTCTTTTCCAAACATCATCCTCCCTCCTACCTTGTGTCCTCTGAAAAGGAGAGAAGGCAGAAAGCACAATGATAAAGTACTTCCAAAGAGCTATCCGAATGTGAGTTCGTTTTATTTCTATTGTGTCTGTCTGAGACAGAGGCATGGGGAGAGGGTGGAGGGCTTGCATCCCCACTGGGAAGGATCTCACACTGTGTTTAATGGCAAACCTACTTTGGGGGGACGATGAGGATGGGGAGCAATAGACTGACTGCTGTGTATACCAATTTCAAATTGCTAGCTACACCCTTCACTAACACTAGTGTTTCCCTTTTCAAAGCCCGTGTTACCACACGAAATAGCCAGCAAGTATACCTCTGCCAGAAATGGAATAATTTGTTATCGGCTGGAGTGAGAAGCTGACACAGTTAGCTCCCATAGATTCTTTTATTCCGATGGTGGCCAATCCCAGATTAACCGTGTCTCTCCCAGCTCTTCTTGGCAGCATATACTCTAAGCTGACTCTTCTATCCCTGTCTCAGTTTTTGATAGAGTGTTTAACATGCTATCTGAAGGCTTTTTGTCTTTTCAATCTGAGCTGTTTCATGAAGATACCACAGGGGTTCTTGGAGTGGTATGGGAGTCAGGGGATACTGTAAAGAAATCATCTGTTTCGTCGTCCCATCACCTTCTGTCTCGTTCCATGTTCTCTAATCTTAGTCTTTTACTAAGACTCCAACCTAATGATGAACCTCTCGGTAGCTTTGGTGGCACTCAGGACTGAGATCCACCTTCATCATTTGGCTGGGTGTCTCTGTACAGCCAGCCCCAAATACTTTCCCCTAGAGACTCTCCTCTCTGATTAGATCCTGGAACACTAAACTTTTGTCAAACTCTGTGCATACTGGTTTTTGTCTCCATGCCTTTGCTTAAGTGGTTCCTTATGCCTGCTCTGCCTTTGCTGCTGGTCATTTAGGTTTAACTCCTCCAGTTTCATCTAACTCTCTGGGTTGATTAAATTTCCCTCAGGAACCCATGTTTCTTTTTCATTTCTTGCCCATGTGTTACTGTGCTCTGCAGTAGCCATGGAATACAGTTAAGACTAGAAGCACCATGATCTGTGGTAGGAGTAGACTGCCCTGGGTAGGAGATAAAGGGTGCTCTATGTGTGGATAATGTAAAAAAAAAAAATGACAAAAAATGTTACCCTCATCTATCTATAGTTTGCCTTGTCACTCAAAGGTTGGTATCCTTTGCTGTACAGAAGTTTTTAGTTTCATGGGGTCACATTTGTCAGTTGTTGATTCTAATGCCTATGCTACTGAGATTTTATTCAGAAAATGCTTTCCTCTGCCTATAAATTGAAGCACATTCCCTACTTTCTCACCTAACAGATTCAGAATATCAGATCTTATACTGAAGTCTTTGATGCATTTAGCGTTTTCTTAGGGGACATCCTTCTATGTGTAGTGGTCCAGTTAAACCAGCTCCATTTACTGAAGGTATTGTCTTTTTGCAAATGTGTATTTTTGACCACTTTGTTAAGAAAAAAGTATGAGCTTTATCTGTTGTCTCAATTCTATTCTATTGATCAATATGTCTGCTTTTATAACAGTATCATGCTTTTAAATTCTATAGCTCTATAGTATAATTGGAAATCAAGGGTGGTGATATATTCAGTAGTGCTTTTAATTGCTCAATACTGTTTTTGATATCCTGGGTTTTTTGTGTTTCATTTGAATTTTGAGTTTAATTGTTCAATTTCTATGGAGAATGGCATTGGAATTTTGATGGAAATTTGTCATGGGATCTGTAGATTGATTTTGATAGGAATGGATGAAAAGTTTTATGTACTGTGCATGCAGTTCTAAACTATCTGGTGATAAAAGTCCTCTTTCAACACAAGCAGGATTTAAAATTGAAACAAATAATCCCATCGTTTGATAGCTGTGAGATGTTGGGCCTGTTAACTACCTTTCTGTTCTTTGGCTCCTTCTCTTGCAGTTTATATAGCAAATACATAAAAGAATATATTATATAATAATTATATCCCAGCACATTATCATCATAATTAGAATGAATACACTTTCCATAAATGCAAGTGATAAGTCTGTATTCTTTTAAATTAAAGGTCAATCATTAGATTAAAGGTCTTTGAGAGTCTATCTTGCTCACTATTCAGCACATGCTGTATAGAATTTGTTAAATACTACATTTACACCATGAATATTTGTTGAATGAGTCAATGGGTCATATTCATTTGTGCATATCAAGCACATGGGAGAAGTGGGTGTTAGAGAATGTTTGTTGGGTGAATGAGTAGTTGAGCAAATGGATAAGTCATCAAAGAAGAGACTAAGAAACTGAAGACACAGAAATAAGGACACCAATGACAGAGGAGACTAATGGGGAACATGAAAGAGATGTCCAGATTTACCCTCACCGAACTATTCCAGAACGTTGAGTATAATGAAGTGTAGAGAATTAAAAACTGGAGATTCATGTCAGACCACTGAGCAGCTATTAGAACCTCAGGGGAGAGAAGAGAAACTGGAAAACAGCAACATTAGGAAGTCAGTTGCTAGAAAGACTTGCCCATAATCTCTGCCTCAAAAGAACAGAAATATAGACAAGAGAGAAATGGTGATCTGCTAGTTGTTTGTTCCAATCACTGTGTTAATCAGATTTTTAAAAATTCTTTCCTCCACACAAAAAGTCGGATGGCTAAGATTCTACAAATATGGGGAATAGTTTCAGATTCTAGGATATGATAACTTCTAACTCCACAGAGACATTCATAAGTGATCTACGTTGGAGCCATCAACAGGAGTGAAGACTAGCTATTCCAAACCAACTTGGCCATAATTGAGATTTCCCTCCAAAGTATGCTTTCATTAGTTCTTGGCTCTTATAAGTAGAAGGAATGGATCATGTCTGCATAAATATAATAATGTTAGACTATATATCATCTCCAAGATTCCCAAGGGCCATATGGTGTGGACTTAAAAAAATAAAGTCTGATGTAAAAATTGTAAAGCTTAAATGGTACTCATAGAGAGAAAGGAACCTACCCAAGCAGCCAGATAGCTGTAATTCTGATATTTTCCACGAGTAATGTAATCTCTAATTTCAGGGGGCTAGAGAATTACACATCACATACCATATCCTATAATCTACCAACTTGATTCTATGTGGTGCAAAGTCTATTTGTGCTCATCTTATTAGGTAAGCACCTCCAGCTAATCTTTATTCAACCTTGTTTTCTTTATCATCTTACAACCTAAATAAGAAACTATCTACTAAAATGTGTAAGGCTGATAAAACATTGGCACTATTATTTAAATGTATCTAAAATGTAAGTGATCATACAGAATGTCTTCTATGAGCACCTATGGAATGAGAGACTTTCCTCCAAAGTACTTTTATTTGAGTGGTTCCTGTTACTAGGATGTCACCATCTTTGGGATCCCTAGTCAGAGAGAATGGGCATAGATGTTGATTCATATGCTGCCACAGTTAGACACAAACTAATGATTTTTAACAGTTTCTTACTTTCTAAGTAGGCAGTCCAAGTCTTATACGGCAACCAAAGGAACATTAGAGACCATGATAGCAACTTACCATTTACTCTGCTGCCTGCAAAATGAAGCTTCTTGGAATCCAATATAATCTTCCCAGTTCCAGTCCTCACACAATTTTGTAGTCTCATTATCATTGGGCAAAGAAGGAAATAAGATGATGCATCATCCCTTCCTTTTGAGAGATTAACCAGAAGTTGTACACATCATTTCTGCTCAATTCTTGCTCAATTCCTTTAACAGAACCACATTACATTCTAATCACAAGTAAACTAAAAGGAAGACTTTATTCTAGGCTTATGAAAACACACACACACACACAAGCATGCGCACACACATATGTATACACATACACACATACATATACACACAAGCATGTGTGTGTGTGTGTGTGTGTGTGTGTGTGTGTGTGTGTGTACAGAGGTACGTATTTATTGTTATGAAATAAAAGAGAAAATTTACACAGAATGCTTTAGCCATTCATGATTTAAAAGCTCCCTCATATTTGGGTAAAACTTATCTCTCTGACGCTTTTGCAACTGAAAATAATTTGTTCTCCACAGGGAAAGAATAAACACACATACCCTCTTCAAAGACATAAATACAACTGACTCCAGCCTTCTTTCACCAACTCATTCCTTTGCCAGGAAAAGCAAGCTCTTGCTCTTGTGCTGCCCTTACAATGGGAGCTTGTGTGGACTTCTGCATCGTGACCGCATTCCTCTCTATTCCCAGGATCTCTTTCATCAGTTAAGAGTTCTTGTTCTCTGGCTCTAAGATCTCATCACAGTTTTAGTGCTAGCAATGTACATTCCACACATTTGTGCTGAAGACTGATACCTTCCACAAGCCAGGCTTAATATGGGGAACAACTCAAAACTGGGATGGCTTTAGAAAATTACCTATTTTTACTGGTATTTATCCATTGTGCCTAGCACTGGGCACCACAATGACAATTTCTTTCAAGGACATCTTACAAAGAAAGGATTTTCATTTTTTTAGTGTATACAATTTTTTTTTTTGCTTTTTTCATCATGCTAATTTTTATAGGAAATTTTTTTATATAATATATTCTGATTATGGTTTTTCCCTCCTACTTCCTCTCAGATCCTCTCAGTCTCCCCAACCATCCAAATCCATACCCTTTATTTCACTCTCTCAACAGAAAACACAGGGAGCTAAAGCAAACATGAATAAGACAAAATAAACAAACAAACAAATGAAAAGAAAGAGAGCCTAATAAAAATCACAAGAAACACATAAAAATACAGAGAAACCAAACCGTGTACTGACACAGAGAGAAAACCCATAAAACACCTTAAATCTGAAACCACATTATATAATAAAAGACCTGTAAGGAAGAAAAAAGGGGATCCCAGACAAAAGCATTATGAGACAAAAATCCTCCAAAATACCATTGAGTTAGTTTCATATTGCCCATTTGTACCTGGGCATGGGGCCTGCCCTTAAATATAGTTTGTATACCTAGTGAGACTCTATTGGAAAAACATGTCATTTGTGAGCAGTTGCCAATTAGAGAGAGCTTCTGACTTAGAGATTGGGGCTTGTCTACTTCCCTTCTTAGCAGAGCCCCATCTGGCATAGACCTATGCAGGCTCTGTACATGCTGCCACCATGCTATGAGTGCATGTGTACATCAGTCCTGTTGTGTCTAACAAATCTTGTTTCCCTTGGTGTCTTCCATTCACACTGGCTCTTAAAATCTTTCCTTTTCCTCTTCTGCAAAGTACCCTAAACCCCAAGGGAAAGAGATTTGATGGTGACATCCCATTTGGGACTGGAGTTCCAAGGTCTCTTCCTCTCTGCACATTGTCCAGTTGTGGCTCTCTGATAGTGGCTGAGAAAGACACTGATCTAGGATCATAGCAGACTGTCATTAGGAGTCATTTTATTATGTTGAGGAAAACAGTAGTATTTGGTTTTCCCTTAGGTCCATACCTATCTAGTCTCAAGTTCTTGGCCAGCAGAGCAGTATCAGACATGGGTTCCATCTCATGTAGTGAGCTTTAAATTTAATCATATAGTGGTTCATTACTCCCAGAACCTTTGTGTCAATGTTGTACCAGCATGTGCATTGCAAGCAGGTCACCATGGTAGAGTGAAGGGTTTGTAGCTGAGCTGGTGTTTATTTTCTTCTCTAGTAGCATGCAGAGTATGTTTCAGTACCAAGAACGTTTGTCAGTAAAGGGGAAGGCTCCACACCAGCTAGACCTCACTTTGTTCAATGAGTTACACAGGTGTGAGACATGCTTTTTCAATCTCAACAAATTGATGGTCTAGCAACGCTGTAGACAACCGATTCACAATGGTCTTAAACGCAATCCAACCCAGTATTTCTTAATGTTTTATGCAAGAACAAAAATTATGTCATGCTAGAATTGCTCTACAGTCATCTAGATAACTAACTTTCTTAACTTCATTGAAAGACTTAGTATTCATCTATATTGTGCCATATCTTTGTTCCAGTCCCATTGTTCATAATTTGGAACTTTGAATTGTGTCTTTGACTATTATGCTATTGTTCCCAGTTCTACAGATTTTGACATTTCCTTTCAATAGACATGCTCAGAAAAATCATAAGCATGAGTAATTTGCTATAATTTGGGTATATTACACCATTCAGGCCATTATAAAATACCACAAACTGGTTTATAAAGAAGAGAAACTTATTTTTAATAATTCTGTAGTCTGGTAAAATCCAAGATGAAAGCTCTAGTAGTGTCTGATAAGGTCAGTTCTCACATGACAAAGGGATAAGAGTGTTCGTTGTAGTATCTACCAGGGCACTAGTCTGTCTTTCAAAATATTTGTTCTTATGTCCTTATCACCTAACAAAGATCTTACATTCCAGTCTCATCACATCAAGAGTTAGGATTTTATCATCTGAATCTAAAGGCTGAGGAACTAAGAAACATCAAGTTCAGCATCAAGTGTAAGTTTCAACTGTAGCTTGCATTGTTTAGAAAAGAGGAGAATAAAAACATTTCCCTCCAAGTGAAAATGTTCTGTATATTGCGCTGTTTTTCTTCTGTTAAACATGCTGTCAATCAGTTCTGAGAGCACAGTGTCAATGAGGTAATCAGCCCATGGCAGCTGAATAGAGCCATTGGGTACTCCGGTGAGTTTGTACACATGGTGCTCATAGCATTATCTGATGATATTGACAACACACTTGGGACTGTGTGAACTCATCAGCTTTGGGAGTTTGGTCCTCATCAATTGAGGTTTCTCTTGTGTTCCATCTCCCCTTCTGAAAAGAAATGCAAATGCCTATAAGCTATAGCTGAAAAGTTTTCAAATTCTCAAAAAGAGGATTGAGGATAGGGGGACACATACAAAGAAAGAAAGGCACTTCTAATCTTGAACTATTAGCAAAGAACCAACCAGAAAACAAAATCTTCTTCCAAGAGCTTTAGGGAGTCCATAGGGCCACCTCTGTTCAACCTGTGAAGTCCAAGCCCAATCCAGGTTTCATTCCATTACTGCTTCTTCTTGTTATTAAACACTTTCTAAGGGTGTGGTCTATATTTCTCTAAGTATTTTATATATAATATTTTACCTTTCATCACTTCCCACAATTCATTCCTAAGAAATGAGACCACATAAAACATAGACAATTTTAGAATTGCAGATATGAAATGGTCTCATGAATCCTGTAAAAATACCTCATAAGATAACACCATAAATAATGCAAAAATTGATAATATTCACTATTATAAGCACCTACAATGTCTTGGGAAGTCATTCTTCTCTAGGCAGTACACCAAGGTCTTATGTAGCATGTCTTATTGGAGAATTGGTGATGATTGGTCATACAGACAGGATCTGGTTAAAGATACTCCTGCATACACATCCCAGTACAACTTATTGGTGCCATACAGGAAGGATAGCAGTCATGATTTCAAGAGAAGGGGCAATCCTTTGAGAGTTTATATCCCCATCATAGCATTGGTGATATACTCCCAGGAAAAAAAAAAGCTAAAGAAATAAGTAGGAAACCAGATCTGTCTATCATTTCACTTTGAGCCTAAAACAGAACATGGGCATGGTAACAGTAAGTATGAGAAGAGAGAGCAGGCGGTGGCATGATAGTGCCACAAAGCTGAGCAAGTGAACAGAGCTTGTTCTCATTAATAAGAGAATGGGGAAGGCACTTGGCAGACAGCTTTCAGGAAGAAATACATTCGTTCACTCTGCTAATAAAAGCTCTGTGTTTCAGGTGACTCTCAAGCAGTAATAGAAAGAGTGAACAAAGAGATCCTGCAAAAAGAAGGAAGTAATGTCCCAGATACAACCTGCTTAAAGTAACCACGAGGACACTCTGTGACAGCCTTGATGGTGAACTAAAGACAACGTCATCTCCCTTGGGGCCACAAACAGAGGATCCAGGATTTGTTCTTTCATGTTGAACACCCAGTGTGTGTCAGGCATTGCCAAACAAAATCACCAAGCCATCCTGGAGAAAAGTGATGACAACTATCTTTGCTTACTACATTGATGAGTGCCAACCAAGATGAGCAACTCGGCCTGCATCCCAAATAGACAGGACCTGAAGGATCATTGCTGAAGTAAGCTTGAGAAGGTTATCTGCCACATGCATTCACACACCACTGTTGCTCATGCTTTCTTCTAACTCTGAGAAGCATAGTCTCACATTTACTAAAAGAAGAAATATGAATTAGAAATGGTAGAAATGGTATTGTTTAACACAGAGAATTATCTTTAACACAAAGTTTCTGATTGCAACAAGGACAGAAAACAATGGCAAAACCAACAACAGGCTATGTATGAGACAATTTTCAAACATGGCATTTTATGTAAGATACTAGTGTACTGCATACAGAATAGTAAATACCTAAGACATTTTATTTATACACACATGTATGTGTATGTATATGTGTGATATATATTAAATATTAATATTTGCATTCTTATTTAGAATATTATTTTATGGTGTCTGTTCTATAGGATCGATGAGACTACTTGATACCTATAACTATAAAATTACTCATATTTCATCTTATATGGCCTAATTTTTTTTTAAGAAGAATTGGGAAAGATAATGGGAGATAAGAAACTACACATAAGGAAAAAATGCTTGCTGAAATATGGGCCACATTCTTAAAATGAATGGTGGGAAAAGCATCACTTTTGAAATCCAAGTTCCTGAGGTGGGCTTGTATTGCCCATTAAAAGAAATGAATTACAGACTTTCAAATAATGGAGAAGTTGGTGATTGTGTTAAAGAAGGAAAGAATAGTTGAGCCTAGGTAGATTAAGGGAAGTAAATATTTCAGCTTTGAACTCACTAAGTTGTTTAAACACAGATAGCCTAGAGGCAGCTTAGTTCCAGACAACAGAAGCTATTATGCTTGGTTTAAGCAGAGACACCTATGGTCAAAGGACAGTAGATAACTTACAGAATTTACTGTGTGTTCAAAGCAGCAAGATTTAGTGCTACTCAGCCTGAAACAGTACACCCAAGAGAAATGCTCAACTGCATGGCTGAACTTCTCTGATCAATATACAACTGTTTCCAGGAAGCCGATGCTCCTTCCAACTGTCCTAGTGAAACCAAATGTTTCTTCAACCAAGTCTGACTTCATTCATGGATGCTGGCTCTTAGTCATATCTTCTTAGCCCAGTCTTGGAGAACTGTGAGATCTTAGTTGTATGGGAATCAGATGATAAAGACTTTAACTTTTTCATCTATTCAGTGGAATATATGACAGGAAGGTATTAGAGGTGTGTGCAGAGCGAGTGCACCTGCAGCATTGACTACACTGATGTTGGACTGAGAGACTCAGTGGTCTGTCAAGGCATCTGCTTATTTAAATCTGAGAATCCTGCTCCAAAGCCACTTAGCTGGCTCTGCTTCTTGAATGTAGCTCAAGAAAAACTGGGGTACTCTGAATTTAATAGACAAAAAGCCAGAGAAAAATAACAGAAATGTGTCATTTTGCTGAAGACAGGAAGTCTTGGTAGAGGTTCCAGTGGATATTTCCAAAAGTTGTTCATGAACTTTGCCTTCTTACCAATTATACCCTCACCGTGGGTACAGATCCAGAGCAGCATCCTAGAGCCTTTTATGCACAACATTCTCTAGAAAAGCACTTGGAATGTTCGTGAAAATAAAGATTCCTGGGTTCCATGCCAGATCTTGTTGCAGAATGGCTACACTAGCAGGAACTATGTAGAGAGAAGAACTCTGGTTTTGATATGTATTTATGAAGTCTAAACAGACAGTGGAAATGGACCCCCAGCTATTTCCACATGGATTTCCTTCTAAGAGTTTGTAACCTCAATCTGAATGCTATGAAGAAGAAAACTAGAAACTATTACCTGACCTTGACAACATGAAGGTCACAAAAAAACCTGAGATTGATAATATGCTGAGACAATTAAAAAAATGTTGAATTTAAATTACATTAGCATATTGTTATAACTTAGATGGCAAAATATATAAATAAAAATTGACTTCATGCTAGTCTAAATGTTAGTATGCAAAGGCAAGCATAGTGACACATACCTTTTGTCTCAGCACTCAAAATATAGAGGCAGGAGGATCAGAAGTCTGAGGTCATCATTGCCTGTGTAGTGAGCTGGAGGTCACCCTTGACTATGTAGAGAGTATGAAGGCAGCCTGGGCTATGTGAGAACAGGTCTTTAAAAAATAAAACAAATATTTGTGCAAAGAGTTCTGTGCCCAGTATCAATATTGAGTTTGGAAAATTGTTTGTATACATCTTTAAGATGGAAGCTCAAAAACATTATAGACAGTATACTCTACATTTCTGTGCAAGCCTGTCTTGTGTTTCCCACTTAATTTTCAATGGTATAGAAAAATTTAAAGACCAATTTCTAACATATGGAAGCACTTCCCATGGCAAATGACACAGAAACTGGAGAGAACAACGAAGACTTGCAGCTACTGCAAGCTTAGCCATACACCTTCAAACCCTATCAGGAGAACTAAACTCTCTTGCACTCATAAATCAGATAGCACAAAAACTTATTGAAAACCTACTGTGTGCTAATGTTTCTCAGAGGCTTTCTCGTGTGTTTTCTGATTTCCTATTTTAAAGCAGACTGATGGGAGTATTTTTCCATGGTTTTAAGAATTACATATATCTAACACAGTATTATGAAATGCTTGTGCTTTAAACAGTAAATGGTTAGTATAGTCAAGAAGTAATTCATCTTCTCACATAGTCCTCTTTATTTTTGTCCAGCAAGGTCATCTCAAATCTACTCTTCAGTGCAATTCTTCATTAACTGTAGTCCCCTCACTGAATATCTCTGTCTTACTTGCTTGCATCTTTGGGTACATTGACTTGTTTGTATCTATTTCCTTCTCTTCCCATCAGTCTTTAGGAATCACTATTTTATTGTTTTTGTGGATTCAATATTTTTTTTCAAGGAGTTTGCCCATAAATGATAGTCTATGCCTTTTCCTCTCTATGCCTGGTTTAGTTTACTAAGAGCAGTATCAAACACATTGATTCACACTGCAGAAACTGCCAGGCTGCTAGTGTTTAAGAATAAATACTGGCCCCAGGGTATGAGTGTAGGAGAACTGGCCCAGCTCCTAGCCTGCTGACACCCTTAGCAGAGCACTGCACCCTGCCTTGGCAATGCAATGGGTATAGTTGGGGCAGGTGAGCCAGCCCTGAAGGTATGTATAAAAGCCTGCAGGAGAGCTGGTACTGTCCCTTGCTAGCATTGTGTAAGCTAGCCAGGGCAGTGCTGGAGGGCTCACCCTGGTGGTGTGGGTGTGGGAGAGCTAGCAAGATGACCAGCTCAGGCACCACTCAGGACCAGATTTAGGGCCTGAGTTGGACCACCCCAACATCTACCCCACCTGTGAACACTGGAACACTTAAAGGCGCTGGTCCTACACATCCAAAGTCACAGGATCTCCCTGACAGAAGGCAACCAGAAGCTACGCAAGAGGAGTCCCAGTGAGGATCCAGTCCTGATAGTGTAGCAGAAGCCAGAGGCCTCGAACCAGACCCATGATTCATTGCAGTGAACATTTGCAGATAAAGAAGTGTGAACAAAAGTTACTATGGAACTCATTATCACATATTATAGCTTCCACAATAATGTTTTTTTTTTCTTTTGGGGGTGCAGGTTGCAAGAGCCAAGGGCAGATATATGAAGGGACAGAGAGATGAGTGGGATTGGGTACAGGATGTGAAATTGACAAGGAATCAATAAAAAGTTTGAAAAAAAAAAGGAATGCATGTTGTCCCATGGAAGCTATACCCTGCATGCTCCTTATCCACACACTGGGATTAGGCTGTTTTCACACATTAGTTTGTATGGATAATGGTCTAATAAATCTGGTGGTACAGGTATCTTGGAGAAGTGCTGATTTCCCTGAGCTACTCTGAAGTGTGATTAGGTGTCACAAGAGATGTCACCCTACACCTAGTAGGATGGCTGTGAACAGAGAATACAAGAAAAGCATGCTACAATCCATAGATCCAAAGAAGCCAAATAACAAGGAGAACCCAAGGGAGGGTGTCTGAATCTGTCTCAGAAAGGAAAATAAAATAGATATCAGAGGTGGACGGAGGAAGGGAACTGGGTGAGAGAGGAGATGGGGGGCAGGGGACTAGGAAGAGGGTATCAGGTATAGGGAAAGCAAGTTAGCAGAGAAGGACATCTCTAGGACATACCAGAGACGGGGTGGGAGTGAGGAGGCCAGTCAGTCTATGGTGATGACTCAAGCTGAGACTCCTAGCAGTGGGGGATATGGTGCCTATGGTTGCCACCTCCTGTAGCCAAGCAGGACTCCCAGTGGAGGGATAAGGACAGCAACCCAACCCTAAAACCTTCTACCCAAAATGTGTCCTGCTTATAAGATGTATAGGACAAAAGATGGAACAGAGATTGAGGAAATGGCCAACCAATTACTGGACCAAATTGAGACTCATCCCATCGGCAAGAACCAATCCCTGACACTAATTAACAATATTCTGTTATGCTTACAGACAGGATCCTTGCATAACTGTCCTCTGAGAGGCTCCAGACAGCAGTCAATGAAAACAGATGCAAAGACACATAGCCAAATATTTGATGATGGAGCTCAGGGAGTCTGGTGGAAGAGTTGGGGAAGGATTAAGGAATCTGAAAAGGATAGAGAATCCACAGGAAGACCAATATAGTCAATTAACCTTGACTTTTGGTTCCCAGAGACTGAACCACTAACCAAAGAGCATGCATGGGCTGGACCTAGCCCACCTCATCCGTACCCCAGCCCCCCACCCCCCGCATATATGTAGCAGATGTGCAGCGTGGTCTTCATGTAGGTTCCCCAACAACTGAAGAATAGGCTGTTCCTGAATTTATTGCCTGACTGTGGATCCTGTTCTCCTATCTGAGCTGCCTTGTCTTGCCTCAGTGGAAGAGGATGTGCCTAGTCCTGCTGTGACTTGATGTGCCTGGGTGGGCTGATACTCCATGGGGCCTACCTCTTTTCAGAGGAAAATGGGAGAGGCAAGGGAGGGGTAGGGGCTGTGTGAGAACGGAATGGGAGGATAAGAGTACCTGATAATGGGGTGTAAAGTGAATAAACGAAGAAAGAAAGAAAGAAAGAAAGAAAGAAAGAAAGAAAGAAAGAAAGAAAGA
>JANHMN010000004.1:85992160-86068196 GCA_030674055.1 Rhabdomys pumilio
AGAAAGAAAGAAAGAAAGAAAGAAAGAAAGAAAGAAAGAAAGAAAGAGAAAAACAAATGTGGAGAGGGTATGAAGAGAAACAAGCCCCTGATCACACTGTTGCACAGTGTTGATGGGAATGTTAAGCAATGTGACCATAATAGAAAACAATATAGATGCTCCTTTAAATATTAGAATAGAGGTAAATGCTTTTATCCTGTTTTATGGTTGAGAAAACCAAATTCCCAAGAAATTGAGCGTGTTCACCAGAGCAAGACACTCTAACAACATCCCAGTGTTCTTTACAGTCCGCATGCCCCCCCCCCCGAGTTCATTTGTTTATTGCTTAATATGTGAGTATTAGCAGCACCCCTTAAAGCATACCACATTTTGAATAAACATGTGACCTCATAACATCTTTGTTGACAACATCCAATGCCTGGCCTAGGACTAGGGACCACACATGTGTCCTCAGAAAGTTCAAGAGATTCAGAGACTCTTCATGGGTCACCAAGCTCAGAGCATCCCCGCCAGAACTTAGGTTCCATTCTGTTTCCAAGTTCATAATGTATTTACTACCTCAGAATTTAAGAGGAGAGAAATAGCATGATAGCACATGTACTTAATGTTATACAGGGCATCTCACATATCTGAGTCCTAATCTTAGTTTCAGCATTGAATACTAGGCAATGGCCCCATTTTATAGGTGTATGAACATGTCTTAATAGAGGTTGAAGTTATTCACTGTTGGAAATGATTCAAACCCCAGTCTCTAAGACATGATATTATTATCTATGAATTCAGTGTCCTTTAAAGTGGAAAAGGATAGGATGTAGACAGTAAAAATGGCTCCCACCAAAACTTTCTTTTTGAAAACTCCTGGGTTTTTTGATCATGAAAGTGTTCCAAATTGCTACTGTTAAGAGTGAAAATAGAGCAAGCAAATAGGGACAAAAATCTCTCAGTAGGCTCTGTGTAGTCAAGATTGTCCTGAAGAAATTGGACAACCAGTTAGCTCATTCCTAAAGCAGTTGGCTATTCCTTTGAGTTTCCCTGCCAGGCTAACTTCAAATAACTACATTCTTTATGGATATACCCAGCCCTATTCAAGGAAGTGGTATTCTTGAAGATAAAGTTACACACAGATATGGGGAGATAGTGGTACCTATTGCTGCAAACCAGTAGCAAAATTGGATAGAAAAATTGAACAAATAGATGAACCTGTGTATTGAATAAGAACAGTATGAAAAAAGACTATTTTCAAAGAAATTGTGAAAACTGTAATTCCTATAAAACGGGTGTGATTTCTCCCAAGAGAAGGTGTGGTGAAGCACTTTCTTTGTTAGCCAATATCTCAGCAAGTCAGATGGCTAAGCATTCCCGCTGACATGTGCCCTTCACAGCTTATAAATCACTCTCACACACAGGCTCACTTCCTATCAGATTATATCATCGTTTTAATCCCATCATCTGGCCCACACTAGATTCTCAATGTATTTTGTATTCTAATGAGCTAAATCTAACAGAGTCCAGAGTCAATATTTTTATTAAACACTGGGTAAAATAGTAGGTCATTAGTCATGTGACCTAAGTTCTGGCGGGGATGCTCTGAGCTTGGTGACCCATGAAGAGTCTCTGAATCTCTTGAACTTTCTGAGGACACATGTGTGTCCTAGGCCTAGGCCAGGCATTGGATGTTGTCAACAAAGATGTTATGAAGCCAAATGAGAACACTTGATGTAAATATAAACTTTTATTTAATTAATGTAATTTTTTAGAATTTTATATACTGTACTGTATGAGTACTGTATTTACATCATTTTCTTCATTCTCTCTTCTTGCTACAACATTTTCTATGCTCCTTACTTCTCACATTCATAACTTCTTTAATTATTACTGTTACATATGTGTATGTATAGCTTACTGAGTTCATTTAGTGTTAGAAGGATATAGAAATGTTTATGGTTGACCATGTGGGATTTGATAACATATAAAGAAACTCATTTTAAAGAAAACTGATTCTCTCTCTCTCTCTCTCTCTCTCTCTCTCTCTCTCTCAGCAGCTATTGCTTATTGATTGCATCTAGGTTTTCATCTAGGATAGGGCCTTGTGGAATTTTTCTCCTCCATGTTGGCATGTCAACTGATATTGGCCTTGTGCATGAAATTTCAACAATATGGTTGCTTAAATATAAACTTTATACAATATGCAAATTCTTTTATCTTGTTTGCAAGTCTTACAGAAACTCTTCAACTACATAATGTTACCAAGGAATAGCATTAAAGCATATGACACACATCAGAATTGGGTATTTTCTTCTTTTGTATCTTTACATCTTAGTTGAAAAACTTGGATTTCTTTAATTTTAGTATTTAGAATAGAATTCCTGAAAAACCCAGACCTAGATTTTCAAGCAATCCGTATGTCAGAATCAGTGTTTCTGTCAAACATATTTTGTTTCATGGCCTAGATTTTCATAATTAAATGAAGTCAAATGAGAACACAAGCAAGCTGAAAAAAGCATTGTGTTAGTATTAACTGGTACCAGTTGGTGCATATAGTAAGTTCTTCTAAGATTCGCCTCTTAGAGGGAAAAATCATTGTCACACACTGTGGACATAAAATGCAAGGACAAATTCAGTTGGTAACTTTAATTCTATACTAGAGGATATTACAAAATAAGTTGAAATTTTGGAGTTAGATGTTTAAAAGGATCGTCAAATGTTGCAGAGATAGAAACTTTTGTGAATACAGACCATGATCAAAATCAAAGATCTAGTCTGTCATGATTCTCATTCAAAGTGATTATTATTATATATTGTGAGGTCAGCTGCTAGTAGCCAAACAAGTGTTAACTGACTGCCATCCTAACACTTAGAAGGCTGAGATTAGAGAATTATAAGTTCAAAGACAGCCCTAGCTACATTGTGAGATGCTAGATAGGTAGGTAGGTAGATAGATGATAGATACATACATACATACATACATACATACATACATACATACATACAGTGTGATGACAACTTGTATATGCCTGGCCCAGAAAGTGGCACTATTAGAAGGTGTGGCCTTGTTGGAGTAGGTGTGTCACTGTGTGTGTGGGCTTAAGACCCTCACCCTGACTGCCTGGAAGTCAGTCTTTCACTAGCAGCCTTCAGATGAAGATGTTGAACTCTCAGCTCTGCCTGCACCATGCCTGCCTAGATGCTGCCATGTCCTTGCATTGATGATAATGAACTGAACCTCTGAACCTGTAAACAAACCAGTCCCAATTAAATCTTGTCCTTATAAGAGTTGCCTTGGTCATGGTGTCTGTTCACAGCAGTAAAACCCTAGCTAAGACAGAAGTTGGGACCGGGGACTGAGGTATTCCTGTGATAGACCTGACCATGCTTTTGGTTGGAAGAGTGTAGATTTTGGGAGTTTGGATTTGGGAAGCAGTGGAATGCTTTAAATTGGGCTGAATGTGTCATCCTAGTAGAAATATGGAAGACTTTGTTGCTTGGAGTCATTTGAACTGTGCTAACCTGGCCCAAGAGGTTTTAGAGGAGAATTTCAGAACAAAGCATAAGGACTGTTTTTGTGGTATTTTAGTGAAGAATGTGGCTGCATTTTGCCCTTGTCTGAAGAGTCTACCAGAGGCTAAGGTAAAGAGATTTTTATTAATTGCATTGACAAAGAAAGTCTCAAAAAAGCCCCAGAGAGACTTCATTCTCTGGTTAAGTCTCATGAAGAGCATTTTGAACAAGTGTAACAAGCTTAGAAAGGAAAAATATAAAATGTACGGTTCAAGTATTAAAGGGACACCAGGAAGTGAAATGAAGCTGAAGCCAGTGGATATGAGATAACGGATTAAGGGAAGAATGACCTTGTAGCAAGATTCCACCCAGCTAAATTTAGATTCAGGCATGGTAGTACAAGCCTTTAATCCCAGGAGGCAAAAGACAAGATCTCTGAGTTCAAGGCCAGCCTAGAACAGAGCAAGTTCTAAGAAAGAAAAACTTAAATCCAGGCTTGGTGAACGACACCTTTAATCCCAGTGCTTAGGAGACAGGCATGCAGATCTCTGAGTTCAAAGTCAGTCTAGGGAGCAAGTTCCAGGACAGCCGAGCTTAGGCAGTGAAGGAATTGGAAAACAGAAAGCTGGTGATAATGTAATGGAACAAGGGGCCATATTCCAGCTCCTGCAAGCAGCCCAACTCGGCAGCTTCTGCCATGTAGCTCTGGTTTTAGAATGAAAAGTAGAAGTCACCACTGGGACAATTGACGCTGGTTAGCTGGAGCTAAGAAATTAGCAGTGATTAAGAAGAGACCAGCATCACTGAGGTAAAATCTGGAAAGTGTTTTTTGAGCTCACAAAGAAGCTGTGTTCCAGAGATAGCCAAGGTTGTACCTCCTGCTGCAGCTGTACTTGGTAATGTGTAAGAGTCACCCAGGTGGTACTGGTTTTGAAGGCATGAAGGGGTCATGAAGAGCAGCTGAGGCTTAGCACTGTGATAGGCCATGGAACGTCACTGGTGAAGGTGCAGCCTCGGGTGCAGTTGATGACCCAGGACTGAGGGAGTCATGCAAAGGAGTTGAGGCTGGGCACCATAAAGAGAACCTATGAGAGGCTATTGGTGAAGCCTAGTTGCATTGGAAGACCCAGTCTATTGGAGATGCCAGTACCATGGGATGAACACCAAGAACAGCAGCAGCAGTAGAGTGGATCAAACTGAGCTTAGACTGCTACACAGGGCAGAGCTCAAGAAATGGTGCCTGCCCTTTGGAAGAGCCAAAAAGATCCTGTGTGGATCCCAGACATTGAAACAAGAAACTATAACATTGAGGTTGCATTGGAGACCACAAGATGTTTGAGATGGCAGAGCTGCAGGCTGTCTGCTGAGGAAAGCTGCTAACAGGGAGTGGAACCAATCCAAGAGAAAGAAGATTGTTGCAGTCAACAAAGATGAAAAGGAGTTGGAGATCTGAAGACATGGAGATGCAGAGATTGGAGTTTGCCCAGCTGGTTTCTTGTCTTGCCTTGGGGATTACAGTTAAGTGACTGGATAAGTCTCAAAAAAGACTTTGAACTTTGGACTTTTAACATTGTTGAAACTGCTATAGACTATGGGGACTTTGGAAGTTGGACTAAATGTATTCTGCATTATGTAATGTATGTAATTATATAATGTAATGTATGCCCCCTCCATAGATTCATATGTTTGGACAAGCCTATGGGGAGCCAGGGAATGGAATATGATGGCTTTTATATGCTTGCCCCACGGAGTGACACTATAAGGAGTTGTGGCCTTCTTGGAGTAGGTGTGTTACTGTATGTACAGGCTCAAGACTCTTACCCTGACTGCCTGGAAGTCAGTCTTCCACTAGCAGCCTTCAGATGAAGATGTTGAACTCTCAGCTCTGCCACACCATGCCTGCCTGGATGCTGCCATGCTTCTGCATTGATGATAATGAACTGAACCTCTGAACCTGTAAACCAGTCCCAATTAAATCTTGTCCGTATAAGAGTTGCCTTGGTCATGGTGTTTGTTCACAGCAGTAAGCTCCTAACTAATACAGATAGATAAACATTTTGCCCTTTAAGAGAGTTTCAAAAGCATTTAGCAGGAATGTGTACTGTATTACATGCAAATGCAGTAGGATTTTTTTTTTGTTTTGAGTGACTACTAAATGACAGGTGACTTGCAAACAGGATATTAATGCTAGCTATCTTTACTGTTTTCTTTAAATCATTTTATTAATGCAATTACTTTTCATATTTGCTTAGACTTAATTTCTCCATCATACCCTTAATTCTTGCCTTTACTTAGGAATTAAACTCTTAAAATCAACAGAGCAAAGATACTTATGTTTCTAAGGTAGCCTCTTCTTCTGAATGTCACTCCCAAAGCAACTAGGAGAGTAAATATCAGAAAACAAGCTCTTTATCTATGGAAACCAAGAAACATCACCAATGCCAAGTCATTGTAGGTGATAAACAGATGTCAGAGCCTGTGAGTAAAATCAGAAAATATCAGTCAAGGACCACCAACAAAGGACACAGAGTCCTACAGGAGGCAACAGCAGCAAGCACACCTTGGGGGAGGCAGAGTGTGCAGACAGCAAAGAGAGGTAATTACCAGGAGAGAGGTAATCTGTTAATAACACACAATTAAGGAAAAGTCTGAAGACTGAGGAAGTGAAAATATATGAAGACTTAAGTCATCACACATATACACAAACACTTGTGCAAGGAGAAAACGGGAGAGAGGGAGAAGGAGGGGGCAGGAGAGGGGACAAAGAGCAGGAAGGAACAAGGAAGAGGGATGAGGAGGGGGAAGAGGCAGAGAGAAAGAGAGACAGGGAAGTAAGACAAAAAGAGACCTTTGTAGGTAAGAAACTTTAATATGGAATAGAAAAATAATCTTTTGTATCTAGATTATGATTTGATTCATTTCCAATAAACTGTCTTCACATGTAGCTCAAGAACTCGGTGACTCCGTTTATTCAAACTTAAAAATAATAATAATTATTATAATAATCATAATAATAATTATTATAATAATAACAATAACAACAACAACAACAGCAAATGACCATAGATTGTTTAAGACAAGGAAAAGTATATAAAATTGCCTTTCCCTCCTCACAAAAGGATCCATGTGCACATCTCTCAGCACTCTGGGATACAGCGTCATGGGAGCACTTAGTGCATCTAATTGAAAAAAACATTTTTACGTAGATTAGAAAAAATTTTATTAAGGAAAAATAGATGAAGAATGTCCTTCTAGCCTATGATCTACACTCCTAAAGGAAAGAACAAAACAAGAAAAATTTTAAAGTCAAAATATATTCCTAGAAAACCTTCAGGAAGAAAATAACATTTGAATCTAAGTAACATATGTTCATTCTGTCTGAGAAAACTAAGATATTATAAAGCACTAGCTAAAAGCCTTTCTCATAAGTGCTACCATATTATTAAAAACCCAACAACCTGTAAGCATTCAAAGAAAATGCTACTTCTAATAATGAAACTCACTAAGTCCTTCTCAGATTCCTCCAAGGCAATTTCAAGAATATAAGACACTGGACAGAGGTTAAAATATCCCAGAGACAGAATCTGAATCACTCAAGTAAAGACAAGAGAAAATCAATTTTAACTCCTAAAGTCCCCCAAAGATATAAATTATAATTCTATCTTTTAAGAAATGCTACTAGAGGAAAAATCATAAAAATTCTGAGAAATGGATTTTAAAACTACTAAAATTATATTTAGGATCACCAAATTCATGATCACTGAATTCAGTTAAATACAAGCTTAAGTCTTATGTTTGCATTTACACAGGGTTATATACAAATGTAATCATGAGATAGCACATATATGAACTAAAGAAGAAAACTAAAGAAGTAAGTTGAAAATAAGAAAAAATGTTACTTTCACAATTGCTTAATATTGACTTTTAAAGCTAAAAAATTGGATATATTATATAAAATTATAATAATAATGGTAACAAATAAGATCCCTTAAGTATATAACTCAATAGCTAATGTTCTTGCTGCGGTACAATCCTCAGACCTTCTGTAGGAAGCTGGACATGGTGGTGTGAACTTGTAACCACAGTATCAAGTCTGGGTCTTGACGGCCTGCCAGCCAGTCTAGCCTACTTGGTAAACTCCAGGCCAATAAGGGACATTGTTTAAAAAAAAGAAAAAAAAAAGAAAAAGAAAAAAAATAAGAATAACCTCAGAGAAGCAACATGAGGTTGATCTCTGATCTCCACAAGAACACCTACATGTACACCAATGCACACATGAGCACAACATGAACACACACACACATACACACAGAGAGAGAGAGAGAGAGAGAGAGAGAGAGAGATTAAGACTAAGCCTTTATCCAAATATGCTATAATTCCAGCATTTGGGAGGCAGAGGTAGGACGATCTCTGTGAGTTTAAGGCCTGCCTGGTCTACAAAGCTATTTCCAGGACAACCAGGGCTACAACATGGAAACCCTGTTTCATAAAATCAAAGTGGGAGTGTGGGAGGATACTAAACAGTTATAAAAATAATTAAAGCATATTTTATTTTTTTTCAGAGAAATAGTAGAAGATAAAAATAAATGAATGCTGCAAGACTAGCTTGCTAAATTAAACTATTTTTAAAGTCATTAATAGTGATAGAAATGCATGCATCAACTAGGAAAAACTACAACTAAATCATAAAGAATGCCTAGTTATGTACCAAATGTGATGAAAACATAACAAACTACTGAGAAAAGTACACTAAAACAATAAGCAAGTTCAGACAAGAAAAAGTAAAAACAAACAAATAAACAAACAAATGAAAACAGTCTAAGAATGTGAAATTAAGGAAATAAGGCAAGAGGTTTTCTTTACTGTAGATGCTTCAACCCACAATGGACACCAAGGTCTTCATAAACAAGAATAATGAAAATCAGGGGTTGAAGACATGGCCCCATGATTAATGGAAAGTTCATAGCGCTCCTGCAGACCTGAGTTCAATTCCCAGCACCCACATCAGGTAGCTTACAAGACCTGTAACTCCAGCTCCAGAGGATCTGATGCCTTTTTCTGGCCCCTATGGGCACTTACACACAACAGACACATAAATGTATATGAACAAAAAAAATGTAAATGAAATAAAACAATAGTACAGAGATTTATAAACAGAAGTTGGAGTTAAAAAAAAATGATACCAAGAGATTTTAAATCTTTACTCTTCTGAAAAACCTAAGAAGTATAAGGAAACAGAGAAGGCTAAAATGCAATCAATAAAGTAAATTTAATTCATTTGTAAAGGAATTTACCCAAGTAATACAGAAAAACCTTTCTCAGTGTGTATCACTGTAATATTTTTATTTTATGTAGCTGTATATATACACATATATATATATATACATATATATATATATATGAATTGATTTCATTACTATAATATTTCTTTCTCAGTAAGCATTTATCATTTCTTGAGAACTTTGCAATACCTTACTGATATTTATAATCACCTTTCTCAACCACAAGAAAACTAACTGACACAGATGTCTGTCAATTGTTTTATTGTTCATAAAATTGTTCATCCATTAAACCATACAGAAAATGCCTATAAACTAACTATAAACAAGAACTTCCTTAAGCTAACAAAGCACATCAGTGTGGAGAACCCACAGCTTACATCACACTCGTGGTGACATCATGGAGAACCCACAGCTCACATCACACTCATAGTGAGGTTCAAAGTCTGACTCTCAAAAAGCAGAAAGAAGATAAAGATGTTCACATTGGACACATGCATCCAATATCAAAGTGGAGGTCTTATTTAGGACAATTGGGCAGGAAAAATATAAAATACATACATATTGGAAAAAGAAATAAATATACTCTATTTTTAAATGATGCAATTTTGCCAACTTTTATAAAATACAGAAAATCTTTTAAGATTCATGCACATAAAAGGAGCGAAAAAGTAAAGTGGCATGGGAGAAAAAACCCAATGTTCCAAAATGAACTTCATCTCTCTATAATTCTCTAGCAAACAAAAATTTTAAATTAGCAAGGCAACTTGCATCAAAATAGGCTTCATAGGAATAAATTTAACAAAAAAGTACAAAATTTACACCAAAAATTACAAGCTATTGCTTAAACATTAGAAATTTAAATTAATGGAAAGATATCATGCATTCATAAATTAGATTATGTGTTTCATTGAGATAGCACTACTCTCCCAAACAAGCTTATATATTTAACAAACTCAAATGTTCCAGCCAGTTTGTTTACAAAAATATATATAGTTGTACTAAAATGCATACACATATACACACAAGCATGCTTAAGAGAGACAGAAGAGCCCAAATTGAATACTTTCCCTTATTAGAGTTGCTTCAGTTATGGCGTCTCTTCACAGCAATAAAATATTGACTAAGACACTCATTAAAACACAAATCCACCAAGAGCACATTACAATTCTAAATATCTATGCATCAAACGCAGGACACTCAAGTTGATCCCAGATTCCAAAGGAGAGTTAATGCCAGATTTCAAAGGAGAGTTAATGCTAATATTCCTCAAATTTTTCCACAAAATAGAAATCTACCTGTTTTAGTTAAGGTTTTATTGCTGTGAAGAGATACCATGACCAAGATAACTCTTATAAAAGCAGATGATAGTTGGATCTGGCTTATAGTTTCAGAGATTCATGTATTATCATCATGGCAAGAAGTGTGGCAGCACCCATGCAGACACCATGCCAGAGAAGGAGTTGAGAGTTCTACATCTGGATCTGAATGCAGGCAGAAGGAGACTGTCTTTCACAGGCAACCATGAGGAGGCTTTCTTCTGCACAGGGCAGAGCTTGAGAGCTAGGAGACCTCAAAGCCTGCTTACATGGTGACACATTTCCTCCAGCAAGGCCATACATCTTAATAATGCCACTTCCCATGGGCCAAGCATATTCAAACTACCACATTCTACTTCCTGGCCCTATAGGCTTGTGAAAACACATGAGTCCATGGGGGCCATATCTAGCCAGAGCATGATACAAAATACATTTAGTCCAACTTCAAAAGTCCTCATAGTGTATCACAGTCTCAACAATGTTTAAAACGTCTGAAGTTCAAAGTCTTTTCTGAGATTCATGCAATTTCTTAACTGTAATCACCTATGAAATCAAAATCAAAAAGAAGATCACATATTTCCAACATCACAGGATATATATTACCATTAGAAAACATCATAGTGAGGAAATACTGGACTAAAGCAAGACAGAAAACCAGCTGGGCAAACTCCAAACTCTGTATCTCCATGTCTGATGTCAAAGCATGCTTCAGATCTCCAACTCCTTTTTTCTTTGTTGACTGCAACAAACTTATTTCTCTTGGGGTGGTTCCACTTGTTACCAGCTTTCCTCTGTAGCTATCCCACAGCTCTGGTATCTCAGACATCTCGGGGTATCTAAAGCAATTTCAATTTCACAGATTCTTATTCCAATGTCTGGGATCCATGTGATCTCTGGACTCCTCCAAAGGGCTTAGGTCATTTCTCCAGCTCTGCTTTCTAAAGCGCTGTATGCTCTAGTTTACTCCAGTCTATTGCTGCTGTCACTTTTGGTGGTCATCCCACGGTATTGGCATCTCCAAAATGCTCAGGTCTTCCACTGCAACTAGGCTTCACCAATAGCCTCTCATAGGCACTCTTTATGGTGCCCAGCCTCAAATTTTGCATGACCCCTTCAGTCCTGGGCTGTCAACTGCAACTAAGTCTTCACATTCACCAATGGCCTTTCCTGGCTTTACATAGTGCCAAATTTCAACTACTCTCCATGACCCCTTCATGACTTCAAAACCAGTACCACCTTGGTGATTCTTACATATTAACAACCAACTATGGTTGCCAGCACAATGTCTATCACTAGAATGCAGCTCCTTTGTGCTCTCAGAAAACACTTCCCAGAAGAGTTCACCTCAGAATTTCTGGTCTCTGAACACCACTAATTTCTTAACTCCAGATAACCAGCATCAATTTTCCCAGTAACCTCTTCTGTTCTTAACTCTAAAGCTAGAACCACATGGACAAAGCTGCCATGTTCTGCTGTTTACTGGGGCTGGACTATGGCCCCTATGTTCTATTACATCCCTCATTGTTTAAGCTTGGCTGTCTTAAAATTTGCTCTACAAACTAATCTTGAACTCAGAGATCTACATGCCTGTCTCCTGAGTGCTAGGATTAAAGGTGTGTATCATCATGCCTGTACCTAAGCTTTTCTTTAACTCCTTTTTACAAGAGCTTTGTAAGTTCTGGATTGTAGTTCATTCCAGATATAGTCAAGTTAACAACAGAGAATAGCCATCACAATCAATCCCTTGTCAATTTGATACATACTCATATTTCTGTATGTCCAAATGAAGACAATAACCAGGTCATAAAAATAGCAATATTCATCTCCTGGTAGCACCTTCTTTCTTAGTTATGGTTATATTGCTGTGAGCAGACATGATGACCAAAGCAACTCTTATAAAAGCAAACATTTAGTTGGAGCTGGCTTACAGTTTCAGAGATTGTTCATTATCATCATCATGACAATAAACAAAGCAGCATCTAGGCAGATGTGGTACTGGAGAAGAAGCTGGGAGTTCTACATCTGGATCTGAAGGCAGGCAGGAGATTGTCTTCCGCAGGAAGTCTGGAAAAGGTTGTCTTCTGCACTGGGCAAAGCTTGAGTACCAGGAGACCTCAAAGCTCTCTTATACAGTGACACCCTTACTCCAACAAGGCCATACCTATTTCAACAACGCCATACTTCCTAATAGTGTCACTTCCCATGGGCCAAGCATATTCAAACCACCTCACATCCATATAAACAAACTGAAGCACAAAAACCACATGATATCTCATTAGATAAAAAAAAAAATACCTTTGAAAAAATTCAACACCTTTTCCTGAGTAAAGTCTTGGAAAGATTAGAATACAAGGGACATACCTAAACATAATAAAAGCAATCTATAGGAAGCCTATAGGAAACAACAACCTACATGGACAGACTCTCAAAATCAGTTCTATTAAATTTAAGAACAAGACAAGGTTGTCCACTCTATCCATACCTATTCAATACAGCACTTGAAGTATTAGCTAGAGCAAAAAGACAAATGAAGGTGATCAAGAGGATACAAGTTGGAAAGAAAGAATTCAACATAACCTTTATTTGGAGATGATATAATAGTGACCCTAAAAACTCCACCAGGAAGCTCCCTACTACACCTGATGAACATTTTCAGCAAAGCAGCAGGAAACAAAATTAACTCACAAAAATCAGTAGCCTCCCTGTGTACAAGTGACGAATGTACTGAAAAATAAATCAAGGAAATAATATGTTTTACAAAAGTCAAAAATATCATAAAATACCTTTGGTAACTTTAAACAAGCAAGTGAACTTTAAGACACTGAAGAAAGAAAGTGAAGAAGATATCAGAAGATGGAAAGATCTCCCATTAATGGATAAGTAGAATTAATGTAGTGAAAATGGCTGTTCTACCAAAAATAATCTACAGATTCAGTGAAATCCCCATCAAAATTCCAACACAATTTTTCACAGATCTTGAAAAGACGTTTTTAGATTCAACATGAAAATACAAAAAAAAAAAAAAAACCAAAAACCAAAACAAACAAACAACAACAAAAATCAAGATAGTTAACATCCTGAATAATGAAAGAACTGATGGAGGTATCACCATCTATGGTCTCAAAGTTGGATTATAGCACTACAACATTAAAAACATAATGTAAAAAATGGCATAAAAAACAGACACATTGATCAATGGAGTCAACTGAAGACCCAGACATAAATCCACATACTTACAGACACCTTATATTTGATAAAGAAGCTATAAATACACTCTTGGTAAAAGGACCACATCTTCAACAAATGTTGCTGGTCAAACTGAAAGACTCCATGTAGAAAAATACAAGTAGATTCATACTAATCACCCAGCACAAAATTCAACTCCAAAGGGATCAAAGACTTCAACATAAAACTAGATACTCTGAACCTGATTGAGGAGAAAGTGGGGGAATAGCTTTGAACTCATCAGCACAGAAAGACTTTCTGAACAGTACTTGAAGTATTAGCTAGAGCAAAGAGACAAATGAAGGAGATCAAGAGGACACAAATTAGAAAGAAAAAATTAAACATACCTTTATGAACAGAACAATATTAGCACAGGTAATAAGATCAACAATTAATAAATGGAACCTCATGAAATTGAAAAGCTTTTGCATAGAAAATGATAGTATCATTTCAACAAAGTAGTAGTCTACAGAAGAGAAAAAAGATTTTTACCAACTACACATCTGAGATTCAAAATATATAAAGAACTCAAAAAAGATAACAGGATTCTCAAAAGAGAAAACTCAAGTGATTGAGAAACACTTAAAGAAATGTTCAATATCCTGAGCCATAAAACTATAAAATATAAACATAAAACTACTTTATGATTATATCTTACACCTATTGGAATGGCTAAGATCAATTAAAACAAATGACAGTTCATGCTAGCAAGGATGTCTAATAAGGAAAACACTTATCTATTGCTAGTAGGAGGGCAAACTGGTAACGCCAGTATGGAAATCAGTATGTCAGTACCTCGGGAAGATAGGAATCAATCTATCTCAAGATCCAGCTTTACAACTCTTTGGCCTGTACCCAAAGAACACTTCATCCTACCACAGAGATCCTTACTCAGCCATGTTCACTGCTGCTCTATTTATAATAGCCAGTCGGAAACAACCTAGATGTCCATCAACAGAAGAGTGGATGTATATATATGTACATGATATGTAATATACAACATATAATAATATATAAATATAATATGCATATATTATGTATAATATATGGTATATCATATAGTATGTATTTTAAGTATATAATATATCATATATAGTATATTTATATAATAATGTATTACTAAGTATATTTTTAAAAAGCAATTTCCAAATATATGGATAGAACGAGTAAAAAATCACCCTGAGTTAACCCACTCCTAGAAAAATAAATATAGTATATATTCACTTATATGTGAATATTAGTCAATTATAACCAAGCTACAATCTATAGAACCACAGAGGTTAGGTATAGAGTAAGGGATTATGGGAAAGAATAGATCTCCCTAGGAAAGGAAATGTTGCTGGCTGGGGAGAGGAGGGGGCTGGAATGGAAGGATCAAGTGGGGAAGGGTAGGAAAACAGAACAAGGTAGGGAACACAGAAAGATACGGCTACAATTAAGGGACATTTAAAGTGTAGTAAAGAAATCTAACATAGTATAGCCTTCCTAAAATATATACATTCATGAAGGCAATCTAAACTAACTCACCAAATAATGGGGAAGACAGAGTCCCAACTAAACATCTTTTGTCAGCAAATGAAGATTCCAATGCCAGTTTTGGGTTACATCTAACTCAGTTGTTGGCCAAAGGTGTCCCATGGAAATCCCCAAATGACTCAGACTGTCACTGAGACTATAGAAAGTGACAGCAAAAGTTTATTTCTGAATACACATACATAATTCATTGAGCATGGAGAGGTTGAGCTGGAGCCTACATAGAGCCTTCATCACTGTATTCCAATGTCTTTGGTGTTGGAAAGGTACTCTGTGTGCTACCAAAAAGGAAGCATAAACACCAAGCTAACCACAAATGCTTTGATGTACAGTGTTGTCCTGTCTTCAAGATACACTATGGTATACTGGTGGAGTAACCAACTGATACCTGACTGAACTTAAGGCCCACTCCACGAGATGGAACTCATACCCTACAGTGCTTGGGTGACCTAAAAACTGAGACTAGATGGCCAAGGGATCTCAAGTAAAGCCCAAAACTACTACTCTGTGAAACAAAACCAAACAAAGCAATGACTCCTAATGATATTTTGCTTTAGTCATAGTGCCTTGCTCAGCCATCATCAGAGAAGCTTCCTCCTGCAACAGATGGTGGAAAATACTGAGACGCACAGCCAGACATGCAGAGTGAAAGACCTAGAAATACCCATCTATGAACAGAATATCTTCATTAAATCCTGCCACTCTGGACTCAGGGAACCCTGCAGAAGAAGATGCAGAAGAGTATAAGAGCCAGAGGAAATGGAGGACACCAAGAGTGTAAGGCCCTTTAAGACAACATGATCAAAGCTATTATGTACTCTTAGAGACTGGGGAAGCAGGCAAAAGGCCATCATGAACCTGGACCAGGTCCTGTGCGTAGATAGTATGGCTTTTAGTTCAGTGTTTTTATGGGATTCCTGAGTGTGCATATGAGCGAGAATCTGATTCTTGTGCTTTCTCTTGAGTTCTTTTCCTTCTGTTTGTCTACTTTATCCAATTCCAGTACATTAATTTTTGTTTTATCTTATTATATTTCATTTTATTGTATTATTATCCTTTAGAAATTTGTTTGTTTTCTAGTGAGAGACGGAAAGACAGTGAATCCAGATGGAAAGAGAGATTAGAAGGAGCTTATGGGAGTAGAGGGAGAGAAAACTGTAATGAGAATATAGTATTTGAGAAAAGAATATTTTTAATAAAAGGAAAACAGCGAAATAAAAATTAAATTAAAATGCAAACATCTGAAGAATACACACACAGAAACACACAAAGACACACACATACACACATACATACACACACACACACACACACACACACACACACACACATACACACAAACTGACCTACTGCAATTCAAGAAGAAAAGGACTTACACCTTACAGAAAAGTCGGCAGAAAGCATGGGCATACTTACAGAAGGAAACTATGAAGCGTCAAGTCTTGTGACAAGAAGCACAAGAAAGCTATCTTGACATGAATGCAACAGAATGGCTCAGAGGCAGTATGCAAATCTTGGAACAAATGTGGCAACCTCGGGGCCACAGAAAGCTGGGGTGTCTTAGAAGACAGGAGATGGAAGAACATGTTCCAAAAAAGCAAACAGCAGGCCTAAGCCTTTCTGCAGCCTTGTTCAACACACTTGATTGATTTGGTATAACCTCCCGTCCCTTTTCTTCTAAACTTATAACACAGGGAAAGGGGGCATCGAAGGAGACGTGGAAATAATAGAGCAGAGAAAGACTAGAGCCAAGAACCACTACAAGAAAGAATATTGCAAGCATTTATTGGGAGGGAATGTCAAGTAAATTCAAAATTTAAGAATGTTTAAGATTTTGTTAGTTTTAATTGTTGCTATAGATACAGAAAGAGAAAAAGAAGAAGGGTCGTTGTCTCCTTAACATCCACAAACACTGAAGCATCAAGGAACCAAGGTATATCCTAACACCTTTCCATCTTCAGTTTTGAGTGAAGAAAATGGATAGTCATAGTCAGACAGTCAAGGATTGGGTTTCCTGGAATAAAAGATGAGGGGAAAATAAAAATCAGAGTGGAAAATGAAGGTCTTGGGAAATGAAAGAGACAATAGAATCTCACAAAATCAAGAAGCCTGCAAAGGGAAGGAAGAAAATCCAGCACAGGGCAAGACTTGGCAGATCAGCTCTGGGGTTCATTTCTCTAGGAGTGCTCCCTGGGTCTGGCAAAAGCTGTCTCATCTCAAAAGCATCCCCTGTCCAGAGATGAGAGCAGTGATTTAGGGTGGGGCGACTTAACATCTCACTTGGTGATATTTAGTTTCCTTTCTCTCTCTACCAAAGGTCTAGCTCAGAATCTGTGCCGTATTCAAGTTGATGCTTTTCCGACTTACTGAGTCTGTGGGATGCCAGCCTCATACTTCTTTCTCCTTGAAGCTCTGTCCCTATGACGTGGCAGGAAAAAAGTGTGAGAAGATTCTAAAGAGTGGATTTATCCAACCATTCCTCATTGGGACAAACATCTGTTGGTTAGTGACGTATGTACCCGGTAGTCTACTTAACTCTGGTGAACTAAAAATAAATTAATTCTCATTATGGCATACCAATCTAGCAGGAGGAGAAACAAATGATAATTACATAACAGAACACGACAAAATGATCATTCTCAAACTGAGAAAGCAGAGATACTGGCTTTCAATGGTGCATTATTATTGATTTTTCTATAATATGGAAAAACTTACCTAATCAAATGTTGAAAAGTTATAATGGAAGCACAGTGTAAGAAGTACTTACTAGTGCTTAACCCCAAATTAGGTTTGTTCAATCAATGAAGGTGTCATCATTTTCTCCATGATCATTAGTGGGTGCACCACAAAAATGAGTCCACAGGTAGAGATATTTGGTTAACAGACTTAAATGAAAGAAAACAAATTTATTGCTTCATTAACTGGCATTACTAAAATTTTTTTTTTTACAATATAATTCTTTGAGATTGGATATAACATGTAGAACTTTCTAGGTTTATTTAGTCATAGGACTTTCCTCCAGCACTAGTGTCCTAAGAACTAGACAGTGAAAAATAATGGGTTAGAGATGACTTTTGTGGCAAGGTTATCACCAGGGAGTAACATGACATTGTATGTGGTGCTTCCCTTCCTAAGCAGAAATCTATGTTTCTCATGCATATGTTTTGTAGTCATTAGCAGATACACTGGGCATGGGGTTGTGAAGGCCACTATAACTCATTGACGAACGGAAGCACAGACATGAACCGATTTATTTTATCCAAGCATATTGACTTACTTCAATGACATGCATATGCTAAAATCTAAAAACTCAAAGGACATTTAGTTAAATACCCCGGAATATGAAACTTTCATGTCTAGAACCTCATGGGCTACACAGGGAGAAAGCAGAAGTGGAACCATGTGAGGACTTTTCTTCCTTCATCAGACTAATCCTTTCTTGTACAAGATCCAGTGCTAGCTAGATATCGGAGCCCAAGCATTCAGAAGTAGATGTTAAAGCAAAACATACGTCATTCTCATCTCAACAAGTCTTTTATTCCTTCTAAAACTGTGCTCACTGTACAAGGTACACATATGTCTATTGGTATATTGATATAATTTAACTTTTGCTTTCCAGTGTGAGGATCAGATGACTACATAGTCACCCCAAATGTCTTTAAAGCTGTACTTATAAACATGGTTTCCCTGAGAGTGTGACGATAGATATTTCCAATATTGCCTTTTAATTGTTTATATCTTCACATAATCCTGGAACATTTTTGTACCACATTATATTACTTACAGATGCGCTGACCTCTCTAATCAAACCATGAGCTCATTGAAGCTGAAACTGCATATTTTTCATTTTTATATCCCGTGTGCAAATTCAGAAGGTCCTGGTATGCCAGTCTAAAGAACTTGGACCTAATCCCAAGAGCAATTGGAAGCACTGGAGGTTTTTAAATAGGGTCAGTCTTTAATAGGACTAGATTTGCATTTAGAAAGCCCTTTGGCTGGATTGTGGAAAGTAGATTAGAGGCAGGGAGCCAGGTGGCAGAGAGGCCAGCGCAAAGGCAGTAAGAGTAGTGGAGGTGAGAGATGCTGAGTACTGACCTAGGGACAGTAGAGGAAGGAGTAGCCAGAGGTTGTCAGGACATGGGCTGAATCTGATAACTCATGAAATGCCATACACAGGGAAGGTGGAGGTTTACGTGACTGACATTTCTAGCTGTGATTACACTACAGCTTGGAAAGGAGAATGCCGGGAAAGCCTAAAGAAGAAGATTAAAATGTTCTTTACAAGCAGACCTCTCTCTCTCTGAAAGTTCATTCCTATTGGACCTACAGACAGAAAGACAGTCCCTAACTCAGCATCAAGCTCGCCTCTAATTCTTTGTTTATGAGTTAGTCATTTAGACATTGGAATGCTTTTGTCAAAAAACAAAGAAACAAACCAAACCCAAAACAAAACAAAAAGCAAACCCTCACTTGAGATCTTGATTGAGTCTGGAACCCAGAGACTATTTTTCAGTGTCCAACGAGTATGGCCACCTTGCTATGGAAATGGGAACAAGGTTGACTAGAAAGCCCTGGATACATGGAGAGGAGGTATAAGACCCAGACCAAAAAACTCCATGTCTTGTTGTTTTCCTTTAGGTCTACTTTTCTCTGTAAAATAAAAACTCAAATTGATCCTCTACTTACCTAAGAGAACACTTGCAAAGCTCCAAGGAGATGGTTTACTAGAAAACAACTTGCATGCTGCATCTTATGAATCTAAATTTGAAAGCATATCTTGAGTTTTCGGGTCTCCTCAAGGGAACATGATCTGGAGAGCAGCAGTTGAAAGGCAGTTGGGTTTATTTATTGATGTCAGAAGAATACTCTACATCAATATAGTATAACTACTTTTGTTCCCATTCCTACTCCAACTGTAAAACCTGGTTTGAAATCCCAATGTCACTGAAGGCTCATTTCCTTTGTGTGAAGTCTTTGGAGATGACTTTGTCTCTTTGGCTGTTAGACAGCTCTGGCTATTCTGTCATTGGGTCAATGCATACTCCACACTACCCCACTACTACTCCATTGCCCAGGGTATCATCATTTGTCCTATAGACGGTAACAAAACTCTCCTAACTTCCCTCATGTCTAGACTTTTTCCACAGTATAATCACTAATGCTGCCTCATGTGAGATTCCAATGATGCCACCACTTTCCTCAAATCTCTGTAATGATTTAAATAAAATCTGAAATTCTTTTTTATTTAAATTTGCTTTTGGAAAATTTTTATACCTAAGTACTACATTTATATCATTTCTATACCCATCTCCCTTTCTAACACCCTCTCAAATTCATGACCTCTTCATCTTGACTTATTATTGTTATATGTTTGTCTATCTATCTATCTATCTATCTATCTATCTATCTATCTATCTATCTATCTACCTACCTACCTATCTACCGATCTATATATTTGTAAAGACAACCTGATGAGACCATGTGTGTGTGGGGTTGACAACTCAGGGTTGGATAATCTGTCAGGAACCTATCCCCGGAGAAGGCTAATTCTCCCTCTCTCAGCAGAGGTACTTATCTGTACCTCTTCATCCAGGTGTAGGATCTTGTAAAATTTCCATCAACATTGGCATACTATCTGATGCTGTCACTGTGTAGGTCTTGTTTAGCTGATCACATTACTAAGATCTCCTAAGTGAATCTTCCATATCACTTATAAAAGACATTATCTTACAACAGACATCCTGGTCCTCTGTCTCTTATAATCTTACTTCTCACATTTTGCTTATAGTTCCAGGGTCTTAGGTATAGGGTTTGTGTTGTAGTTGTATTTGTTGGGGTTGTGCATCTTATAGCTAGTGGTTGTCTACATTTTGTACAGTTTCAGATTTCCGTAATGGTCTTTACTACAAAAGAAACACATTTGATGAGAGGGTGAGAGCTTTAATGATCTGTGGGTGTAAGAATAACTATTTAGAATTCAGTTAGGAATTATACTGGCTTACAAAAGTGGCAATAGTAGGTTCTCCTCTTGAATGCATGTCACTAATTAGTAACACACAATGTCAGTGATGAATTCACTCCCAATTGAGTAGGCCTTAAGTCTAACTGTTGTTAATCCTCAAGATGTAAGTACCATGTCCTCAATGATATCTTACCATGTTGATCATTATTGTGGTCTTCAGGACTTACAGATGAGTAAGACTATTGATTGTTTTTCTTCTTTGGTAACTTACACAGTACCTTCTAATTCTATCCAAGCTGGATTTCAAGAATGAGGATTTCAGGTTGGTTTTAGCTTGATTATACCAAGTCCCTAGTCTGAAATATGTGGTGTTTTTAGTAATTGGCTCTTACCTTCAAGGAAGTAAGCAATGACATCAACAGTCTCCATTATTTTGGGTGTATCTCAAACTACTCTGCCAACAACTCAAAGGGGAATTTTCCATGTCTGACGCTGAAGTTTTATTAGATAGTCTATGGAGCTTAGGAAGTGTTATCACCTCAAGTGGCATATCTTTATTAAATTAAATGTGTGTGTATTCATACACATACACACATACATGCATGTGTGTATGTATGTATGTATGTATGTATGTATGTATGTATGTATTTTTAGGTAAACATAAAATATATTTCTCTGTTTTTCAAACTTCCTTAGTTCTCTGTGTCTCTGTCTATGCCCCCTCTCTCTTGCGCTCTCTCTCTCTCTCTCTCTCCTCTCTCTCTCTCTCTCTCTCTCTCTCTCTCTCTCTCTCTCTCTTTCTCTCTCTAAATTCTTCCTCTATATTATTCTCTTTCTCCTCTTTCCAGTTAAAGTACACCTCCCCATAGTAGTAGTCTGGCTCATTTCCTTCTTGACTCTAGTCTTAACAATCCTTTATGTTGCTGTTGTTTGTTCATTTGATTGGTTGGTTGGTTGGTTGGTTGGTTGGGTTGGGTTGGGTTGGGTTGGGTTTTCTAGACAGGGTTTTTCTGTGACAACCTAGCTGTCCTGGAAATCTCTCTGAAAATAAGACTGGCCTCTAACTCACAGAGATATTTCTATCTCTGTCTCCTAAGTACTGGGAGTAAAGGTATGTACCACCACCCAGCTGTTGTTGGTTGGTTTATTTTTAACAATTCCTTTCTTTCACTGGAGTTTTCCCTTTGATATCTGCAGCTCACTTCATCCCACTCTCCTCTCAAATCTAATGTTGCCAGAGGAGTTTCAAGCTCCCCTTGACATAGCAGCACCACCGCCTTCCTACAGCAACATTCTGTCCTGTTTCTGGGCTTTGTTTTATTCTGCAGCAGTTTCACAATATCTGCACATTTTATATGTGTTTGTATATAATAATTTAGTGGTATATGCAGTCCTAGCTTGCAGTCTAAAAGACACTGGAATATTATATATTTAGACTCCTTTTTATTTTTTTGAAGTCATGGCTAACCTGGAATTCACTATGAAGACCAAGCTGGCTTTGAACTTGTGGTTCTTCTGCCTCTGCCTTTAAATGCTAGGATTACAGATATGTACCACCATATTCAATCATAATTAATGACCAAAAATCAAAGCAGAATTTAAAACAATGCAATGATCTCTTGATCAAGGATCCATGATCTCATCAGCAACATTTAAATGTGAACTCCAGGACAGCCATATTCATTTTTATAAACATTTACAAAAGCACTACTGGAAATCAAATTTGAATAAGACACAGACAATGTCCTCTTGGAATTCAGAGTTCAATGCAAGAGAAATCACATAAAAACAAACAGCAGCAGAGGGAGAAAATCCTCAGAACAAACAAGCACACAATAAGCATAGTGTTCAAGTGTCTGTGTTTGCATACCTGAGAATGATATTAACATGTGATTGCGTGATCACAGGAATTTCTGATGGTGGGACTCCAGTAATCCTGAAGACCTTTTATGGGAGCTTCTGGCTATCCTAAAATGCGTTTCCCTAATAGCTCAAGCTGATGTTTTTGGCTTCCTGCCTTAGCATTGCCTTATATATACCTTCCTATGCATTGCAGATCTGAGTGGCATTCAAAGCATAGTGCATGGCTATGACATTTTTGCTAATGATTGAACTGAGACAGAACCTTTTTAGTCTCTGATTCTACAAACACTGTTTCTATATTTGTTCTCAAGAAATGACTATTCTGTTTGACATTATGGCCCAGCAAAGGAAGAGGACCCAGTAAAGGGAGACCACCCAGCAAAGGGAGAGGACCTAGCAGAGGGAGAGGACATAGCAGGAGAGGACCCAGCAGAAGAAGAGGACCCTGCAAAGGATGAGAATTCCTGACAAGTGAAAGAAATAAGCAAGAAGAGAACAGATCACCCCTAGTATCCAAAAGCTTTACAAAATGTGGCATTGCCAAACTGTAGTCAGGAGATTTTTGTTTACTTTATGCTATCTGAGCCAGAGTTAGAGAGAAAGAAAGAAAGAAAGAAGGAAAGAAAGAGAGGAAGAAAGAAAGAAAGAAAGAAAGAAAGAAAGAAAGAAAGAAAGAAAGAAAGAGGAGAGGGGAGGGAAAAAATCCCACCACTTCTTCAATTCTGCCTCATGAAATATGATAAAATATCAGCTCTTAATTAAAAACTGTACCTTCTGATACTGTCTTCTATGCCTGGAAGTACCTGGAAGTCATGACTGTTCCCATCCTCTGAACATTCAACACACATCTGGACTGTGCCTTGCTTTTAATAATCAAGAATTTTAGTAATTATTTAGTCCCATCAGTTTCCTCAAAAATATCAGCTGGAATGATTAGCAAAAAGAAAAAGATGAACTTGAGGAGCTATTGGCAATTCATAGCTGCTGAGGGAGGGAGAGTCAGTTTTCTTTAGGGGTGTGGTGCTTGGTAAGTGAATTATGCTCTAGGGGATGTCTCCACATCCAAAAGTATATGACCATTGCAAACTAGATTCAAAGTATTAAAGAAAAATAAGAAAGGCAGGAGAAACACAGAGCTGAGTGGGTTGGAAAGGGGTTGATCCTGGGAGGAGTTAGAAGTTAATATGGTTGAAATATATTGATTGAAATTCTCAAATAATCAAAGAAAGCACTGGAAAGGGGAGAAATGCAGCAAGAATTCACTGAACAAGGCATGCCATATAAGCTTTTGATTATTAATCTATACAGTAAATCAGGAAGATAGAGAGGTTTCACCCATTTTACAAATAAGAAAGAGGGCTCTGGAAAGGGAAGAAGAATGACCAGCAGTTAAACTATGCTTGTGTGGCTCCAGGGGTATGGATTTAAGTGAAGCCCTGGGGACGGGGGGGGGGGGGGGGGGGGGGGGGGGGGGGGGGGGGGAGTGAGGAAAATATGAAAAGAAGTAGAATTGCCACTACTGTACTGAAATTGTTTATAAATGCTTCGCATTTCAAAATGTCTAGTATCCAAGGAATAGAAAAAGAAGGAAAAGGAAGAGAAGGATGATATGAAAATGATAAGCAGGAAGTGACCTAAACTGTTAAGTTTCCAGGTAAAATGCTGCCCCTGAGGCTGCCTACAACTTACTTTATGTCTTTTAAAGTGGGATGGGGCAATTCCAGATTCAAATACTGCAGTTCTGGGCCTACCACTGCATCCTGTGTGTGGTCTATGAAATGCTGCTACATGACCGTATACACCTCTGTGTGATTTTTACTCGTTCTTATGTGAATGTTAGAATACAATTTGTATTATGAAACATTTCTTATATAATCTACCTTTTCCTTTTTAATTTTAGAAGTGCCTTTTTGTATTTAAAGCTATTTTCTTTCTTTTTATTTACTTTTTCATTGGTTGACTAGCTATGGTCATATAATGCCCTTTGAATCATTCTTGTTTATCCAGGCTTCTAGTTTGTTTGTTTGTTTGTTTTTAGCTTTAACAGCATCTTCATCCCTCATTACCTCTGGATTAATGGTTCTGTTGGACTTGGTTGTGTTCGATCACTAGGCCTTTGACGCCTCCTTTCTGCTCCCATAATTTAGTTATGTTTCCATTCCATGCTATTCTATATTCCTCTAAATCCTGCCCTCACTTCCATATTTTTAAGTCAGAATTTCATACCTGAGTGTGTTTGATGTTTCTCAATGTGGCAAATTTCTGCATCACAACTTGATTGAATAGAATCCATCCTCTATTGGATGGTTTAAGATGCTTTACATGGTCAACAGACCCTGAGGGTCACTGTGTCTAAAACCATTTTTCTGTGAGCTTGATTGGAGAGTGCAGGTTAGCCAGTCAGAAGCTTCTCACAGGGCCTTCTTGGAACTCCTGCTTGTGCTGATGAGTGCATGATGGCATCCCAGCGTTATTTTTATTTGTGGTTTGGGTTTTTTTTCTTTTAAAGTAGGCTGATTCTTCATTTTGTCTGAAGTCAATGTGGTATTTTTAAATTCGCTACTAAAGTTGATAACACAAATTCCAAGTGTCTAGCGGGACCTTTGGATATACAGATTGAGGTCAAATTTTTAGACAGTTTTCTTGGATGACAGATTTGAATACAGATTCTTCTCCAGCTTTTCCTTTCAATTCTTCATTACTTCCAGTTCTCAGAACTCTGATGCAGTGTGGCCTGTTTACTGGGCAGTCTCCTCATCTTGCCTCCCATTATTTGGTTAGTATTTCCCAGTCTGCTTTCCTTCTAACCCCCAATTTCTTTGACTTTATTTGCAGTTGACACTACTCTAATTAAGCACATTTCATTTTACCTTCAATTCCAAAATGACTTTGTTTTTTTCTTCATATTATTTTCTGAGTTTTGTTGACCCTAATCACCTATCTTGATTCGTAGCTTTTGGATTTCTTATTTGGAAACATTTTCATATTGACTTGTATTCAATTTAAGTTGGGATAATGTACCAACTTAAGGTTTTTTTTTTCCTTCTGTCTCATGATTTGTTTTAAAGAAAAAAAAATTCTTGTTTTCTTATATTCAGTAAACAAAATTATTTTCTATTTATTTCTCAATGACTTATCCTTTCCCAAACAGTTAAATTGTTATATGTGGGAAAATGATGGATTTAGATGTACTACTAGAGTCATTTTTACAAAAATATTATTTATTTTGCTAAAACGACTTCTGTAACTTTTAATCACTAGCTCTTTTGTCAGCTGTCCCTATACTTAAATTGATGGAGATGAAAATTTGGTGTCTTGTCCTTTAGTGATCATGTGTTGTTGCTGCAACTTTGTTTATTTACCAGCGCTGCTTTCTTCACTGAGCACCAAACCCGGAAGTCTCATCTCTCTCCAATGAATTAGCCCTCCCTTCCCCCAGAAGCTGCTCTCCACTCCACGTACTTTATTAAAATTCTCCGTGGTACAAGTATCAAGTAACAAGTACTTCAGTGCCTGTGCCTCAGTTCTTTCTCAGTCCCACTACACGGCACTACAGTTCTTTATGAGAGTGCTAGCATTTGGTTCTTCTCTCATCCATCTTTTTACAATAACAATAGCATAGCTTTTATTGATTTTTTTTGTTTTTTTATTGGATATTTTATGTATTTACATTTCAATTGTTATCCCCTTTCCTGGTTTTCCCTCCCTAAACTCGCTATCTCGTTCCTTCTCCCCCTGCTTCTATGAGGATGCTCCCACTCCCACCCACCGACTCCCATCTCACCTTTCTGGTATTCCCCTACATTGGGGAATCGAGCCTTCAAAGGACCAAGGGCTTCTCCTCCTATTGATGCCAGATAATACCATCCTCTGCTACACATGCAGCTGGAGCCACGGGTCCTTCCATGTGTACTCTTTGGAATGGTGTCCACACTGAACCCTTCCAGCAGATTTCAGAGCCTCCTCAAGTGCTGATACCTTTTCTTCTCTGTGCATTAGTGTGGGAAAAATATGGCTGGGGAACCTAGGGTTCCTCCCGCGGATAGTCGGCTGGGAATGCTCTGGGTTCCTCCAGCTGGAAGTTAGGCCTGGCTGCTAATTAAAAGCCTCTCCACGTTCCTCACGTTCCTCATGGCGTGGCCCCAACACACCAGGAAGTCCTTGGGTTTCCAAAACCGGTTTATTGCCATGGTGGATGGTGGATGGATCTGGATTCACACCCCACAAAACTCAGGCCAAGCCTGAGTTAAATAGGGAGGGGAAAAGGGGGGAGAGGGTGGGGAGGAATGCTTAGTTGGCTCCACTCTCTTGCCTTCAGATACCTCATTAGTATGCAAATCTCTCTAGGGCCTGGGGGGCCTGTTTATCACGCCCACCACCTGTGTATGTGACTGAAAGGTGGAGATTAGGCCTTGTGTCAGGAGCCTGGGTTCTGGGGACATGGACGAACCCACAACCCAAGAACCAGGATACCTTTCCATGGCCCAACACATTAGTTTCTTATTTCTGCGTCCACAAATTACCTCACACTTAGTGACTACATTCAATACAGTTCCAAAAGTCAGACATCTAAAGTGGTTCGACTGAGTTTAAAAGCAACATGTCAGCAGAACTAGATACCTTGAGAGGCTTATGGCAGAGTAGGTTTCCTCTTTCCAGAGTCTAGAAGCCACAGCATTCCTTGATATGTAGCTACATCTTCCATTTTCAATGCCAGAGGCTTAATCTTTCTCATGTGGCGCTTTCTCTTCTCTTCCTCCTGTGTGAATCCTTGCATTAGGGCTATGTTTCTTTGGGTCCATTGGTGGGAGAGGAAGTTCTTGGTCCTATGAAGACTGGATGCCCTAGTGTGGGGGAATTCAAGGATGAGGAGGAGGTTGTGGGTGGGGAGGTAGGGGCACATCCTCATAGGAGCAGGAGGAGGGGAGATGGGATGAGGGTTTCTGGGTAGGGGGAAACGGGGAAAGGAGATAACATCTGAAATGTATATAAAATATCAAATAAAAGATAATTAATCTTAAAAAAGACAACAACAACAACAAAAAGATAATCTTTCCATACCAAAATTATCTGATTATCAGCCTTAATATATTCTACACCTTGAATTCTATTTTTTTTATTTGTAATAGCTAACATATTTGTAAAATACAGGATTGGTTTGTAGATATTGTTGAAGAGGACATTATTCTGCCCACTATAACCTATTCAAACAGCAACTGGAGTTTGTAGGACTCTAAACATAGCTTATAATTCATTCATTTGCTTTTCTCCTTGCTGTGCATAGCTTGGAAGTAGATATGGCCAACTTCAGCTTTAGGTAGCTAACAAGTTTGTACCACAAACTTGACTCACCCAATCCACTCATTACTTCAAAGGTTTCATATCTGGTACCTTCAGTTTCCTGTTTTATTAGTTTTTTTAAATATTGATATGTGAAGTGATGAGTTTAAACATGGGATTTGAATAGCCACTTTGGTTTTGATGATCTTCTCCCCTCATCCCATTCTCTGGTTCCTTGTGCCCTCCCACTCCTGCTGGTTCCTTCTCCTCACTGGCCTCTCTTCTCTGATGCCACACATATTCTATTGCCCTCTTCTTTTCTTCCCCCACTTAAGACCCAATCCCCACATTTTTATGACCTACATAGAGGGAGAGAGAGAGAGAGACAGAGACACAGAGACACAGAGAGATGCTAATATATAGAATACTATAGAGAGAAACATGTAACAGTTGCCTTTTTGAGTCTGAGATGATTGGTATATAATCATGATTTCAAGTTGCAACCATTTTCTTACAAAGATCGTGATTTCCCTTTGCTATGCAGCTGAATAACATTCCATTGTGCACATGTAGCCTATTTTCTTTATCCATTATTCTGGTGGTGGACATGTACACTGGCTCCATTTCCTCCATATTGTGAGCAAGGCATCAATAAACATGAATTTTCAAGAGTCTCTTTGGGAGACTTAGAGCCCTTCAGCTATACCCAGGAGTAGCATAATGATGTCACATGAAGTTCTGTTTTTAGGTGTTTGAGAAATCTTCATACAGATTTCCATAGTGGCTGCACACGTTTGCATTCCTAATGACAGTGAACAAAGGTTCCTATTTGTCCACATTCTCACTTGCATTTGCTATCACCCATTTTCTTGGTGATAGCATGCTGAATGAAACCTATTCTGGGGGAAAATGTCCTGAGGGTTTTTTTTTGTTTTTTGTTTTTTGTTTTTTGTTTTTTGTTTTTTTATTCCAAGTCAGGTGTTATTTATCCCGTCTACCACCTGATCATAGTCAGTTCTTTTTATTACAGATTCTTAAATATACCACATGTGCTCTAGCAACCCACAGCTGAATTATGTTAGAATATTGCTCTGTGTGTCTTCCTAGGCACAGGGGTTTTCAATAGGAAAAGGTTATTTTCTATACATTGTTTTGTATGTATGGTCTGGGATGTTATGACAGGTAATGTGCTTTTCTATTCAGGACAGTATTAGTATCATGTCTACTATATACACTGAACTCTCAACATGTCATGAGTGATTACTGGAGCTCAAGGGCTACAGAAGAATATACTGAGACTAATAATTTGACCAAATCATAAAACTAACAAATACTAGTGCTTTGAGCTTTGTCTTTATCCATATCTACATGACTACTGAGTTATTTTCACCTTCTCCAAATACATTTTTAGAAAAGTAAATTGATACATTCTTAGGACATCCGACCAAAGAATATTCCATTCTAAGGAGTCCCTAAGTCTATTGTTGGCTCCTCAATGACACCACATAAGCTGCCCTATAGACCAGGTACTCATCTAGGTGTAGAAAGAGAAACATCTGAATTACAGCACAATCTACACAGCATGAGTTTATTGCTTAGCCTTTTGATTAGTAAGCAAAGAGCAAAGTTTTCTTGTTTCCCCAAGAAGTCAGTCTGAGGGATGGAGAGAGTCTGAAGATCACCAGAGGTTCAACTATGGACTCAAGAAAAAGGTAGTCCTCCCCATACTAGTAGCCAAGATGCACTGAATAACCCCCAAGGCCTTCTGAACAGGTCTACATAAGACACCTGGTTCTTATTTTACTAAAATAAACCAAAAACCTCTGAAAATGTTTGGGCTCAAGAAGATCAAAATTGAAACACAAATACTATAGCTGAATGAAAATTAATTTTTTAAGTATAATCCATTAGGAATTCAAAGGAATTCTATTAAAGAGAGAGGGCTGATTATATTTTTACCTGATGATAAAATAATCAGTCAATGGTGTTTGCATATGCTGGTAAGTTTGATGCTAATTTGATAAACTCGGGGTTGTATTTACTGTCTTATGATGACATCAAGCTTAGAAAAGCCAGAAGGGGTGTGTGTGGGGGGGGTGGGGAAGCATGTCTCTTTAAAGTTAAAACCTCTCAATTCCTTTTTATTAAGGATAAAACCTTTTTATTAAGGATAAGTTGTCCTTATTCAGGGGGAGTTATGGAGGTTGAAGAGACGGCTCCACAGGAAAGATCACTTAGTACTTTTGTAAAGGACTCAAGTTCAGTTCCCGGTAACCATAGTAGGAACCTCATAACCACCTTTAATTCAAGCCTCAGAAGATCTGGCGCCCTCTTCTGGCTTCTGAAGACATCCACACTATCACACACATCTGCATATAATTAAGAAGAAAATAAAATCCTTTAAAAATTAAATAAATAAAAAGAAGCTATGAATCTACAGTCCTGTAAAACTGTTGTGTTTAACATAATCATTAAGATTTCCAATAGCAATAACTTTATGGTGACCACTAATCCCTAAGATTTATAATTAACTCTTAATAGAAAGCAACGCAGAATTAAGTAATATAATATACACCATAAAGGAATTAGAATGCAGAACACATCTGTGCTATAAAACACAAGGGGGAGTACAGAGTGATAAATACTGTCACTCAAAATAAAGTCTCTTCTGCTCGTGCCAGCGTGGATGGGATGAGTCAGCATGTCTCACTGTACAAAACAGACACACTTCATTGCAAAGGCCACTTCATTGTGGCGCAGGTGTCATATATTGTCTCCCACTTCAACACCATAGATAAAACCAAGTGAAAATAAATGAGACAAAAAGGAATTTTATTAGCTGTGCAACTCTTTCCACACCCTGCCTATTATTCTAAGATTCATTAACTCTTCTGCCTCTATTTCCATGTTCTTTTTTAAATTCTTTTTAAAATTTTATTAAACATTCATTTCAATTATATTTCTAATTCCAGAAACCCCATATCCCACCCACCTTCCTCCTGTTTCTATGAGGATGTGCCCACACCTACCCACTCACCACCACCTCCTCCTCCTCCTCACCCTCAAATTGCCCTACACTGGGGTTTCCAGCCTTCACAGGACCAACGGCCTCCTCTCCCACCTATGCCCAACAAGGCCATCCTCCCCTACATATACAGCTGGAGCCATGAATCCCTCCCTATGTGCTCCCAGGCTAATGTTTTAGACCCTGGGAGCTCTGGTTGGTTGATATTATTGGTCTCCCAATGGGGCTGCAAACCCTTTCAGATCCTTCAGTTTTCTCTCTAACTCCTCCATTGTGAACCCCAGGATCAGCTCAATGGTTAGCTGTGAGCATCTGCCTCTGTATACCTCAGGCTCTGGCAGACCTCTAAGAAGACAGCTGTATCAGGCTCCTGTCAGCATGCACTTCCTGACATCCACATCAGCATCTGCCTTTGGTGACTGCACATGGGATGGATACCCAGGTGGAGCAGTCTGCGGACAGCCCCTCCTTCAGTTTCTGTCCCTCACTTTGTCTTCATATTTTCTCTCATGAGTATTTTGTTACTTCTTCTAAGAAGGAAGGAAGCACCCAAACTTTGGTCTTCCTTCTTCATGAGCTTCATGTGGTCTGTGAGTTGTATCTCAGCTATTGCAAACTTTTGGTCTAATATCCACTGATCAGTGAGTGCATTCCATGTGTGTTCTTTTGTGACTGGGTTACCTCACTCAGGATGATTATTTTTTAGTTCCACCCATTTGCCAAAGAATTTCATGAATTTATTGTTTATAATAGCTGAGTAATACTCCATTGTATAAATGTACCACATTTTCTGTATCTATTTCTCTGTTGATGGACAGAGAATTCTTTCCAGCTTCTGGCTATTATAAATAATACTGCTGTGAACATAGTGGAGCATGTGTCCTTGTTGGAGACATCTTCTGGGTATATGCCCAGGAGTGGTATAGCTGGGTCCTCCAGTAATGCTATTTCCAATTTTCTGAGGAACCACCAGGCTGATTTCCAGAGTGGTTGTACCAGCTTGCAATCCCACCAACACTGGAAGAGTATTCCTCTTTCTCCACATCCTCTCCAACATCTACTGTCACCTGAGTTTTTGATCTTAGCCATTCTGACTGGTGTGAGATGGTATCTCAGGGTTGTTTTGATTTGCATTTCCCTGATGACAATGGATGTTGAGCATTTCTTAAGGTGCTTCTAGGCCCTTCGAGTTTCCTCAGTTGAGAATTCTTTGTTTAGCTCTGTACCCCATTTTTAATAGGGCTTTTTGTTGTCTGGAGTCCAAACTCTTGAGTTCTTTGTATATATTGAATATTAGTCCTTTATCAGATGTAGAGCTGGTAAAGATCTTTTCCCAATCTGTTGGTTGCCTTTTTTGTCCTATTGACAGAGTCCTTTGCCTTACAGAATCATTGCAATTTTATGAGGTCCCATTTGTCAATTCTTGATCTTAGAGCATAAGCCATTGGTGTTCTGTTCAGAAGCTTTTCCCCTGTGCCCAAGTATTAGAAGATTTTCCCCACCTTCTCTTCTATTAGTTTCAGTGTATCTGGTTTAATGTGAATGCCCTTTATCCACTTGGACTTGAACTTTGTACAAGGAGATAAGAATAAATCAATTTGCATTCTTCTACATTCTGACCTCCAGTTGAACCAGCACCATTTTTTGAAAATGCTGTCTCTTTTCCACTGGACAATTTTACCTCCTTTGTCAAAGATCAAGTGACCATAGGTGTGTGGGTTCATTTCTGGGTCTTCAATTCTATTTAACTGATCTTCCTGCCTGTCTCTGTACCAATACCATGGAGTTTTTATCACTATTGCTCTGCAGTACAGCTTGAGGTCAGAGATGGTGATTCCCCCAGAAGTTTTATTGGTGAGAATAGTTCTCACTATCCTGGAATTTTTGTTATTTGCAAATTGCTCTTTCTAACTCTATGAGGAATTGAATTGGAATTTTGATAGGGATTACATTAAATCTGTAGATTGCTTTCAGCAAGATGGCTATTTTTACTATATTAATCCTGCCAATCCATGAACATGGGAGATCTCTCCATCTCCTGAGATCTTCTTCAATTTCTTTCTTCAGAGACTTAAAGTTCTTATCATATAGATCTTTCACTTGCTTAATTAGATTCACACCAAGGTATTTTCGATTATTTGTGACTATTGTAAAGGGTGTCATTTCACTAATGTCTTTCTCAGCCTGTTTATCCTTTGAGTAGAGAAAGGCTACTGATTTATTTGAGTTAATTTTATATCCAGCCACTTTGCTGAAGTTGTTTATCAGGTTTAGAAGTTCTCTGTTGAAAGTTTTGGGGTCACTTAACTATACTATCATATCCTCTGCAAATAGTGATATTTTGACTTCTTCCTTTCTTATTCGTATCCCTTTGACTTCCTTTTGTTGTCTAAGTACTCTGGCTAGGACTTCCAGTACTATATTGAAAAGATAGGGAGAGAGTGGGCAGCATTGTCTAGTGCCTGATTTTAGTGGGATTGCCTAAAGTTTCTCTCCATTTAGTTTGATGCTGGCTACTGGTTTACTGCATATTGCTTTTACTATGTTTAGGAATGGGTCTTGAATTCCTGATCTTTCTAAGACTTTTACCATGAAGGGATGTTGAATTTCATCAAATGCTTTCTCAGCATCTAGTGAGATGATTATGTGGTTTGTTTGTTTGTTTGTTTGAGTTTGTTTATATAGTTACATTGATGGATTATTGAACCATCCATGCATTCCTGGAATAAAGCCTATTTGATCACGATGGAAAATTGTTTTTATGTGTTCTTGGATTCAGTTTGCAAGAATTTTATTGAGTATTTTTGCATTGATATTCATAAGGGAGATTGGTCTGAAGTTCTCTTTGTTGGATCTTTGTGCGGTTTATGTATGAGTGTAATTGTGGCTTCATGGAACGAATTGGTAGTGTTCGTTCTGTTTCTATTTTGTGGAACACTTTGAAGATAATTGGTATTAGGTCTTCCTTAAAGGTCTGATAGAATTCTGCACTAAAACCATCTAGTCCTGGGCTTTTTTGGGGGGGGACTTTTAATGACTGCTGCTATTCCTTTAGGGGGTATGGGACTATTTAGATGGTTTATCTACTCTTGATTTAACTTTGGTACCTGGTATCAGTCTAGAAAATTGTCCATTTCATCCAGATTTTCCAGCTTTGTTGAGTATAGGTTTTTGTAGTAGGATCTGATGATTTTTTGTATTTCCTCAGTTTCTGTTGTTATGTCTTCCTTTTCAGTTCTGATTTTATTAACTTGAATACTGTCTCTCTGCCCTCTGGCTAGTCTGTCTAAGGGTTTCTCTATCTTGTTGATTTTCTCAAAGAATGACCTCCTAGTTTTGTTTATTCTTTGTATAGTTCTTTTTGTTTCTACTTGGTTGGTTTCAGTCCTGAGTTTGATTATTTCTTGTCATCTACTCTTTTCAGGTGTATTTGCTTCTTTTTGTTCTAGAGCTTTCAGGTGTGCTGTCAAGTTGCTAGTGTATGCTCTCTCCAGTTTCTTTTTGTAGACACTTAGAGCTGTGAGTTTTCCCCTTAGCACTGCTTTCATTGTGTCCCAAAAGTTTTGATATGATGAGCCTTCATTTTCATTAAATTCTAAAAAGTCTTTAATTTCTTTCTTTATTTCTTCCATGACCAAGTCATCATTGAGTAGAGTGTTGGTCAATTTCCAAGTGTATGTGGGCTTTCCGTTGTTTTTGTCATTATTGAAGCCCAGCCTTAGTCCCTGGTGATCTGATAGGATGCAAGGGATTATTTCAATCTTTTTGTGTCTGTTGAGGTCTGCTTTATGACCAATTATATGGTCTATTTTGGAGAAAGTACCATGAGGTGCTGAGAAAAAAGTTATATTCTTTTGTTTTAGGTTAAAATGTTCTGTAGATATTTGTTAAATTCACTTGGTTCATAACTTCTGTTAGTTTCACGGTGTCTCTGTTTAGTTTCTGTTTCCATGATCTGTCCATTGCTGAGAGTGGGGTGTTGAAGTCCCCCACTATTATTATGTGAGGTACAATGTATGCTTTGAGCTTTAGTAAAGTTTCTTTTATAAATGTGGGTGCCCTTGAATTTGGAGCATAGTTGTTCACAATTGAGAGCTCATCTTGGTAGATTTTTCCATTGAAGAGTATGAAGTCTCCTTCCTTACCTTTTTTGATAACTTTTGGATGAAAGTTGATTTTGTTCTATATTAGAATGGGTACTCAAGCTTGTGTCTTGGGACCATTTGCTTGGAAAATTGTTTTTCAGTCTTTTACTCTGAGTAATGTATGTCTTTGTCACTGTAGTGCGTTCCTATATAGAGCAAAATTCTGGGTCCTGTTTATGTATCCAGTCTGTTAGTCTACATCTCTTTATTGGGGAATTGAGTCCATTGATATTAAGAGATATTAAGGAAAGGTGATTGTTGCTTCTTGTTATTTTTGTTATTAGAGGTTTCATTATGTTTATGTAGCTATCTTCTTTTGGGGTTGTTGGAAGATTGCTTTCTTGGTTTTCCTAGGTTGTAATTTCCCTCCTTGTGTTGGAGTTTTCCATCTATTACCCTCTGTAGGGCTGCATTTGTGGAAATATATTGTGTAAATTTGCTTTTGTCATGGAATATCTTGGTTTCTCCATCTACAGTCATTGAGAGTTTTGCTGGGTATAGTAGTCTGGGCTGGCATTTGTGTTCTCTTAGGGTCTATATGATATCAGTCCAGGATCTTCTGGCTTTTATAGTCTCTGGTGAGAAGTCTGTTGTAATTCTGATAGGTCTGCCTCTATATGTTACTTGGCCTTTTTCCCTTACTGCTTTTAACATTTTTTCTTTGTTTTGTGCATTTGATGTTTGATTATTATATGACGGGAGGAATTTCTTTTCTGGTCTAGTCTATTTGGAGTTCTGCGAGCTTCTTGTATGTTCATGGGCATCACTTTCTTTAGGTTTGGAAAGTTTTCTTCTATACTTTTGTTGAAGATATTTACCAGCCCTTTAAGTTGGGAATCTTCACTCTCATTTATACCTATTATCCTTAGGTTTGGTCTTCTCCTTGTGTCCTTGATTTCCTGGATGTTTTGTGTTAGGAGCTTTTTGCATTTTGCATTTTGCATTTTCTTTGACAGTTGTGTCAATGTTTTCCATGGTATCTTCTGAACATAAGATTCTCTCTTCTATCTCTTATATTTTGTTGGTGATACTTGTGTCTATGACTCCTGATCTTTTTCCTAGGTTTTCTATCTCCAGGGTAGTCTCCCTTTGAGATTCCTTATTGTTTCTACTTCCATTGTTAGATCCACTTTTAGTTTTGTTCAATTCTTTCACCTGTTTGCTTGTGTTTTCTTGCAGTTCTTTAAGGGACTTTTGTGTTTCCTCTTTAAGGGCTTCTACTGGTTTACCTGTGTTCTCTTGTATTTCTTTAAGGGAGTTATTTATGTACTTCTTAAAGTCTTCTATCATCATCATGAGAAGTGATTTTAATTCTGAATCCTGCTTTTCTAGTGAGATGGTGTGTCCAGGACCTTCTATGATGGGAGAACCAGGCTCTGATGATGCCAGGTAACCTTGGTTTCTGTTGCTTAAGTTCTCGCTCTTGCCTTTTGCCATCTGGTTAACTCTAGTGCCACCTGCACTCACTGTCTCTGACTGGAGTCTGTCTTTCCAGTTATCTTGCTTGTGTCAGAACTCCTCAGAGTCCAGCTGTCTCTGTAGTTCTGTGATCCTGAGCTCCGGGGTAGAAGAGCTCTCCTGGAACTCAGGCTGCCTCTGGGATCCTGAGATCCTGCTGCTCTAAGTGCAGTGGTTCCTCTATTGCTCTGAGTGCAGTGGTTCTTCTGGGATGGGTCAGAATGTGGAGTCTTTGGAGCAGACCAGCTAAGGGTCTGCCCCAGCCAAAAGAACCAAGTGGGGACAGAAAGGGAGTGGTATTCCAGAGGGCGGGGTTTGGATGGGTGATGGGTCCTGTGTGCCCCTATCTCCCAGCTGCAGCTCTGGGGAATAGGGATGTGGGGGAGGGTTCTTATTCACTGCTCTGAGTGCAGTGGTTCCTCTAGGACAGATGAGGATTCTGTTTCTACCTTCTGATCTCTAATGAAAATCTCAACAAGCTTTCATGTCCACCATTTCATCCCAACTATTATTATAAGTGGCCCAATTCTTGGTGATGGCAAGTGACCACTTTAGACTCAAGCGTCCTTGGTGTGTCCAAAGAGTTTGGCAGAGTTAATTTTCTTCTCTTGAGATACTCATACGTTTTGCCCTCTGAGAACACCACACTTGCTGGTTTGTGTCATTTTGGGTGGTTTGTTTTCTTCTTCAGTCTTCAGGTTTTTCCATCATGCTGTCTATTCTTTCTCAGGCTTCGTTGCTGACTGCTCCCCACTCTAGTTTCTAAATGTTGGCAGACACAAGAACTCACCCTCATCATTCGTTTATCTTATCCTATATACCAACCAGTATCATAGTTAATATCTATCCTATTGTGATGAATAATGGTGTCTCCTCAGCCTCAACACCTCCCCTAGTTCTACCTCATAACAGTTTTCTGTTTTGTGATAAAATATGACCAAGATCAAAACTTAATTTTGGCTTATGGTTCTCGAAGGGTAAGAATCCATCATGCTGAAGACACATAACAGCAAATGGTCAGAAGAAGAAACTGGGAGATCACATCTCAACCATAAGCAAGAAGTAATGAGAGAAAACTGAAAGTGAGGTGAGACTATAAACTCTCAAGGTCTTCCCTGCAGTGATGCACTTCCTTCAGCAAAACCCTACATCCTAAAAGTTCTGTATTCTGCCCAAACAGCCCAGAAATCAGGACCAAGTACTCAAACACATGAGTCTAGGGCAGCCATTTTTCATCCACACCACGACACATCTGTTGAGCAATAAGCTTGTCAGTACACCACTTAGATGTTTAATAGAACCCTCAAAAGCAATATACTCAATGGAGAATTTCTGACTCTTGTTTATATACCTCATATGCATACATGCATACATGCCTCTTACTCTTCCCTTCTGTCACTTTTCAGTTCTATGCAACTGAGGAAATAAAAATAATGTTCTGGCCAAGTCTAGATAGCATTGAATTCATATGCCCAACTGCATTCATTCATCCTTAATAATACCAAACCCCTGACCATTTCTTACTGTAACTACCTCTATGCCAGGTCAAGTATCCATCTCCCATATGACCTAATAGAAGCCAAAAATCTCCCTGATAATGTGCCACTCATAACCAGATTGACTTGGCTATGTTTTTCTAGTTCCTTCCCACATGATACCTGGAGCAGTCATCTTCAAGCATAAGTATATGATTGCATTCCTTAACTAAAACATCCTAAAAGCCTGTAATTCACATTGTCTCCAATTTTTTGGTCCACTTAACCATAATATTTGCATAACTTCATGTTCTGCTTCCCTTCTAGTTTTTTTGCTCAAATGCCACTTCTTAAATTGGCAGTTCTCAACCTGTAGGTTGTGTCCGTTGGGAGTCATATATCAGATAATCTGCATATCAGATATTTATATTACAGTTCATAACAGTAGCCAAGCTACAGTTACGAAGTAGGAATAAGATGATTTTACAGTTGAGGGTCACCGCTTGTATTAATGCATTAGGAAGGTTGGGAACCACTGTCCTAAAGGATTCTACACTGACCGTCACAGTACAAGAAGTGTCTGCTACCATGTCCTATTCTGCTTCTTGTCTCACTTTGATGTTTCTGCATGAGTTCTTTATGCTTTCTTACTTTCTAATAAGTGTGAAAAGTCATGATATTGCTGACTCTTATTCACTGGTATTTTCTGGGAGCCTTAGAAGAATATTTGCTGAGAGCCCCAACATCTCTGACTGACATTGACTCCACCCCTTCCGCTTTCCTGCCCACTACTCCCTTCTCACTGTGCTCCCTCTAGCCACAAATGTCTTCCTGTTGCTGCACAAACACTCATTCCTCCTCAGGAATGTCGCCTCCCTTCCCTCATCTAAGAGCAGGCTTTGCCCATCTCTTCCTGTGGGCTATTTCTCTCCTTCAGTTAATCAAGTGCAGCTTCTCCTGCTGGATGTAGGTTCTCTGCTACATCACTCCTTGCCTGTGTTTCTCTCCTTGAAGTGTCATGAGCTAGTGTAGAAGTTATGAGAGGATATTCAATTTGCTTTGATTAATGAGATGAGATAATCATTATGTGTGTTTTCTAGGCAGAAGGTTTCAAAGACAGACTATGTTTATTATAGTTTTTATCTCTTCTATCAGGGCCCCAAATGCTTCAAACTAAGGTCTCTTCAACAGTTATCTCAAAGTGAAAGCAAAGAATAGGAGTCTTCCACAGAGGTACAGCAGATGCAAGATTTGAGCTCAGTCATCAGAAGCCATGGAGGTGTGAGACTTATTTGTCTCTGTAGCATAATGTACATTTTTACATCACACAGCACTTCTCAGTACTTGAAAACATAGTATGCTTCTATTTAATTTATTCCACATTTCCCACTGGAATGCAAGCTCTTGGGGATAAGGGCTTTGTCACAGTCTTTACTACTATCAACTAGAACAGTACATATAGGCACCCAATAAATATTTGCAGAGCTTATTAATGAAATTGCCTTTGGAAAGCTAGTGCTCACAATTCTAGCTTGTGAATGTATGTGCTTTGGAGCAGTCATCATTCTCATGGGAACATGCACAAGGAGAATGCTAACCCAACAACCTGCCTCTCAAAATCAGAATCCATCTTTCTTGTGCTGATGAAGTGGCTCGCTGCATAAATTCATTCCTGAAAAGAAGTGGCTGATCAATAGCACCTCATCCCATTCTGGGCCACGCAAACAATAGAAGATATGGTTATAGACCCAAGAGGGCCCTGCTGTATAACTGTCTCCTCCAAATTGAAATGTTGCTTCCTGGAGAATGGGGGAAGCCTCATAAAACTCTGGAGGCTAGCAAATGTGTAAGGCTTGGGAAGTTCACAAAATATACAGGACTCACAAGGGTCATACCCCAGATTTTGTAAGCAATGAAAAATTAAAAAAAAAACAAAACAAAACTCTAGAAGAGGATACTCATCTGTAAAGTTATGTGCAAATTATGCAAATGGTGTAGGAGGAGAAGGAAAATGGAAGTCAACTGTTGGTTTAGATCTTTCTATAAGTTTAGTCTTCAGTAAGCAGTAGATATGGTAGGATTGTTAGTCATATTGGCCAGGTTATAGTTCTTCAAGACCTATTCTGTTTACTTCCCAGATTATAAGATTCTGCCAAGACTTGACCATCTTAATTTTCCTGGCATCAATTGTGGGTGGTCTGAGAAGTTACTTTCCTCTTCATCCAAAAGTAGTTTGTTCATCTCCTTTATTGGGTATATTTAAATTGTTATAGGCCTTGTGTTCTAAGGTATGACCTATAAGCCATAGCAAGTTGGTCATAAATGTGTATATGTCACTGTTGACAAGAACTCAAGCTTATTGAGACCTCGTCAGCTCTGAGTGATAAACAGAAGAATAATCACTATCCTTGCTTAGAAAGCAGGCCAGAGAAAGATTAGGTGATGTGTCCATATTCACACATCCATTAAACAGTAGACCAAGACTAGGTTAAAATTTTATAATTCTTGGTCATGCCTCTTAACTCTCAGGTTATCCATATTCAACACTATTTTGTCCAGAACCTTTGAGACTGACAACCTCATAGAAAGTACAGAAATTGGGGATCCTCTTCTTCGGGACCCAGATTCAGTTTCCAGCACTCACATGGCACCCGAGAAACATCTATAATTCTGGACCTAGGAGATTCAGTGTTCTCTTAGCCTCTGCAGGAACTGCAAGCATGTGGCACACAGACATACATACACTGAATACTTGTAGACATACATATGAAAACATACCTTTAAAAATAAAGACAAGAACAGGAAAAACAACAGGAAAAAATGTACAAAGGCTGAAGTGAATTCTGATAGTGGTTGGTCATTCTAACAAGCCGGGGGGGGGGGGGGGGCCGGGGGGATGAGAGACTTCAAAGCTTCAAGGACATCATGTGCTGGCCCCTCATTTCCTAGATAAGAAAATAATGAGTCTCCAAAGACATGCTATGTTCATGTCAGAGCCAAGGTGAAAGCCCAAAAGAGAAAATGAATTAGAAGTTGAGTTGGGATGAAAATCCATAGAATTATTATTCCATGATTTATTGTTTTTATTAATTCAATTAACATGTATTAATCAACTGCCATATGTTGGTATTCTATATTAAATTCAGGGATTCAAAGAGAGAAAAATTATAATTATTTTAAAGACAAAGCCACATGTATCCACAAACATCAGTTTTTATGTAACATACTGGGCAAGTGATGTAAGGTGTATAATCACTTTATACCTTAATTAACCCCAGAGAGGTAGGCACACTATTATATTAATATATATAATATTATAGATAGATAGATAGATAGATAGATAGATAGATAGATAGATAGATAGATAGATATAGATAACATATATATATATTATCTGTTGCAAGTCCAGCTTGTAGACAGAGTACTAGAAGGCTAGGAGTGGGGTTGATGAGAGAGGGCAGGTGAAGGCAGCAGGGAGACTTCCATCAGTCAAGATGGTAAAGAACCCACTTTGTCTTTTAAAGTTGGAACAGGCAATCCACTTCATGGAGGTTCCCTGTACCTTCAACAGATTGCATTTAAAAAGAAATCAACTGGCGTAGGATTTATTGATTTGCATCGACAATGAGCTTCACAAATTCATATGAAGCAGTTTGTTCATTCGGGAGTCACTTAGAAGACTCTGTAAGTTCAGAACATTCATCACGAAATTCATCTACAGTATTAAAGTTAAAGAGGGAAAAACTGTTGAAAATTTAATCAACTAAATTTTTCTCCCATTTGGACAATTACCTTTTTAAACATATCTTTGAATCGCGTTTCCTTCCATTGGATAGACAAAACTGGGAGGTGTCCTTTGAATTTCTTCCTCCAAGAAGCAATGGAAATATATCTAATAGTTTTGGCCAGTAAAAACTAGTTCACTCAAAACAATCAACAGCTGAATCTAGGGGAACCACTGCTTTGTCCTTTTGAGTCCCCTATGATCTCTCTGTCTGTGAAAGGAGGGTTCCAGACAGTTATCATCAAAGGAGAAAGAGTTAGAGGGTGTCACAGACTTTATATGGAAAGTCACATCTCCTCTAGCTTCTAAAATATAAACTCTGTCCTCGGCCAAGTCTATGAGCCTTATCACCCACAACTTGACCTCTGACAGAGTCTTGGAACACTTGGGAAGATTTTCCAACCTCCTAACGATTCCCCTAGTCACTGAACCACAGGTCCAAAATAACCACCTAAAGGCTCAGTCCAACAGCCACACCACTCTGCTGTTAAACCTTTAATGATATGATCACCGTGTTTATGAAGGTTCACATCAGGAAGATGATCCAGTTGGCTTCTTGCTGAGTTTATCAGAGAAAGGACAGGGCTTCCTCACCGGCAATTACCGCCCTGCCACTCATGCGTTGAATGTTCATAATGTACTATTTAACCTCGTAGGCTTCAAACATAAATGCTGGTAAGGTTCAGATAATAAGAGCACTCACCACACGAAGTTGATTATTAAGTGATGTTCGTATCAGCACCTTTCATGGTTTTGTTTACACATCGTTATTTATTGTATATGTGTGTGGAAGTCAGAAGACAACCTGGAAGGATGGATTTCCCCTTTAATCACCTGGGTTCCAGAGACTGAATTCAGGTTGGCCAGCTTGATAGCAAACACCTTTCCCCACTAAACCAATCCTTCTCCCTGAATATGCAAATGTGCAGCAACTCCTGGCTCAACAAAATGAAATTTCTTGGATTTAATTGTAGCTACAAAAAATTATTATGTAGCATATGAATGAAAATGTCATAGTGGAACTCAATTCTTTGTGAAGTAACATAAAAAACGAATCTAGAATTCTTCCTGTGTAGGACATTAGATATTAATCATTTGATGACTATGTTTTGTTAAGAAAAAGAAAGAAAAAAAACACCCTCTATTGTGAATCCTTGCTTGCTTGTCTTGGAGAGCTGTGTAATTTAGCCCGATTCCCAGATTATCTAGGCAGAAAGGAATTTCAGATCCAAATATCATGACAGATTGTATGTAATTGATGATGGCTAACATGTTTGCCTCACTTCCTTCTTTCCAGAATTTTGATATCTCCTTGCAAAGTGTAACAAATACATTTTGGGATCAGTCTTATAGACTCCTGGTTCCTCTCCATCATGGGGCCTGTCATTTTGGCCTGTATTTCTGTAGCAAACGTTGTACATAAGGCAATTATTCCTAAACATTTATTAATTTTTATTTCAATTTTTGAGAAAATTTAAGGGAACAAAAAGACCCAGCCTGAATGAGGCTAGAAACAACATCATCTGCAATGTAATGACACTCATGCCACCAGCTAAACGGCATATCTTGAGTTTGTTTACCACAGCTAAAAGCATTTATCTCAGTGTATAGTGAACATCTGCTTAATCTGGTATGATAAGTTAGTGGATGGACTTCATGTCGTTATCTTTCTTTGCCTACATCTATTGTGGTGAAGCACTTTCATAGCACAGATAATGAAGAAACATATAAATGAAAAATTACCATAGTGGATGGTCACAAAAGTCCCCTGAATGAAATAAAGCCTGTGTTTCCCGTGGATCATGTCACAGTTGCAGTGGCTTGCTGGCTACACTTACAACAAATGGAGGACTTGTTAACCCAAGAGAAAAACCAAAGAAGGTTGGGAGATGGGTGCAGGAAGCTTTCTCTAACCACAGTTATGTAACCAATAAATATTTGTTAGCCACTGGTATGCCAAGCCAGAGAGCAAGAGGGAATTGAAGTGTCTCATAAAAGTTGCATTGCCATGAGGGAGGCAAAATACGCAAAACCCAGCACAGTATGGGAGATAAACGTAGATAAATACTCCAGAGAAAAGGAAACCTGATGACACTGACAAAGGCCAACAGGGCATGCCAAAGTGGAAAGTGTTAGATATGAGTCTCGAAAGAGCTCACTCCTCACTGCAGTCTTTATTTACGCATTTCTTTTTACATAATCCTGATTATGTCACTGAGTTATGATGATTTTTTCCTGTATTCACCAGCCAAATCTCCTGATTAGAGTGTGACGTATCTTCTACCTTGGTCTCAAGTATAAAACATACTCTCTGTTGCATATTAGGCCCTCAGTAATTTTTGCTGGATTAATTATTTAAAGGAATTGTTTCCGTTAGCTGCAGGAACACATAAAAAAGGAAACATACACTCTCCTACACATGTGGTGTGTGTGTGTGTGTGTGTGTGTGTGTGTGTGTGTGTGTGTGTGTTTGAAATTAGGGGAAAGACAATCAGACATGCCATGTTTGGGAGTAGCAAGCCCAATAACTGGAAGGTTCAGAGATGAAGGGTGGCATCAGAGTCATGCCAGGGTGTTTGTATGTTTTGTCTTAGAAAGGGTGGGAGCATATACCAAAGGTGCAACCCAATCCATTAAGTTCTAAAATATGTACAAATCACTCTGGAAGGATGGGAGTCAGTGGATGGAAGGGTCGTGGAAAGAGACAATAGAAAGGGGATCAAACCAAAAGCAGCTCTGTTGGTTTGACTAAGGAGAGGAGAGTCTGATTGAGCCATGGCAGAGATGCAATGTAGATTCAAAATTAAAAAAACAAAATTAACAGGACTACAGGGGCAACTATATCTGAACTAGTCACAATGGGAAGGATGGCTCCACAAGTGCTAGCTTGAAGGACTTCATTTTACAGACCCTGTGAGAGCTTGGGATGCCTTAAGCAGACAGCTTGTGCAAAGAGCTATTCTGCCAACAAATATGGGATCATTTTTCTCTTAACCTATATGAGTCTGAACCAAAAGACATCCAAAAACCGTTTAGGGTTAGCAGCCATCATGGACTTAGATGCTTGGTTAGCCAATTGATATGAAGACTTTCTATCTAGGCCGCAAGCCATTGAATAAAGCAGGCTAACCCGCATCTTCACAAGGAGAGCTTGTCCGCACAGCAGTGACTTGCAACTGAATATTTTGCATAAAAATTCATGAGGTGCGGTATCCATTTCAGCTATGTTATAAAGTAGTAAAAGGGAGAGAGAGAGAGGGAGGAAACGAGAAAGTTCAGCTCTGCACTCAGATAGGGTTCATTTTGAGTGATGATTGCAAGCCATCCTTGGAAATTACAGATGCTACTTGGTTCACCATTATTTTGCAGCATCTCCAGTAATCTTCCGTGATCATTTATAACAGCATGTCTGATGACTTTCAAAACGTAACGGGAAAGGGTACTTCTGTGAAGCATGTCTACTCAAAGGAAAAATCAATCTCGGCTGCTGAGGGAGTGAACTCTGTACCACCACGATTAGACAGTTAGAGATTTCAACATATAAAAATAGGAATGGCAGGGGTCCAGCCTGCCAAGCTATATGTGTGTCTAATCTGTGTTCGAGTTGCTTTAATGATTTAGGATTTCTCCGTTCATCCAAAGAAAACACAACATGTGTCAAGAATGCAAATTGGCACACTCCAATAAAAATAATCATGAACTCTGTAATAACTACTAATGTTTACATACTGCCTTTACAGTTTTCTAAGTACTTGTCACACACCTGAGCTGCTAATCATCACAAATATCTCACACTTTCCAACCTTCTTTTCTTTTTTGACAGTCATTTCTATTACCTGGAATGTTCTCTCTAAACATCTGTGTTTCTAGCCTTCAAGGACAAACTCAAAGCCTCCCTCTGTGTAAAAGGGCTGGTTATTTTAACTCTTGCAAGTAAGATAAAGAGCTCAGAAAGGCAGCGTACTATGGTAGGCCAGAAGGCATGGATTCAAGTACTGGTTTGGGGGCTGATACAACTGAGGTCCATCCTTTAAATTCAAAAGATGAGTGGCATATTTTCTACTTTACATGGGCTTTATCTAGCTCTAAAGACATGCTGTAAACTCTTATATAATGCTAATGGATTATATAAACTCCATGAAAGTATTTGAATGTTTTTATCTAAGAGGACTGTCATAAGGACTAAATAATCTATGTAAAACACTTAACTTAGTGTCTGGCATACAGTATATATGCTCAGTTAATAAAATTATCACAGCTTTTTAAAATTGTTGATTCAATGGATGTGAATCAAATGCATACAAGACACTTTCTGGATATAACACTTCATTTATCGTCTGAATAATTTATTATAATTATAAAGACATTGCTGACACGGCATAGTGATTAAGAACACCAGCTCATGACCAGGCTATTTAGAATTTAAGCCTGGTTCTATTCCTTGTACCTGTGTAAATAAATTGCATATCTTTGACTGTGTCTTAGTGTTTTTAACCCTACAAAAAAAGGAGCATAACAATGAACCCTCAAAGGATTGCCATAAAGAATAAGTATATTAATCAATGGAAAGAGGCCAAGTTAGTATTTGATGTACAGAAATAGCCCAGGGTATGTTACATATTATTATAGCCTACTAGATTTACTTCATAAATGGTTTTCTCACAGACCAAGAAAAATGTTGTACTAAAGAATTAACTTAATTCACATTCTTTGAATACACCGACTGCTGCTCATTTGCCTCTCTGCTTCGATTCTTGTCATTTCCCAGTGCACTCCATACTCTTCCTAAAGCCCTCATCCCAAGGCCTCATCCAGTCTGCCACTTGGGAGCTCGCAAAGCACCCCTAACATTTTATGAGCCTCCTACTCCTTGATTTCACCTGCTTCTGCTCTGTCTCTTCCACAGCTCAGCTCATCTATTTTCTAGTCTATCGTGGTGGTGTTGTCATGGAGATGACTCGGATGAGATTAATCCGCCCTCTCCAGTTACATCCAGGAACTATGCATTCTTGTTTTTAATAAGGGCAATGGATAGCTTATCAGTCTTAAATCAAGCTGTCATACGACTTCATCTTCAATGAAAGTTCTCTGCTTCCTTTTATTGCAACAAGAATGCTGCCTCCAGAGTTCTTCTGCATAGAAATCCTGAAGTCACCATGCTTAATTGCCTCCCTAGTCAAAACAATCTTCAGATTTCCCTATCATTTATCCAAGAGGTTTCCTTTCCCTGGAACTCTACCCCCACCCACAGCTACTACCATCACCAAAGCCACCAGAGCCCAAATGTCTTTTCTACATTAAACTCAGTTTTCTTCTCCTCCAAGAAGGCTTTCCAGGCAGGTTTGTTCATGTTACAAAGTAGTGCATTTGTAAACACTCCACAAACATTAGTCTCGATGAATACGTAGAGGTTCAAACCAGTCATGGGGAATCACTGACTATTAAAAATCATGAAAGTTAAAAAATGCCTATGGTGTCAGTAACTGTGGAATGTTCATCAATGCTAATTCATTGTGGTTTTGATTCTTTCAAGCAATGCAGATATTTTAGTAAATATCAGTACCATCATATCTGTGTAAATATATATCCTGTATAATACTCATGAGTATGATAGGTGCTACAGATAAAGGAATTTTAAATAAAAAAAAAACATTTTTCTGAGCAACATAGAAAAAGTCTTTCCTATTTAAAAGAAGGAAAAGGGAAGAAGGGAAGAAGGGAGGAACTTGATACGTTGAGTTGTCTCAGGACTGGTTCTAATAAGTGCATGACTTAACTCATTTTAGACTTATGACACTCATAAGTTACATAAAAATAAAATAAAAACATAAAAATAAAATAAAATAAAGAGAAAGTTTATGAGCACAGAAGCAATATGCAAAGCAAGGTTTTAGACTAAATCTTGCAACAGTGTGAAAATAGAAGAGAAAAGCTTAAAAGAATATTGTCTTAATGACAAAAAATACTACTTCAAAATTGTTAATAAAAGTATGGGGACTGTCCAGACACTTAACAGAAGGAATATAGATAAAACATAAATGTCTAGATAATAAGTAGAAAAAGAAAAAACTAAAACAAGTATCAGCTAATTTCAAGACTGGGCTGAGTATTGTGAATTTCATAGCTTTTCCTTGGTTGATGCAGAGACAGCTCATAATGATGTACACAATGCACATAATGGGCATAATGATGTTGTGATCTAGAAAGTGAAAAAATGGTTCGACATTGGGTACCAGTGGAGAGAACAAGAATAGTTAATTCTCTACAGAGGACAGGGTATGAAGACATCTGATTTTAAGGACGGAACACTCAAATGAGCCACTCTGACATGCTAGACATTGGTGGTTTATAGATATGCTAGACATATGTGATACCCTTAACCTCTGCACCAAGCTCAATTCCACTCCATCTGAAGCTCCCCAAAGAGAAGAGCCCAAAAGGAAGCAGACAGAGAGGTCAGGAGACGATCAGGAGGCTATTAACCAGGAATTCAATAAGAAGTCCCAGGAAAGAATTGGTGCTCAACCACATTGACAGTCTACTCTTCTTGCCAGGAACTCATAAAAAAAGTGTGTTTAAAATATAATATTCCAAAACACATCACCACTGGAGACCACATTTGGGATATTAGGCCTGTCAATCACAAGGCTTAAAGTAATTAAAATAAAACAATAGCCTTTAAAATACTTCCAGAATGAGTGATTGGAGGGACATCAAGCATTGTTTGGGGTGAGAGCATTCAAATAATGACCCAAATGTGAAATAAGACCTTAGTCAGTAAAAGGAAAAAAGTCCGAGGCAACCTAAACTGTGGCTTATCTCAAGTAGCTTTTTAAGAGGACTGTGTGCATTACAACCGGAATTTAATCCATATGTTGCAGATTCCTTTACCTTCCCCAAGACATCTGCACATGGAAACTCTTTGATGTCCAGGGATCTTTCTCAGTCTTTTTATGAGATGTGTTAAGCCAGATCACTACCAAATTGGAAATTGTGTTTTACCCAGGGTAAACAAGCTCACACACCAGCCAACCAGAGTGTAGGTCAAAGAAGAAAAGCCATGACTCTTAGTAAACATGTCGAACATCAAAACGATTTCCTTCCTTGACTTATGTGATCCACATGTGAGAGGATAAGAATCAGTTAAGCCCAAAACAGGACTAGAGTTTTGTGCCTAGTTGCTATAGATATGAATTAAAATAGAGTGGATAAAAGCATATTTGGTAGAGAAACTCAAGAAGTAATCACAGAATAAATGACTTTTTAAATGTTTATCATTATTCTTGGGCTGACTTTTAACAAATGTATTTTTTTAAAAAAATATCAGGCAACAACACTCCTCCTAGAAACTGTTTGTTTGTTTGTTTGTTTGTTTGTTTGTTTTTTCCTGAAAAAGCCCAGGGAAATGATAGGGACCTTTCCACCATGACAGTGGATGAGAGAGGAGGCATTTTGTGAAATATATTTTACAAAGCAAGTTTTCCTGAAAGTATCTTCAGCCTCTAGCATTTTCATGGATTTTTGAAATAGGCAACAGGAACAGAAATCATTGGAGGAATAGAAATAGCAAGAAGAAATCTTTACTGTATAGATTGAACTTACGCATTTTCATTCAGAAGAATTAAAACCTGTGAAATCTTTATTGAGAATCTGCCTAGCAACCTCAGTTTCTCTACCACAACTGAACTGGAACAGATGCAAGTGGTGAAAGTGACTCCACCCTCTGTGGTTCGAGAGGCAAGATGCCTTTTTAGCATTAAAACTTTGTTGTTTCTTTTAATTGATTTTTTAGTTTTCTCTCTAATGGATCTCTTTGAAGATTTTACATTTATAAGAGAGATGTGGTTAATATTGTTCTTAAATATTTTCAGATGTTTTAGTATTATTTAATTTATTGATTCATTATTTTATGTGTACTAGTGATTTGCCTATACGTGCATTGCACACATGCATGGCCTGAGAAAGCCAGAAGAGGGTGTCAGTTACCCTTGGACTGGAGTTACAGAAGTTACAAGTGCTTTCACGGGTGCTGGGAATTTAGCCCCATCCTCTAAGAACAGCCAGGGCTATTCTCCAGCCCCAATGTCAGCATTCTTAGTGTCCAGCTGCCATCCAAGAAGGGTAGGCTATGAAAAACGGAGGAGCCATTCCATATTAAAACTGATACCTCTTATGAGAGCTGGGAAAAATCCTAGTTGTTTGGGATAAGAGATGAAAATTTGAGGTTAGAGAAGATTTGGGAAAAGGAAAGAGTTACTTAACAAGACAAAGGAAGGGATGGGATGGGAGAAACCTCACTGATAACACAAACAGTCTCAATAAACTTACCTTCAGAACTTGACATGAATCACCTGCTCTGAGTAATCCAGTGTGACCCTGAGATTTTAAGTGATTGAGGAATGAAACAAGAGTCAAGATATACAGATGCTATGAATTGGGGCCATATAAGTCACAAAAGTAGTGGCATCTGGGCTGGCAAAGGACAATATGTCTGCAGAGTTAGGTTTGCTGATACAGGGGAGTGTAGGTAAGTGGGAAAGCACTTGCTTAGCATTCTCACAGACCTGGCTCTAATCTCCAGCACTGCAGCAAGGTCTACAGATGCAATAGAACAGGCAAACAAGTCAGAAAGGAAATCTGTTGCCTTCCCTCTCAAACGTTACTTGAGTCCAGCATCGGCATCACCAAGAAGCTCATCAGAAACTGAGAACCTCAGACTCTGACTCAGATTTTTAGATTGGGTTTGCACTTCAGTAAAATTCCCCACTGGTTATCAGACTTCCTACAAATATGAGGGACACTCATCTCAAGAACTAGGAAAAAGTGGCACAAAAGCATCCTATGTCCAAGAGGATTCTTACCATCATAGTAAGGACAAACTAGCCATTCTCCCCACACCACATGTAATGACAAGTACATAACTTAACACCACTTAGAAATGCAAATTCTGCCTACTGAAAGCTTCCCTTTGTCTTCATAAATTCACAAATAAAGAACACTTGCTGGGATATTGCTATAATGTAGCACATAGTTGTATCAATAGGTTTGCAGGCAGTGCTATAGAAGAAAATGTCATGAAGACATGGACTGCTTATGGCACAGGTGTCATGTTCGGGAAATCAGTCCTCTATAGTCTCTAGCATAGACTCTCTTCTTCTTCTTCTTCTTTTTTTTTTTTTTTTTTTTTTTTTTTTTTTTTTTTTTTTTTTTTTTTGGTTTTTCGAGACAGGGTTTCTCTGTGTAGCCCTGGCTGTCCTGGAACTCACTCTGTAGACCAGGATGGCCTCGAACTCAGAAATCCACCTGCATCTGCCTCCCAAGTGCTGGGATTAAAGGCATGTGCCACCACCGCCTGGTTCATAGACTCTCTTCTTACTAGCACTCAATGCTAAGATGTTCTGCTTTCATTTCTGTTGCCATGATAAAATACCCAGCCAAAGAGCACCTGAGAGGAGAAAGTTTCATTCACCTTAGAGACCCAAGTTTTGGTGCATCATCTCAGAGCAGTCAAGGCAGATACTACATGTACTACATGTACCGAGTCACATATATAATCAAGAGCAGAGAGAAAATAAATAAATACTTGCCTAGTAGTGAACTAATTTTCTTCAGGGTCTCAAATTAGGAATAATGCTGTCTTAGTTATGATTTTTATTGCTGTGAAGGGACATCATGACCATGACAACTCTTAATAATGAAAACATTTCACTGGGGCTGGCTTGCAGTTTTGAAGGTTTAGTCTATTATTGTCATGGCAGAAAGTATGGCAGTGCACAGGCAGACATGGTACTGGGAAGAAGCTGAGAGCTCTACATCAGAACAGGCAGGTAGCATGAAGAAAGAGTGGCACTGGGCCTGGTTTAACCATCTAAAATTGCAAAGCCTGCTCCGCAGAGACATACATCCTCCAACAAGGCCACACCTTCTAATAGTGCCATTCCGTATGGGCCTATAGAGGCCATGTCATTCAAGCCACCACAGATACCAACTACTTTCAGGCTGTGTCTTCCTACATAGATTTAAGCAATCAGAACTATCTTTCTGGGTGATTCTAGGTTATATCAAGTTGACAAAGTAACCATCATATATGGTAGGGTTATTTTTTTATGCCTACATTACTGTTACAAAAAAAGACATAGCAAATAAGCCATAAACATTTTTTTATTCAGAGCCAGGCCCCCCTAACCCCCATATCCAGTCTTAATACTGTACTTCCGGTGTACTCTCTCAGTATCTGAAAAGAACACATTTTCTCCCAGGTTTATAGTACTGAGGCAGGACCCTGTTGTTAATGAGTCAGTCACACCAAAGGAACAGCCTTCATATCAGACTTGTTAGAGCTTGAAATTGTTTTCCATCATAGTGTACAAAGAGGTGGGACTAGAAAACACAATGTAGGAGAGGTTTGTCCTAAAATAACAGAACCAGGAGTGTCTATTCATCCTGGTATGGCTGTAGCTTGCATCATCCACAGGGAAACAACCTTACCCACTGCCTCAGGGCACCACCCTTCATTCTACCTGGGTTGCCAGATCTCAGCTCTCCTCACTGGAGTTTGTGTCCAGTTCTCCCTCTGTCTACACTGATGGATCACTGTTCATAAAAAATAAATCTTTCAACATCTTCTTTGCCCCAAGCCCTTTGTTTAGATCATGGAAGTACAGAAGAGCAGAAGAATCTCAGCTCCTAGAATCCTGGAGGGTCAGAAGGATAAAGCCTTGTAGGAGACTGCATCCGTTACCAGAAATGGGCAGTGTCCTAGAGCTTCTCCCGCTGGCTTCCCTCAATCTGTCATTTTCCCAGCTTTTGAAACAGAGTATAATTTACCCTGGTTGAAAGCAATACCAGGCACATTAATCAGGGGTAAACCTAGTAAGTACTAAACATGGAAATAATTTTTGTCCAAACCTCGTAGTTTTATATTCTGTTAGAAGCATTGATCTCTCAAGGGACCCACATGACTCTCTCAGAGTCATGCAAGATATAACTCAGAGAATTCTGAAAGCTGCTATGAAATCCCCTTCTTGTACATTCATTAGATTCTGTAAAAGTTTTATTAAGGAGGTGGGGGGAAAATCAAAGATGAATGTGTCCTGGGTTTCCAGGACTGTATAACAAAATGCGACAAACTATGTAGCTCAAGACTATATAAATTGATGAGCTCAGAGCTCTGGAGACTAGATGGCTGAAAACTCAAGGCATCTGTAAGACCAACCACCCTTTAAACCCTTTCTTGTCTCCTCCCTGTTTGGGGTGGATGTTTGGCAACCTCTGAAATTCTTTGACTTAGAACTGCATAACACCAGTTTCTGCCTTCTCCATCCAGGGTTTTCCCTCACTTCTCTGCTTTTCTGAGGCTATCTTCTAAGGAATATAGTCATATAGAATTGGAAGCTATCCTGATCCATTAAGGCCTTATACCAATGGGACTGCATCTGCCATGACTTCATTTCCAAATATTGTTGCATCCTAAGGCACTGTGAGCTAGTGCTTCAAATTATTATTCTGTTGGGGCAGTAGATGCAATTCAACTCGTGAAAAAGATGTAAGGCTATAATCAAACTGAGTAATCATACTATTGCACACATCCTCACATCCTCAAAAGGGCACTCCCTCACACCACTTAGAGTCCTTATGCCAGTTTCAATTAACACGGACACAGTAGTTACTCTGCAGCTCAATATTGGAAGGCAGGGTGATACAAGCATCTGGAAAGGGTTGGATCTGGGAGTCAGAAGATCCCAAATTGTGATAATGCACGCAACATTTTATATATCCTGCATCTGTAGCTTTTCAGTTCACTTTCACAGACCTCTGATTCCTCATCCTTTGGATACAGATAATTAGTAGCAGCTCATGTTTCTTTGAGTCCTCCAAAATGATACATTTTTACCTAAGAATTTATCTGCAAGTCCTCACAAGTACATGAAAATTTACATGTGCCAGAGTGTTTCTTTAAACCAGTGCACATGGTAATTTATATGTAGCATAGTCTCTTCTGCTACACCTTAGGGTGACTCTGAGGTACTTATGTCATACCAGCTCCCAGGCCTGTCTAAAGAGATTGATCCCCAGTAACTCCAGGGTTCCCATCCTTGATATCATGACTTTGTGGTTTGCTTCCCTGGCCCACTAATTACTCTTACATCGATGTCATGGGCTGAATCAGAAACAAACAAACTAGAACAATAAAATACACATTCTAGAACTATGTTAATGGCTAATGTTAATTAATGAACACATGTTAATAAATAATGTTAATAATTATGTTAATGATAAAGTAGGTTAGGAACAGTTAAGCACTATATTTGGCATGTAGTAGCTACCCAATGAATTGTTCTTATTAAAATAAACAAAACATTACCATTTAAAAGACATTACAATACTCATGGAGGACAATGATATAAGAAATTATTGCCTGTAGTAGAAGCATACTGTTTCTGGTTGACTCAGGGGGTAGATAAAATCCTTTTCCAATGAGGATGGAATTGAACTTTTCTCCCAGAGAATAAGGAAAGACGCTTCTTTCTTTCCTTTTCCTTGTTCATGTTCTGGTTTTCTCACTATGCTAATATTGTAATGTATTTCAAGCTTCAGAGGTCAATATCAGCTATCTGAGAGGCTTTAAGTGGTGAGCCTATGAATTCTTGGGAAAGATAAACATCCCTATATCTCCATTTCTTCCTCTGAATCATTCAGAGTCACACATGCTTTTGTGACAGAGCCAGCAGTTGAACCCAGGCACCTAAAGCCTACATATTTAACCACTACAATATATTGCTTGCCTGTCTGAAACACATTTAATCACCCAGCTGGGACCTACATTTAAATCATTCAAACATGAAATTTTTAAGGAATAAGATGCCTTTGCATTGGCGTTAATGTACTTTCTGAGGTTTCTATAGCAACAAAAATCTAAAATCACTTCTGGTGGTATTACTTACAAAAGAAGAGACATGTTCCTGCTGACCCTTTATCAAAGAATTCTTTTCATGGGGACAGGTCTAGTCACATTGACAGAAATGATGCCATGCATTCCTGAAGATTTGATTGCTCCACTTGACCATGGGAGGTCTACATTAATGCGATCCACAACATTTTGAAGGCTTATTATATGCTGGACCAAAGACATTCAAATAGTATTGTCCATTTCCACAAGGAAGCCAATGTCCAGCAGAAGTGTCAATGTATTTATTACAAATTCCAAGACACTACATGATGGGACTGGTGCTAAATGAGAGCCCAACACGTGGCCTAAATTGAAGGAAGGAAAAAAACCCAGTGGGCTGGAGCATCAAAGAAAACTTCCTGAAGAGGAAACTGGAAAGTAGGTATTCTCTAGATGGAAGGCAAGCCAGTTGTTAACAAGCACCACGTTGGGTTTTCCTCCTTCTCTATCTCCCATTCTGCAAACCCTCATTAGTGCTGAAATTTCCTTCAAAAAAAAAAAAAAAAAAAACCACAGTCTGCTCTCAAAAGAAACCCAAACAGGGACAATGTTAATCAGGGTATCAGGGTGAATTGTTAGTTTCATGGAAATATCATCAATTCTTAACTCAGGTTGATGGCCTATGAATATTTGTTAAAAACAAGTACACTCACATTAGAGAATTTAGGGAAGAAATACCACAGTATAGTACTAACTACCTAATAATGTTCCCTACTCATTTCTAACGGTCTTCTTCCCTTTATCTAAGGACCAAGTCTGATTCAGTATTGAGTTCATAGTAACCAAATAGAAGTATTTTCAAAAGCAAACCTCAAGGGCCTGGCTCCTCCATTTCTCTATACTTGCTTTGGGGCTCCATGGGACTCACCGTTTGTGTAATGCACTGCACATTTCACAGCTGCTGCCATCCCAGTATGTGAAGAGGGACAGCTGGAAATGCATCTGCAATGGACTGCTAACACGACTTGCCATCCTACATGTCTTTCCTATAGGGCTCTGAGTGGGAAATTTCCTCCAAAGTCCCATTAGACATGTTTTGGAAGTGAGCGAGATACTCTTCCATTTAGGCTATCAGCTCTCATCATGTGAGTGAATTCTTCTCCCTTCACTCCTGTTGCCACAAGCTCACTGTCAAGGACAGGCACTGATAGCGAAATGTTCTCTGACTTTCATGGTAACTGTTTGTGTTCCTTCTCTCACTGGACACTGTGTTCCATTCTTTTTTTTTTTTCTGTTCTCATTCTTTATTTCTATTTTATACTGTTTTAATGTTTTATGACAAGTGACCTTACAATTAAGTGCTTCCAATCTTTTGTGGAAATCTAGTCAAGCATTTTTGGAGTGTGTTTAAATGCCAAGGCTGTGCTCAGCAAAAGAGGACAGCCAATAAGGCAGGCATAATCTCCAGTAGCACTGAATCCAGCCTTAGAAGGAACAAGACAGAGCAGAAATCAATGAGTCTATTAGGTGGTAAATTTTATGTAGAACAAAATGTGCCTACCAAGGGGACACATTTTCTCCTAATGTAAAACAATGAAAAGACTTATTTATTCATTTTTGTCCTGTTATTTAGATACTTGGACCATGCTCAATGCTTGATTCCAGTAATTCAACCCAGGGTCCTCATACAATTACATCTCATTTTTTCCCCAAATTATTTCTAATTTTTCCAGTTTTTTTCAAGTTGAATCTTATTTTACATGATTTAACTTTGCAGCCTGTTATAAATTACTTTCTCATCCTAATAAATGGGTGTTTTGCCTAGAGTCCTGAAATTCCATTCCCTATACTGTATGGCATTTCTCTTAGAAAATTAATCAATTTGATTTGGTAATGAGATCTGGTAACCAGCAATCCGGGTTACCAAGGCCTTAACACTGACTGGTTGGTGGAGGAATGAAACACAATGGAAAAGAGCACAATACAGCAGCACCACTTTTGTTTGCTATCCCTCTTAGATAAAGTGCTTAATTTAGGTCTGAAACCCAAATCTGGAATAGACATAGATGACGGAGAGTAAGGACTGCTGTCAAGCTGAGGATGATGATCAACACTGTCTTGGGAGAAACTGATGAAACTAGCAGGCAAATTTAACTTGAATAGAAGAATATGAGAGGAGAAAACCAAGGAGAGGCAATAGATATGTCATAAGAGGAATGAGGACTAGGAGCTCCATCTAGGCATAAAGAAGGACTTTCTAACTCATGAGCATCACAGAACCACATTGGCCCGTGAATTGCTGCTCCTCAGAATTTGCACTGGGTCCTGTCCTGTCATTTTTACTTCCTGCAACATGTCCCAGCTAACCAGTCTGTTCATTTCCTCTCTACAGTTGCTTTCAAAGGTAACGGGTCTCCCATATTTGAACATACACCTACAAAAGTCGGGCAAGCGCTGGGTAGTTATGCAGCTGATAAAATCTGAGTCTTTCCTGCATGTCTCTCAAGTTCTAGGATGTGAACATCTGAGTGTCAAGCCTTGTCCAGTGTCCTCTGTCTTTGGTGAGGGTGGAGACCTTGCCTCTCTTCCTGCCATTCTGCCTTCCTAACTCTTGCACGTACATTCCTCTCACCAGCCTCCCACCCCCATCCCAAAGCATTTCTCACACGAGGTGGAACAGATGCTGGGGTAATGCCAGCTAAAAATAAAAGCAAGAGGGGAAAGGGAAGAAAAGCCATTTTACAATAAATATCTCAGCAAAAATTTTATATCCTGAATGGATCTAGCAGCAAAAGAGCAGCTGCTGTCTCTTTGGCGGTTCTTCCTTCTCCCACTTTTATAATCTGATTAATATGCCAATCAGAATTTTGTAATCAGGAGCAGGGGACATTTAACCTCATGAAGCATGTAAAATGTATCTTATCCAAATATAGAAGGAAGTATTCGATGAATTGGTCTCTTTGCTCTTTTTTTTTCCCAATTACACTGAGAATGTAGCCTGTTTAAGGAGACCAGAATCCTTTCCATCTGCCAGTCCTTCAAGCATTCAAGTACCAGATTGGCATCCTCACCCACTCTGTGAGGCCAGACAGTGATATCATGAGGACTTCCACTGTTCTCAGAACAGGGGTACCCACTGGCACTGTCAAAGGACCCTCATACTGCCTTGCTTTCTCTAGCTATTAAAACCAGAAAATAAGACATGGGGGAAAGCTAGCCAAAGCAATGACTGATCATGAATGACGTGAGTTAGCCTTAAAGGGATTTTAGATATTCACTTAACAAATAAGAACAAAATACTGCTTGAGTACAAGACTGTGCCTGGAAAAAAAAATGAAGACATCAACAAGACAGCTACTTTCCAGAAGTTTCTAGTCCAGAAGAAAGGGACAGGACTCAGGTAGCCATGTAAGAAACAATGGAAAGTGATAAAGGCCAGGAAGCACCCCAGATAAAATGAGGGGGATCCTAGAGCTTGAAAATCATATTCCTCTCACAATAAAACTTTTCTCCCAAAATACAATCAGAGCATAATTATTCCTATTTGTACCAGTAAGGTACAAGATAATCTTAATACCCAGTCCATCATTTTGTTGACTAACCTGAACCTCTGTCATCTCTCTTGACTAAAACACTTAGTTTTGAACCTGGCTTTTTTCTTGGCTTTAGAATGAATGTCAGCTGAAAACCATCCACTCAGATCTTTTCTCTCAAAGTAAATAACCAGGATTGGCTATGAGACTATGGGTCTTCAACCCCGTCAGAAATCCAGAATGATTAAGAGAAAAGTTTTATTTTAACAGGAAGGGTGATATGTAGGAGGAGCTAAGGGGGAAGGAGCACCGAGAGGAAGAGATAGAGTAAGGAGAGGAGAAGAGGAAGTAGAGGAGAAGCTAGGTGATGAGAGAGAGAAAAAGAGAGAAATGGGGGGGGGGCATGGAGGCAGATGTTCACTTGTCACCACCAGTCAAAGATAGTTTATATATCTAGGTTGGGTATTGGGTTACACTTCTGACTGAGCATTACCATACTTATAAAGCCTTTGATTAACATTAAAAAAAATGTGTAAAAGCAAAAAGGAAAAGGGGGCACAGGATAGGGGTTTTCTAGGGAAGGGAAATGGGGAAAGGGGAGGGCATCTGAAATGTAAATAAAATATCCAATAAAAAAATATCCAAAAAAAAGAAAAGAAAATCATATTCCTGTATTGTTAGTAAGGGGAAGCACTCATGGAGGAGGGAAAGGGTGGACTGGGGAAGAAAAGCCTATTAGGTCAGATTTTAGATAGGGAATATGATTGAGGTAGGTTGGGATAAGAGGAAGACAGTAGGGAATGGGAGGACAAAGGCAAAGACAAAAGAAGGCAAATTCAACAGTGGAAGTATTGGTGTGGAAACACCCAGCATGGGCTGTCAGGGTGAGTCAGATAAGCCAATGTAACTGGAGTCTAAGGTAGAGAAGGGAAAAAGAAAAGGAGGCTGGGTCAAAGACTGGCATAGACCCTAAGCATTTACTTTACATGATTCTATAGTTGAATGCTAAGCCCTAGTCAGTATTTTACCTCGCTACTCTATCCTATTTAAAATTGTGTATTCCTGAATGTCTCCTCAATCCTTTCCAAAGTATATGAAACCCAGTCGTTCTCTGATATGCTATAATGTGTAGGTGCTGAAATGACCAGCCTCATTTAAATATCTGTAACATGGGATGTATAGTTCAGCAAACAAAGTCTTATGTACACATGATGGATATACGTGTACATCAAGCACATCTGGGCAAATGTTCACAATTGTTGAATCTGGATGATGGGCATGTGTGCGTTCATTACACTAGTTTGTCAACTCACAATTATGCTGATGGTTTCAAGGGTTGGTGAGATGGTTCAGCAGGTAAAGGTGCTTGCTATGCAAACCAAGAACCCTGAGTTTGCTCCTCAGAATCCACATAAAGATGGAAGGAGAGAACAGACTTTGTGAAGTTGTCCTCTGACCTCCACACATATAATGCTGCATGCAACACACACACACACGCATACAAAAGATGTACATATAATCATACATGTACACACAAAATAATATCTCTTTAGTTTTTAAAGGGCTAAAAACATAAAAGTAAACTCTGAACTGTAGACCCAAGAACAACCAGATGACCTCATTACAAGCAATATCTGGATGTATTCTCACAATCCTTAACTGTGTGTGAGAGCCAGCCTTTCTCCTCACTGTGTGCAAACTGGGTCTTTCTGCATCCTTAGTCACATCCTTGTGATCCCCATGATGCAACCTCAAAGCTAATAGGCAACAATACAACAGTGTGGGAGAAGAAAAACAGCAGAGCGCTTTGCCATTTGTTTGTTTTCACAAGTTTAAGGTGCTTTCTTTTTCTTATTAATTAATTATTTTATTTGTTAACATCCCAAAGATTGCCCCCCCTTTCGGCCCTCCCTTACAGAGTTCTTTCCCCCATGCTCCCTCCTATTTGCTTCTGAGAAGATACCCCCTCCTGGTATCCCTCCACCCAGGGGCATTAGGTATCTACAGGAATAGGCGTATCCTCTCCCACTGGAGCTAGACAAGGCAGTCCACTGCTACATATGTAGTGGGGCCAAGGACCAGCTCATATATGCTCTTTGGTTGGTGGCTTAGTCTCTAGGAGTTCCCAGGAGTCTGGGATAGTTGACACTTTTGGTCTTCCTATGCTGTTACCATTCTCTTCAGCTTGTTGAATCCTTCCCCAAACTCTTCCAAAGGAGTCTCCACCTCCATCCAATGCTTGACTGTGAGTATCTGTATCTGTCTCAGTCAGCTACTTGTAAAGCCTCTCAGAGGACAGTCATACGAGGCTCCTGTCTGCATAACATAGCATCCATAATAATGTCAGGGACTGGTGCCTGCCCATGGGACAGATCCCAAGTTGAGTTGGTCACTGGTTGACCATTCCTTCAATCTCTGCTCCATTTTTGTCTATGAATTTCTTTTAGACAGGGTTCAATTTTGGGTCAAAAGTTTTGTAGGTGGGTTGGTGTCTCCATCCCTCCACTGGGGGGTCCTGTCTGAAGGTGGTCTCTTCAGGTTCTATATCCCCAATGTTGGGCATTTCTGTTAAGGTCACCCATATTGAGTTCTGATATGTTCCCCCATCCTAGGTCTCTGGGACTTCCTAGAGGTTCTCCAACCCCGACTCCTGGTACTTGTGTATATCTGTTTATTTTCCTGGCCCTCTGGGCTTCTTTTCTGTTTCCCCTACCCCGCACCCCATACCTGACCCTGTTCCTCTTTCCCCTCCCACTCCCATCCCCCATCCAGGTCCCTCCCATTTTAGGTACTTTCAAAAATAAAATAAAATCCACGGGTTAAGAATCATCTTGTTTGGTAAACTGCATTGGCATGAGCCTGCTCTGCTTTAGCTTCTGGGGAAAATGATATTTTCTGTGGGAAGACAGAGCCCAAAGTTTTTATTTTAGAACCTCAAAGAGAGTGAAAATGATGGCTTTGTAAGGGGTATCCCAGCCAGGAAGGATGACCTAGGCTCTAAATCTACTGTAAACTCTGCTGTTTCAGTCTGCTGGCATAGAAGGGCAGAACCCAGTCATATGCCCTTTATGCTCCTTAATGGAACTCTATTAGAGATGCAGAAAGCAGTGGATTCTGGGTGCCAGAAAGCTCAGCTCTGATGCCCTTTGCTCCTCAATAGTATTGTGACTAACAGAATGAAGCCTTGCTTGTCTGTCTCAGTTTCCTTGTCTGTGAAATGGAAATAACAAAGTCAATATTTAGAAGCATTTGATGAAACTTTGCACAAAGGAAACAGTATCTGTATACCAGCTTTTGTTGTTATTTCATCTTATAAGAATTAAAAAAAGGGATTCATTTATTCTTCAGATGGCTTTCGATATCCACAGGCTTCATGTAATGTGACTTCAATGAACCCCAGATGGAATATTTTGTGTTGTGGGAGCAGGGAGGAGAAATGTTATCTGTATTAAATATAGACACGAAAGTACAGATCTTTTTTCTTGTTATTATTCTTTAGACGGTACAGTACAACAATTTATATGCCGTGTACATTCAACTACATATTTTATATAAAGATGACTTAAGGTGTATAGGAAACTATGCATGGATTATGGGTAAATTGTTTATACCATTTCATAAAATTATTTGAGTGCATCTTGCAGATGTGTGGGTCCCTGGTAAGGCAAGGGTCTTAAAACTAATCCCTGGTGGCTATGGAGAGACAACTGTACTATTGACTGACCTGATGACCTTATTTGGATTTCACGTCACCCCACTTTTGTTCATTTTTATGACATGGGATCCAATTCTGGATCTCACATTGCATTAAGTTTTCATGGGTCCGCAGGCTCCTCCAATCTGGGCCATCTCTTCACTCTTTGTCTTCCATAACCTTGACATTTTTAAAAAGGACTGGCAGAATATCCTTCCATTTCATTTCTTTCAGTGTTTTTTGATGAATACATCAGGGTTTTTATTTTGGGCAAGAATTTTACAGAAATGCTACTGTGCCCTTTTCTGTGCATCAGTCAGGAGGAACACAGACCCAGTGTGTCTCATTGCTGGTGATATGAATTTTTATTACTGGGTTATGGTAGTGTTAACCAATTTTTTCTATTTTGAAAGCTACTGTGATTTTTCTCCCCTCGGTAATTAAGAAGTATCTTGTAGTGAGATTCTTTGAGATTATGCAAATATTCTGTTTTTAATCACACTTTTGATAACTGCTTTTAACATCTATCAACAATTCTTCCACAATTATTAAGTGTTGTTTGTCTAATGTATTTCCAGCATACTAATTTATTAACAGAAATTTTACTCTAAGAGAGAGTTGACCCTCTCTGTTTATTTATTCAATTATCATCGTGCATATGACTAGTGGAAATATGTTTTTATTCTGTGGATTATGTTTTAGTTTTTTGTTATTCTTACAGTTGTTGCTCTAAGCACCTGCCATTTGGTCGCTGGATTTAGTTCAAGTTTCTGTCTGTGTCCTCTGCGAGGACTAGATTATGGTTAGTTCAAATGTTAGCATTAACGGGGCACTGGGGCACATATTCTACATACTCTTGCCGTTTTTCAATAAAATAAATGAAGTGTTTTTAAAGGTTAAAAAGTAGCAGAAAGGAACATGAAGAGAGCTCCCAAGATACAGGAAGTGATGTCTCCTGTATCCTGGCACAGGATATGTAGATTTTTCCACAGTGGAGTCCCATCAGGTTACCAGCCTGAGATTTGCATACTCTGTGTGTATGTTCTGCTATAGTAAAATGTCTTTCAAGGGAAGCAGAAAGTCATTGCAGATATTGTTTGGGGAGAATTTGGCTTTGAAATATGGAGAACAGGAAATAACATGCAGGAATTTCTGTCAAAGGAGCTGCCAAAGCTAAACCATCCTCACAGGAAAAATGCTCCTCCAGGAGGAGCTTAGATAAGACATCCTACCCCAGTGTCCTCAGAGCCCTCCTTCACTGGGTCCTATGTCATCTTCTGAGTTACTTGCACTTCCTAAAGCACAGATACGTTGGCTCCTTACATTTGATCATTTTCTTTGGACCCAAGCTAAAATACTAGCAATCAAGTCTCAGAATCCTTTACTTCCATTCACTGATATTCCATCTCTGTTGTAACTATGCAGTTGGTCTTCACTGCACTCTATCATTCTCAGAATGCTCACAACTCCTCCAGGCATTGATTGATATCAATCACTTGGTGACCCCCATTTCCCCCATTCTGCCACAGCTCTTTGCACATTCCCAATAGAACACACATTAGCCTGTTTCTAAGGATTATGAATCCTCCAAAAGAAAATAATTGGTCTTTCATATTCATGTTCCCATTACCGTACCAGGGCCTTTTTTTATAGGACCTAACTTGATCATGGTGAGGCATTGATAGATGATCTTTTATTATTTAGGGCCAAAAAAGTTATACTTCTGTTTTTGTCATAGTCAACTGATGTGAAGCAAGTTGCCAAAAGTGTCCAATATTTGAAAATGCAGTAAGGGCACCAAGGCATGATACTAAGAAGAAAGGATTATTAGGTCAATGTCTGAGGATGCTTATAATGAAGAAACCTAAATTGATAAAGTATAGATACCTGTAAAAATATTTTTAGGGGTTGAAGAGATAGATCAGAGGGCAAAGGACCTTCTTCATGACAATAACAACATAAGTTTGATCCCTACCATCCACATAAAAACACATGCATGACTGTGAACTCCCATCATTCTACCACTGGGAAGAAGAGACAGGAGTATCCTGGGGAATCACTGGCCAACTACCCTGGCCAATTTATGAGTCCAGGTTCAGTGAGAGACCCTACCTCAAAAAAATACAGTGGAAAACTTTTGAAAAAGACACATAACATTAGCCTAGGCTTCCAAACAGACATACATGCAAGCATATTCACATGCATGAATGCACAGATACATGCAAACACACATACCTATTGATTATTAAAAATACCATCTAGAAAAATAATAGTATAATAGACTATAACTAAACCTGAGAATGTATTCTTTAAAGTTTATCTATCTGTTCTCCCACCCTCCTAACACACACTCATAGCTAAACGTCATATTCCCTCCAACCTGTCTAATGTACAAAGGTTATTTTTTTAAATCTATTTCATATTAAGTTAAATGTATGTGCAGCATGAGAGATATGCCTGTGATGCTGCTGACCTCAGAGACCAGAAAGGGCATAATATCATGGAGCTGGAGTTATAGGTAATTGGAGGATAGCCAACTAGTAAGGGTACAAGAAACTGAACTTGACTCCTCTGCAAGAGCAAAACGTGTTCTTTACCACTGAGCCATGTCTTCAGTCACCACAAAGGTTGGTTTGGGCCTGTTATTTTTTTAAAAGTATGTCTTATCTAAATACAAAAAATAAATTTTGTATAGATAGATTTATAATTTCCCCCCACAAATGTCCTTGAGTGAGGATAGAAAAAACTATGAGAAACAAAAGGAATAGAAATTACAGGAGAGAGAATGGATAGAATATAGTGTCAGGGAACAGGAGAATGTGAAGGGAACAGGAGCACCCACAGGGAACACAGGACATTCAGGCTGGAAGGCTGGGTGGGACACAGCATGGAATAGTCATCGTCTAGGACAGCTCTGAGCTCCTCACCTGTAAACTGAAATGGCATTGAAAGTACGACTTGTTTTGTTATTACATTAGCACCAAACAACAATGACTACTAATTTACAGAAAGCATAGTCATATTCTTGCCTCTATTATCTAAATGAGGTTGTTTCTTGCTCATGAGCAGATGGACCAGTGCTGTCATCCATCTTTTGAATCTCCCACTTGAATCACATGGCATCTGAGAGCAGTAGCAACATAAAGGTTGCATTGCTTCCCAGACTGTAACCTAAGGAAAGTAGCATCAGTTCCGCTCACATTTGAGAATTAATCACATGATAGGAAGCTGGCAATGAGGTAGGTGTGCAGAGACGAGCACATAGATAGTAGATGAATACTAACACATGCTCGTATTGATCCTCAGAGCATCACTGGGGCCAGTTTAAACATGCCAAAGTCATATATTAGTGAGCTATCTTATGCTGCTTACTTTTCTGTGTTTTGTATTATTCTCTTATATGCTCTTTGGTATGGATTACTTTCTTTCTGTTTCACTTATCTCTACCCTTCAAAAAATCAAAATGCAGGAGAGCTCTATCGTTTTTGTTATTTTTACCTAATCTTACATGACCATTGTATTAGATGCCACTCTTGTGAACCCAAGGAAGATTTATTATGGATATAAACTTCTATTAATTTATTTGTGAGTATGAAAATGAATTTATAACACAAAGCCCTCAATCTGTGTGAGAAACAAAATTATCCAAGGTTCCAAAGAGATGGAAAGTTTTTTTCATTAAAAAAAAAAAAAAATTAAAACATTTTCCTGACCATCAATTACAATGACACAGGCTTCAATTATTCAAAACAAAATTTTATTTCTGGAATCAAAGATTTGAATCTTTCTTCACAAGGTAAAAGTGTTGAACCATCTTCTGTGTTCAGTGTCCTACATGATTTCTTCTGGTCTTATTAGAATTTAACAGGTCCGGAGACAAATTGGTACCTATGTTTCAGAATATGAAGGATCTTGAAATCTGTTTTCCAGTAAGGTCACTTAAAACTACAGAGCAGATCACCTCAGCTACTGCTCAAGTAAAACTTCTTTTGAGTTTTTTGATAGATACTTTTAGCTAAGGGTCCAACCATTGTTCTTTAATTTTCTTCCTTATCAACCATTTAATTTTATTTTTCAAACACTGGACAGATAAAAAATGTCAAGAAAAAAGTTTTTTTCTAAAATTTAAGAGTATGATTCAAGATGACCCATGTCTGTTTGTTCAGATACCTACCTACTCTTTGAGTTTCAATATATGAAGCTAAAAATTAAGCATGAAACATAGGTTTGAATCAGAATATGTAAGGGCAACTGTAGTAGTCATGGTTCTCTAGAGTAACAGAGTGTATAAAATGAAGATATATATATACACATATATATAATTTTTTCTCACCAAGTAGCTTGTGATTCCTTTGGGGGTTGAATGATCTTTTCACAGGGTTTTCATATCAGATATCCTGCATATCAAATATTTACATTATGATTCATAATAGTAATAAAATTATAGTTACAAAGTAGCAATGAAAATAATTTTACGGTTCGGGATCACCACAACATGAGGAACTGTATTAAAGGTTTTCATCAATAGGAAGGTTGAGAACTGCTGATTCACATACAGGCATTGGTCCTAATCAGCTTCTCTAACTATAGCTGATTGTGAATGGAAGGCCCAGACCCTAGTAGTTGTTCAATTCTTGAGGCTGGATATCTCATCTGATCTACAGTATATGCCAGAACCTCCTGAAGAAGTAGGCTCTAATGCCAGTGAAAGAATGGACTGGCTAGCAAGAAGAGAACAAATAGGATAAGAAAGCAACTTCCTTCTTTCATATCCTTTATATAGGCTTTCAACAGAAGGTGTGGTCCAGATTAGAGGTAGGTCCTCCCACCTCAAAGATCTAAATTAGAATTGGATCTTCCTACTTTAAATTATTAAGAAAATGCCTCAAAGGGGTGAGCAGAAAGTGTTGAGTTTTAGTAAGTTCCAGATGTAGTCAAGTTAACAACCAAGAATAGCTATGACAGAAGTCCAGAAAACCTGTCACAAGTTAAAAACAAAAATTTGCGGACACTACTGCTTTCTTTGTTTCAAGTAGGAGAAACTTTTTAAAGCTGCACTGTTCTATAATAACTTAGAAGGAGAAGTTGGTAGATGATTGGAAAACCATTCATTACCCCAACCCCACCGTCTTTGTGTTACTAGTACTCTTTATTTTCCATTTTACCTTGTAAGTAAATATAGCTGAATTCTATTCTACAGATTATGAAGGAAATGCTGTAAAGGATTTGCAGAGATAACATGAGAAAATCTTTCACTCATGGTCCTCCACACCCTTTCTATCCCAGCTTGATGAAAATTAAAGTATTATTTGTTTGTTGACATTGGTAGAGATGAAGATCAAAACAACTTGAAGAAAAACACTCTCTTATAAGAGACATGTGTGAATTTTGGAGAAAGGAGATATAAGCTGTAGTTATGTTGTGCTAGTTAGAATTGAAGTAGTTGTCTGTTACAGTAATTGATGTTGATTTTTCTGTATAATAACATGAGGCCAAAACCTAAGGGTAGAGGAATTTTAATCCAGCATTATGACTGCTCTGGCAAGAGATCACATCTAAACATATGATCCAGCTGGAATGCAGACATGCCCTGGATTGCAATATAATCTGCCTGAAATATAGACATTCCCTTAGTATACACCTTTAATTCCTAACAATAAAAGTAAGGTTAGTATGTAGACAGAAGCAGCCATATTTGAAAATGGCTTCTAATTGAGGGGCAGACAAAGTGATGAATCAAAGAAAGATTTGACAGAATGAGTCAGAGATAGTATACATCCAATACAAAGGAGAAGAGCAGAGGAAGAGAGGCTACTTAAGAGCAGCAAGAGTAAAAAGGGGGTAGTGTGGTATGTGATGGGTGATAGATAGATAGATAGATAGATAGATAGATAGATAGATAGATGGGACAGTTTTACAGAGACAGAACAGAGAAAACAAGCCAGAGAACAACAAAAAAAAGCCAGAATATTATAACATATTGTCAAAGTTAGTATGAGGTCAGGTAGAGCAATTCAGTCAGAAGCCAAGAGAAGCTGGATTGAATCAGTCAGCTTAGAAGATTAAATTGTATGAAGGCTAAAAGTTTCCAAGTCTAGGCCTAAGGATAGTTGGAACAGAGATGGAAATACTCTGGACTCAGTCCAAGCTGTGTATTCTTACAGTTTAGTTATTGTTCTCATTTCATCACTTCATCTAAGGAAATAAAAGTGACATTTACACCTAAGAATGATGCACGGGAAAGGATGAAATGGACTTGAATCTTTAAAGACATTTCTGTGATCCTATACCAAATCATGAAGAGCTACCTCAGCTATGCTTCTCCTATAAGACAATTTAATACCTTTATTGCTAAGCTATTATCATCTGAAAAGCTTATTACTTGAATCCTAATTGATAAACAAGTGCCTGAATAAAAAGAAATGATAACCAAGATCTTTGTGTATCTGATTTGAGCCAATTTCATCCTCATATCAACTAATCTCTATATTATCATGAATTTTTATTTCAAACAGAACTAAAGTCAATTCTCTGATATGCCCTATACCACCGCACTTCTTTGATATTGCACATGTTCATTCTTCTCCTGGGATTGTTCTTCACCCTTTCTCCATTGAAGTCCTTTGTAAAGATGAAAGCAGTTCATAGTTTCCTAAATAATTTCACGGAACCTAGGAAGAGGTTCTAACGTAGTGTTCATACATCTGATTTTTTGCTATTCCATCAGCCTGCTTCATTGGACTACAAACATCCTACAGAAAGAGACTACAATTCTACTTGCCCAGAATCTGCTGCTATTTCTAGTGTGCAGAAAATACTTGATATATACTTACCAAATTTGAAAGAATTATCAAATGACGAGTTGTGGTTTTCTTTTCAGATTTGAGAGAACTTCCTAAGATTTGCCTGTCCATCCCCTTCATTTCACAAATGAAGAAGAATGATTCTCTGATAACTCCAAGAATTTAGTGCCCCATCTAATGTAGAACATAAGATTTCTGACTTCAGAGCACAAAGATTTTTTTCAATTTCTCAGTTTCTAGGCTGAAGCTATTTTTTAGTTTGACCACTCTATTCAACTTTGGTGTCATGACCTTCCCCCAGATATGGCTTTAACTGTCATAGAAATATTTTCCATAAATCTTAGTATGAGTACCAGGAGGAACAGAAAGATGTCGGAAAGTGAGAAGAATCTTCCCTTACTTGGAAATCAATCAGCCATAGGATTCTACTAAAATCCATCAAACTTTGTCTTACCAAAGATCTTTGGATTGGCAATACGTGTCCTCTCAGTGTCCAGATGCTACCTTTGACCTTCAATCAGAACGACTGGGGCCTGATACGTCATTATTCTGACCACTCAAACTCCTGTCCTAGGCACAATTGATGATAAGTGTTCTTGGACTGTCAATAATTGTTTTATTCCAGACTGAAAAAAATGTACCTTGACAGAGCAGTACATAAGTAAGTTACATTATGGCCAAAGAATCTTGCTATTTTATCTATCCCAGCATATTTCTGAAACACTAAGCTCGGGGATGACTATTCTTTTACCTCTTTGACTGCTCTGATCTTAAGCTTCAGCCAGTTAAGCTCATTTGAGATGAAGCAAGAGAATGATGTTATGATCTTCTGCAAAGACATTGACTGTATCACCAACAAAAATGTATTAGCCTTCTATTATATGGTCATGTCATTAAAGATATGGTAGTAAGCAAGACAGAAAAATCAATGTTATTGTTTTAGAAAGAGAGATGCCATGTCATATATTGAGAAAGAAAGATGGATACTGAATCAATCATCAAATGACCACATTATATAATTTTAGGAAATATAAAGTGCCCACAGATAAAAATAAAAGATAGGAAAATTAAGCAGTAGAGACCAATAAAAGGATATTTTAATAGTGTAACAAATAAAAGTCTTTCTAAGAGAATGACACTTGGCATAAGACCTAAAATAATTAAGAGAGCAGGCTGTGACCATATCTCCAGATGCCCATTTGTGGCCAGTTGGCTATCATTTATGGACACATTTGCTAATAACAATTTACAACACACTTAAAATTATTACAGTTTAGAAATTAAATTATATGAGTTCAGAAATAAGTTATATGCAGTTTTCCCTAGAACTCTGACAGAACTAAATTTAAGGCAGAGGAAGTAGAGAATGGTCCTGACATAATTATAGGTTGGAGTGTTTAGAAATAGTGAAGAGACTAGATTGGATGCAGTGAAGTTTAGCAAAGCAGAGGAAGCAAAAGATGCTAAGAAAGAGGTGAACACAACATGAACTATTTTCCAGGCTATGAGAAGGAATTTTAATACTTGTCTAAATATAAGATGTATATCTTAGTTAATGTTCTGTTCTTGTGAGAAAACATGGTGACCAAGGCAACTCATACAGGAAACATTTAGTTGGGGGCTTCCTTATAGTTTCAAGGAGTTAGTTCATATGGCAAAGAGCATGATGGCAGACAGTAGGCATGATGTGGTGGTTTGAATATGCTTGGTCCAGGAAGTTGCACTATTAGGAGGTGTGGCTTTGTTGGATTAGGTGTGTCACTCCTCCTAGCTATCTGAAAGTAAGTCTACTCCCCAGCTTCCTTTGGATAAAGATGTAGAACTCTCAGCTCCTCCTGTGCCATGCCTGCCTGGATGCTTCCTGCCATGATGAAACTGAACAGAACCTCTGAACCAGTAAGCCAGCCCCAATTAAATGTTGTCCTTTGTAAGAATTGCCTTGGTCATGGTGTCTGTTCACAGCAGTAAAACCTTAAGGCAAAAGTTGGTACCAGGGACTGGTGTAATGCTGTGATAACCCTGAACATGCTTTTGTTTGGAGGAATGAGGATTTAGGGACTTGGGAAAGCAGTGGAATGCTTTAAATGGGGCTTAATGGGCCATTCTAGTAGGGATGTGGAAGATATTGTTTCTGAGGGTGATTTAAACTGAGCAGACCTGACCAAGCAGGTTTCACTGGAGAAGAATTTCAGTATGTGGCCTAGAGACTGTTTTTGTGGTATTTTGGTATATATATATGGCTGCTTTTTGCTCTTGTTTGAAGAGTCTACCTGAGGCTAAGGTAAAGAGGCTTATGTTAATTGCATTGGCAAAGGAAGTCTCAAAAACACCCAGCATAGACTTTGTTCTCTGGTTTAGTATGATGAAGAGCATTTTGATCTATTCATGGGGCTGGGGGTGGGGGGATTGAGCACAGGGCCTCACACATGCAGACAAGAGCTCTAAGACTAGGTTATATCCCCAGCACTGTCCCCCAACCCAGAATCTTATAGAGACTTTATTTTATAGGCAAAATCAATTAGATCATTGGCCACTGATGATAATCTCAACAATTAACCTCTCTCTTTTTCCCAGAGTCGGTGAATAGGGTTAAAAGTTCCAAACCTCAAATAACACGGTTGTTCCCCCTACCTATGAGCCTCCATTTGAGGCTATCCAGGAGTTCACTGGGAGTCACCTTGTTGGAACAAAAAAAAATGACCTCATTGCCTAGGAAATTTGAAGGGACTTAAGAGCTCTGTGTCAGACTTTCCTATTACTGAGGAAATTAGGTTGTGAAGTCGTATATCAGAAACCAGAACACAAAGATCAAATATTCAAAGCAAGATTATAGAGTAAATATGAATATTTTCCTGCAATGTTAAAGAAAGTTATTATAGTAATCAACTGAAAATTAAGAATGTTTGGTGGTAACATATGATCAGATATGAGGTACAATCACTCAAGTAGACTATGTGTAAGGCATGAGATATATGCAAGAATCCAAGAGGAGTCTTCAGAGCTCTGTGAGCAATGATATGGTGATGACACCTACTGAGATAGGTAAGATTGAGAAAGAAACATGTTAGGATGTAAAAGAAAGGAAACTCACAAGTTCTGTATTTAGTGTGTTATTCTGGGACAATTCTTTTAGCTCCCCATTGGAGAGGCTGAAATCAGAGAATGGTACTAGTGTTCATCTCTTAGGGCAAACTGACCTCAGGGAGATGAGTTTAGCACGTAAGACATATACACACATGTACTATTTATGTGTTTTCAGTGTACTCACTCATACACATCTTCCTTTTCAATGTTTTGTTTCATGGTGCCTAGTAATGAAGCTTATTCTTCTCCATCCTTTACTTTTCTTGGACAACATCATTCATTTGTATGTCGAGCCTTCTGAATCTTTTCCCTAGTCACTGACTTTTTCCTGTTTTAATCTTTCTCAGGGAGTGTTTAGAGTAGACATGTTATATGGTTGCTTCACATATACTTGATCAAATGACAACTACTACAATGGACGATTCCATTTATAGTCCAACTTTTCTTGAAATGACAACTGCTCACTTCAGTCCCACATCTTGAGACATGAAAGAGTGAATGCCCCCAGGGACATCCCTCAGTCAGTAGGGAAATGGAAAACTGCACATAAATTCATCAGTCTAGTGGCCTTCGGCAGCTCAGTCTCTGAAAGTGTTCCAGAGTCTAGATCCTCTCAGGAGGTCTCAGCTGCCTGCAGCAGTGATTTCCCTCATGCCTACTTACATCATGCATTACCTGCTTCTCCATATGGGTCCCTCTCCATAATCTCTTACTTTCTGGAATCTTCTCCAAAACAGCCAGTGCTTATCTTTGTCTCAATTTCTGGTTTGTCAACATTTAATTGGGGGTAATGGTTAAAGAGAATAGAGAATATGTTAATAGATTCTTGCATGCACTGCTCCAGACTATTCCAGTCATTGGTTTGGACCTCCAGCTTGAGCATTCTCTCTTTACATTCAAATACTGACATCTTTAGATTTAAAAAAATAAACAAAAAAACCTTAAGCTATCTTACTTCCTGATGTTGCATTTTGTGCCCATTTTCATCTCCCCTCTCCTATTCACATACTTAGATGTTTCCTTCAAGTCTTTCACCATGTTTGTGCCCTAATTAGTCAACCTGACCCAGTTCTTTTCTCTATTTTTAGGACCCATCAAATTTAAAAGCTAAGATATCCTGATGCTGATGACAGGAAGCATTCCAACATCAGGTTTGCTGCCCCTCCTGAAGCTCTTAGGCAGACTCTCTGTTCTCACTTCTTCCTGCCCTCCTCCAACTAGATGTGAAGAGGTGTGTCTATGCTTTTCACTTCTTATTTATCTTTTGTATGTGAGGCATATAATTACACTCCTAAGAGCTAACATTACAGTTGATCTAGGGTCCAAAATTCCCTCAAACTAGCCTCTTTCTTCCCATCCTCAATTCTTGCCTCACTTCCTTCTCAGGCTCAGCACAGAGAAGCTTTATCAGTTCTATCCTAGGACACTTAACCAAGCATAAAGACTCCTTTAAGAGCCACTGAAAGATATAAGTCCCCACTTGACTTACTCAGGAGGCAGAGGCAAGTGGATCTCTGTGAGTTCAAAGCCAACTTGATCCACATAACATGTCCTGGACCAGCTAGATTTAAATGCTAGGATCCTGTCTCAAAAACAATGAATCAAAAATGTGTGGTTTTTTTCCTGAGTACTGGTATCAAAGGCATAGGCCACCACTTGCATCAACTACAACAACAAGCAATATTTGTTTAGAATCAAGGACAAAAGACAGCAATGCTGTGCCCAGCACCTCTAGGTCTCACTTACCAATAGAAAATGTTTTGTTAGATTGAGATCATCACCTTACACACACCCAGGGTTGGGCGAGAGAGAGGGAATTTCCAACATTGGAGAACAGAAAAAAAAAAAAGAACTTATTAGTGATGTAATTTAATTCTTAAATTAAAGTATTTAGTAACATATACTTTATTGCTAAAAATAGAAGTGATACTGAGAACTGGGTATGCAGAGAGGTCCTTGTAGGACCTACTTGATATAGGAAGTGACTCTTCAACCATAGACAGCACAAGACAGAAGAGAAGTGACATTGTAGTTGCTGATGAAACTACTTCAGCAACTTTCCTTTGGCAGAAAGAGTGAGATGCAAAATAGCAGCTTAGGTATCCAAGAGAATCATGAGCTAGACAAGCCAATGCAGATTAGAGACTTTGTCCACACAAAAGAGAAGAGATGGGTCCCAAGAAGAGAACTCAGACATTTCAAGGTTGCGTGATCAGTTAAAGTCCCAGAACACATAAAAGATTAAAATTATGAGAAAAATTTACTCCCAAAGTTCTCACGACAGTGACAAAGAACCAAGAATTTAGTTACAAAGTAAAAGAGTAAGTTTGAATGAAATTCTGTTTTCTGTAATGTAAAAGTTGTCGCTTTGAATTAACACACATACACACACACTCACACACACAGACACACACACACACACACACACACACAATTTTATGTTTGTTAAACTTCTTCAACAGTTTTTTTTTTAAGTGCTTGCTCTATATCTCTGATAATTCCTGGAAATCTGGGAATGACTAATATACTCCTCAAAACATGTTTTAAAAATGTCTCATTGAAAGCTGGGAACTAGGGATGCCCCAACCCAGGTTAAAGAAGCACCAGGCCAAGGGCAGCCCATTTCACAAGCATTTCTTCATTTGTTCAAGAGACCATGAAAATTAAATTGGGCTCAAGCATAAAGACTTGAGTTCAATCCTCACATCCCATATGTGGTAGCATGAGTTTGTAATCCCAGCATTGAGAAGACAGAGGAAGGTGGGTCCCTGGGCTTCACTAACCTACACATCTAGCCTCATCAATGAGTGCTGGCCTAATGAAAGACACTGTATCAAAGGAGTTGGACAGGGTTTCTGGGGATGACACCCAAGGATGCCCTCTGGATTCTACGTGCATTTTTACACACATCACACATACACATAAACACACACACTCACACACACAGAGGTACATGCCCACCCTACCCACATGTATCCTTGCACACACACACACACACACACACACACACACACACACACACACACAAGTGGGAAGAGGAGGAACGGGGAAAGAGACGGGGGAGAGAGACAGAGAGACCGAGAGACAAAGAGAGACAGAGGGACAGAGACAGAGAAACTGAGGCAAAAGTGGGGATAAGAAAGGCGAGGATTACAAAGGTTGCTCAAGGTCAGAATGCTTGCACAGCATTTCCCAGCACTGAAACAAAAGTAGGTAGAAAGAGGCTACAGGAACATCCAGGCACACTAGGTAAGAATTTTAAAAATCTTATGAAACTTACCAGTTTAAAATCGCCTCTAGAACTGGACAGAGGGTTCATGGGTAAAGATGCTTACTGTGCAAGATGGGAGACCTGAGCTCAATGCCCACAATTCATATGAAGATGGAAGGAGAGAGTCAATGCCACAGAACAGTCCCCTGACCTCCACATGTGTGTGGTGGCATGCATGGCCATACACACAACACAAGCACACAACTAATAATAGTATATGAATAAGATTTTTGACTCACTTCATTTACTTGATCCAATGTAATCTTTAAAATACTCTGGGTGAAAGCTAGGGCAGAAATCATTAATATCCCCATTTACAAACTGGGAAATGAAGACGCAAAAAAGTTAAATGGCTCTTTCAAGGTTGCCTGCTAAGTGGAAGAACTGGGAGTAAAACCCAGGGCTGGTACTGCCTCTGCAAGGAAGGAAGGGTAATGATTTTAATTGAAATGTCTACCAGGAGTGCGATGAGCTAGGCTGGGTAACGGCTGCCCCGACTCGGGCTGGGCCGGCATCAGGCCAAGAGCAGCCTGTTTCCCAAGCATTCCTTCACTTGTTCAAGAGATCATGAAAATTAAATTGGGCTATAACCAGACCTTAATTCCCTACCCTTGATGTGAGGAGCCATATTTGTCTCATTAGCCAAGGTCATAAACTCCAGCAGGAGGGAGCAAGGAGATAGAATTAAACTGAGAAAAGGGAAGGAAGCTGGGAAGCAGGAGGCAGGTGCCAGACTATGGGAGGGCATCAGCAGGACATGTCCACCTTGTTTGGCTCAGGTCTTGGCCTCCTGGTACTCATAGAGATACTTCTTAAGCTCTCTTCATTCTCTGAGATATGTTCTAAACAAGTGTGCACACTCCCTCAGTGGGCCCTGGAAGGCTGGCAGGGCAATGCAATACAGAGTCATCTGCCA
>JANHMN010000004.1:86068206-86105808 GCA_030674055.1 Rhabdomys pumilio
ACGGCTTATGATGTGTGATAAGGGCTCAATGGTGACTGCTTACTTACACATCTGTCTTCTTGGTGTGTGAGGAACACAATATACTGGGTTATCTACAAAAACTAAGCCACATGGCTTCTCTGAGACTTCAGTTCTTTACTGATGGAAAGGGGCAATAAGATCACTGAAGCAAAGTTATCTGGGCATACAAATTACCTCAAAATCACTCACTAGCTCTGTCGGTTCTCCATGTAATACTAGCCCAGAAATGTGTACTGGAAAAAAAACAAGAAGAGAGAGAGAGAGAGAGAGAGAGAGAGAGAGAGAGAGAGAGAGAGAGAGAGAAAGAAGAAGGAGGAGGAGGGGGAGGGAGAGAGGGAGAGAGAGGAGGGAGAAAGGGAAGAAGGGAAGGAAGGAAGAAGGAAGGAAGGAAGGAAGGAAGGAAGGAAGGAAGGAAGGAAGGAAGGAAGGAAAAGAAAATCAAACTTTGCACATGGCAATCTATAAAAGAAAGGTGCTTATGCTCCTAGACCTGTGGAGATAAAGTAAACCATTTCTAGGAGAGGGGGAGAGAGAGGTAGAGGAGCATGCCTTATAAATTTAAAGGCTTGCTAGTAGTCATTGTTGTCATAAAGTTTGTATCAGAGACATAGCTCACTACATAGGTAGCCTCCAAGGATCTTGTTCAATGACACAGCAGCATCTGATGCCACAGGCTGGGAGTCCATGAAGGCAAAGATGGTGCTGCCACAGAGAGATGCAGGAGGATGTTAGCAAGCCATTTGACAGGGCCTTGCCTCTCATGCCTTCCTCCTTCCCCATCTCCTGCCTCTCACATAGCTCGCATGGCCTGAGAATTCCAGAACTTAGGTTCTGGCAATCAGTTTCCCAAACCCAAGGACTCCAGCATGTTCCCTACTACTCACCCCTAGCTCAACAAACTCTTGGAGTTGTTCCTCTGTAGGAAGAACTCAAAGAACCAGGCAAGCGAGGAGCATTTCTCATGGTTACCTGATACAGAGCTGCCTATTCGAGGAGCCAAAGTTTTGGTGCCAAACGCACATGTCTGATCCAGATTGTGTGTGATCTCTAAACTTATCAAGATCACTCTTTCTTCAGTTTTCAAGTCTAATTTTAAAGACAACCCTTAAGTATACTATTTGAATCTAGAGATGTTCTGTTTCCTCAGGGGATGCACACCTCAGAGAATGAACCTGTCTAAAGAAGATAGGCCTGTTCATTACGCCGTTTCATCATTGCTGATTTGGGGACATTACCATCATAAGATGACCTTATTTCTTAGTTTCTAAGGACAAGTCATGTGGCTGAATTTTGAAGGAAAAAAGAATTCTGTGTGTCTAGGGGGCTGTGAAGAAATGACTATTCTTCAAGTCCTATGAGGCATTGCTCATACATATCCTGTTCACTTATTTGTCTTCCTGGACATTTTCTTCTTTCTTGAGCTATCTCTGCTTTCAATAGATAGTATCTTCTCCTTTCTCAAGCCTGCAGCATTAATGGGCATGCCGACATGGTCATCTAAAGCAATGCCACGCTTTCACTCTGGTCCTTTATCACCGGTAGGAAATCTTCAGGTGAAACATCTCAGGCAGCATTTTCCTTGGTGTCTGTGAATAGTCACTTCCTGTTTCCAAATGTGCAGATGAGCTCTGTTCAATGAAGAAACACATTCACTATAACCCTTCTAAATTCCCTCTACATTACTTATAAGTTTGCCTGTCTTTTTAATCTTTGCCAAGTTCCAAAGCCAACCACACTGAGTGATGTGAATGCCAATTTTCTCATTTAGGCAGGAGATGGTTAGACTGGAGTCTCTAAAGGTTACTAAAGGGGAAACACACACACACACACACACACACACACAGAGAGAGAGAGAGAGAGAGAGAGAGAGAGAGAGAGAGAGAGAGAAGATATAAAATCACCAGTTTAGGGGAGAGAAAAGCAGATCATGATAAACATTAAAAAGATAATTCCATACACACACACAAAACCCCTTTATCTAGCATAGAAAAAAAGCTTTGGTACAAGCAGGGTGATGCTGACCTGCTCTTTAACAGTGAAGATAAGGAATATAGGCTGCAAGAGAGAAACGTGTCTGCAGTGAAACACAAGGCTGGGGGCTCAGGCCTCACATCAGACAAAGGGCTTGTTGATTTAAGTGGTATGGGGAAATGGAGGAGGTATTGCTTAAAGCAGTAACCAGTGTTGTTTACTTGGGATACAAGCTAGAGAATATTATTATGGCAGCGAAAAGAAGCTATCTCTTGTGAATTGTCTTGAATTATGGGGGGAGCGAGAGAAGCTCACAGCATATGACATTTAGAATTGCAATTTCTAGGCAGAGCGTCACATCTGATATATCATTTACTGCCTCTGTCTCCATCCTTCCAGCGCCACGTTAAGGACAGATGCAAACCTCACTTCCTTGGGTCTCCATTTTCACAGAGATTTGGAAGACATTTATTTTCCCTTCCAAACAGAATCATATTTCTCACCCCTCTTTGAAGGTTGAGTTCATCACTAAATATTCAGGTCCAGGAAGCGATTTTCTTTTCTCTCTGCACATGATTTGTCTCTCTCTGGAGCCAAGCAAGAATCCATAGAAATGAGGAGCACGGTAAAGAGACCGGCAGTGGGGTGGGTGAGGAGCAGGACTGTTGTGAGGGAAATTTACACTTTTGTCTTCCCCATCTCATCTGATTTTGCAAGGAAAGAACAATGCTTCTCTGGTCTGACACTGTCCTCCCTGCTCAGAAGACTCAAAAGCCATGTGTGATTGCTACGTTCTGTGCTCCTGCCTCCTGCTGAAAAGTGTTTGGCATCTTTTAAAGTGGAGTTTCCACACCACAAGAACTTCCTTTGCCAAGGGAAATGAATTGTCACTTCCAGCGATCCCAATAATAAGGCATTCAATGACTTTCAGTACTGGAGGGAATCAGCATACCCATTTATTTGGTAGCTGGAAGAGCTGAGGTCTCAGAAGTTAGTGGACTCAATCAAGGGAATATGCCCACAATTGTGTGCCCATGATTATGCCCACGATTTTTTCATCAGGTTAGAGGACTTCTGCTTTCTGCACAGATGTGGGAATCACCTATTTAGCCTCGAGTTTCTGCCAAGGCTAAGCAGCAGTTCTTGCCTTGTGCTGACTTTCCCCTCCGGGAACACTGTGCCAGTGCAGGAAGCTGGTATTGCTGGCCCTAAGATCTAACTCATAACCTCCTATAGTCTTGGAAAAGTGGCTTTTCCACTGTCCCCACTATCCTGTGTCCCAGGCACTGGTCATACTTCTTTCTACTTCTGATACCATCACAATAAGCTGGGCTTTTAAAAACAAAAACCAGGAATGTCTGTCATCTTCACATAACTTCCATTTTAGCCCCATGACTAAAGAAAACAGAGTCCAAACACAAATGAGGATTCAAGCAGAACCCTGCCACCTTAGCCTATTTTATTCCTCCTTCTGGGAGTCTTGTTGACAACGGGTCTTCTGAGAGCGATGCTTTCCCCTTTTCCGGAGACATTTCAGTTCTGCAACCTGGAGCTCCGTCACCCAGGACACTCCTAATCGTCCTCACAGAACTCTGAGGGCTTCTCAGTTTCTGCCTCTAGCTTGATTATTCCCTGTCTCATACCCATGTGACTTTTCCACTTCTGCTCAGGTCATTTGTTCCCCAGTGAGAGCACTTGCTCTTTGGCTCTGTAGTGTTGCTCAAATTGTGGAAGCAAGTCCTATTTTCTCACGTGAGGATTGGGTTTGAATCCTGAGAAATTAGTTCAGTTCGATTCTTTGAGTTAGACCCTAAGACATGGCTGGTTGCGTTATTTTCCATATCATGTTTTTGTTATTCTTCGGACTGTATAGATGATATAATCTCATAAAACGTTCAAGAACTATGTGGTGTTATAAGAAAACAATAAAGGTCCCAGGAAATTCTGCCTTCTTTATGTAAGCAGCATTGGCATTTGTATGACCACCTTTCATATACCTCCTTATAACTATGTATATGCATATAACTCTATTTATACACATACATCCTATTTTATACATATGTATTATATATCTATAACCCTGATTCACACATATTATAGACATACAACCTTATTTTGTATGTATTATACACTCATAATACTATTCCAGACATATAATATACACATAACCCTATTTAATACCAATATTTTACATAAATGCATTATGCATTCACAGCACTATGTCTATAGAATGACATTACATTTTGTATAAACAGAGAATTCCCACACTTTCCACTTATGAAGGTGGAGACTACTAAAGATCGTATATAAACGTTTCAACCACAGTTAAAAAGTCTTCCTTGCACCCGAGCTTCAGTTGGTGCTCTGGAGTGGTGTCCCTTGACTACCCTCTTGTCTCCAGGCAAGACTCCACTGACAATACTCCACTTCAATTATCCCAGGGCCCCGAATATGTGACACAAAGAACAAATGAGTATCCTAATTGAAAATTCAATACCTTACACTAAGATTAGATTTCTCTGGCTTAGTGCTGCCTTCAGGTGGCTGTGTGTTCTCACTTTGCCAGCTGCCAGCATGAAAAGGAACAGAAAGAGCTGCGCTGAAACTAAAACAAGCTACACCTGACCAACATGTCTCTTCCCTAGAGACCCCACGGAAGAGACCCAGCTTCTAGAACCCAGGGAGAAAACTGTTTTGGGGTCCTAAACCACCGTGTTCTCACTGAAGCCTGCTCTCCCTAGTTCTGTCCCTAAAGAACAGTAAGTCCTCCCTCCTTCCTGTGCTCTGCACAGTTCTGGCCACACGCAGGCCTTTCTGCAGGCCTAATAATTTTGGTTTCCCTTCCTCCCCAGGCCTTTTAATCACCTTTTGTGGCTCTGATCTAAGTACTCCCTTCCCTGCATCCCTTTTAAGGGTGTGTAAACTCCCCAGACTCCTTCTGTCTGCAACTGTACTGAAACAAACATTTTACAACCCAGCTCACCCCATCAACATCAGACAGAGCCATACTGCATTTATTCATAGCGAAATTAAAACTTACGTTAGGAAACACACTCATTGCCTTTTAATAGTGCTCATTTTAAAATCAAATCAGATCCATGAGAAATTCTGCTTGCACAGTGAGCAAATGTGATCACAGGCTGTTTCCCGTTCAATGACAGCATGCACTGCCTGGCCGGGGCCAGTTTCTCCAGGCTTTTCTCCATCTTGTGCAGTCTGGAGTCCATGTGTGAATTACAATCATCACCCATTTACCTCATCAGGAGTATGACCACAAGATTACAAATGTGTCTTCTGAAGAACTAAGTTGGAATGCTTGCTATCGGATACAGGGATCTTCCTCAGAAAGGCTGTTGTGAGCATGATTAGCAGGTGTGTATTTGCTATAGGGGTGGCCACAGCTGGTACTGCACTGGCCTGCCTTCACAGAAAGATGCAGCCAGACTGGGCCAGGCCCTTGAGTTCCATGCTGCCCTCACTCTTGATGGTGTTTATTGCTATTTGAAAGGAAGATATTTATTTTATTTGTGTCTGTATTTCTTACTACGTAGTAAAGAAGGCCCTATATTGGCTTGTCACTAAAATTAACTCTTTCCTCTCCCTCAACCTCTGTGACATTCTCACTTTTAAATGAGAAACATACCAAACTGTAAAATACCATAGAGATATCGTAGAGATTCTAGTCCTGGCATTCCTGATCCTATTTCCCTTGCTCTGGTTTTTCTTTCTTTCTTTTCCTTCTTCCTCTCTTTCTTTTCTTTCTTTCTTTCTTTCTTTCTTTTCTCTTCAAAGCTTCTACCACTCCTTATGTGTTATATAAAACTAAGTATGTAAGATGAATGATGTTTTCTCCATTTTCTTCCATGAAAATGAAAGGCCTATAAAGACTAGAAGACCTTGTATTACTCACAACCGTGACCTAAAGCCTTGAAGAACAGCTGACACATCAGTGTTTAATGTGTGTTCAGTAGATGAGTAAAGAAGAATTTTAACCTTGCCTCCTATAACACTTCCTGGTGCATAAAAGCTGCTAAATAAACCTCTGTGGACTCTAACACTGAAAGTAGGAACGGGATTCCCTGGTTTAGGGTTTGGCTAAGAAGTATCTGCCAAAAGGCTCCCCAACTGGACGATCTAGTCTATGAGAGGTGATGGTCCAGGAGAGCTCTGACCTAATCTGTGGATTAATCCACTGATGGTTTGATAACTTGATACTAACATTGGAAGGCAATAGAAGGTCCTGAATGCAGGACAAAATTTAAAGAAGGTCATTGGAGCACGTTCATGGGTTGGGTTGCCAGCTGGCTTTGATATGCATTTAGATCTGGGAGGCTCTGGCCTCTTAGTAGATTAATCCCTCAATGGATTAGTATGGTGATGTAATTGGAAGTTGTAAAAAAACAGATGGCAGAGCTTAGCTGGAGCATGTGGGCCACTAGGAACATGATTTGGAAAGATATCTCTAGCATCTTTCTCACTTCCTGCTTCCTTGTGACCATGAGATGAGCAACTCTGTCCCATGGTGTCCTTTCTGTCCTGATGTTCTGCCTTATCACAGGCTGAGAGGTAATAAGGCCAGTGACCATGGTGTGAAACCACAATCAAAATCAATCTTGCCTCTTTGAAACAGTTTCTCCCAGATATTTCACTGCATTGACAATCACATGAGACAAAATTGCTGTTCAACCCATTGTGTAAGCAAAATAACATAAGCTTTGAGTAGTAATTTATCCAAAGCCAAGTATAAAGTGGTCTGGATGGGTGACTCGTAGTCTGGATTTTTATCCACCTAGCCCAATCTAGTGATCATATTTTTAATCCTAGATTACCAAAAGGACAATCATAATTATTTTATGTTTGTAAGAAAGTTCGATATATTTTTGGAGTAAAATTATTTTTTAAGATCTGAACCATTCATCTTTTGGCCCCAATTTCAGCCTGATAAAGTAGTTAAGAATACGTGATGAATACATTTTTCTAAAAGAATAAATGACAGCAAGCAATACAAAGAGATGAAACAAGAAGAAAACGGATTCACACTAGGAAGTAAAGAATGATGCAGAACAGCTGAAGTATTTATAGCAGACCTGTGAATATGTAGAATAGTAAAAGGGGACAGTCATTCTTAGTGCAGGATGTATTGGTTATCTATGACTCCATAACAAGCTACTTCCTGATTTTCTAGGTTAAAACTAAATTATGTCGCTATCCTGACAGTTTCTGTGTACATGGAGTTCTGAAGCAAACTTGCTGGGCAATTGTAACTCTGAATTTCTCATGAAGATTCTCTTATCAAGTTACCAAGGCAGCAGTCACTTGAAGGCTTGACTGGCAAGAAGCTGCTCCTTCAGGTTACCAGATCCAGATGGTAGAAACTTTGTACGGGTAATATTCTTCCCCACATGAGCCTTTGGGAAGGTTGCCTAAGAGTCCTCTCAGTATAAACCATCAAAAAGAGAAGGGAGAGCAGTCGAGCTATCGTTTCAACAACTTAACCTTGGAAGTCAGTGAGCATCACTTTGATTTATTAGAGGCAAGGAAGTCTCCAGTCTGATTCACATTCAAGGAATGGGAATTGGGCTCCACCTCTGGAAGAAAGGAGTGTCAAGGATTTACAGAGATATGTTAAGCCCATTGTCAAGGCAGCCTGTGAGAGAGCACGGGACACTTTTAGGAAGGATGCGTTATGAAACGTTTTTGTTAACCCACGTCTTTCATTTGGGGATCTCTCTTATTTTTACTGTTTTTCATGTCATTATATCAATTTCTTATACTGCAATCCTTTGACCTTTGCCGTTCCGAAGACAGAATCTTTCCATACTTCTTATCTACTTTGTCCATCTCTATTTTTTTAAATATAGTTTTAAGCCAGGAGTTCAACAGTGGAAAACCAAAAAAATTTAAAAAGAAATAGCTCTTACTCTCAAGGAGTTTATATCCTACTTTATAAATCACACTTGTGGCCCACATAATAATGAGATATACTATGCCAAGGGGCCTGTTACAACCAAAGTGCTATGGGGAGGGGGTATTTGTTTAGCTCAGTGGTAGAACACTTGACGAGCAAACCAAAGGCTCCCAGTTAGGTTTCTACTAATAAAGAACACAAAAACTCGCAAAAAGATCCCTTAAAATTGGGAACTAGCACAAATGGCTGCTGGAATGTAAAAGATGCGATTTTTCTTCATGGAAGGGGCCTTGCTTCCTGTGCTAAGGACTTTGGACTTCATCATCTGTGTAGTAAAGATTTTATTACAGGTGTGCCAAGATTCCTCTCTTTAGTCTGGAAAGATGGTTCATCAATCAAGAGAATTTGCTACTCTTCAAAGGACCAGAATTTTGATTCTGGAACCCATATCAAGTGGCACACAACCTACTATAACTTGAGCTTCGGTCAGTCAGTGCTCTCTTGTGGGCACTATAGACACCTACATGCACGCAACAGAAACACAGACACAAAAATACACAATACGATTGATGATGGTGGTGGTGGTGATGATGATGATGATGATGATGATGAGATGATGACGACGACAAACACTGTAAAGTAAACATTGATCTACTTAATTACTTTTTTTAAAAAGATTACTGTCTTCCTTTTATCAGGACAATTTTGATGGCAATAGAGTGGAAGGAATCAGTAGAGGCTGTGCTTACATTGGCATGTGGAATAAACAAAGAAGATTTAATATGGCAGGCATTATCAAATACAATTGACAGGATTTGATTATTAATTTCACAGGCAGAAAAGAGGATAAGGCTAACATCTAGATTTCTGGAAGGTATATGATACTCTCATTAACCAACATAAAAAAAAATAGTCAGAGGATACAGATGGTCCATGGAGAAGGAAATAAAATAAACTCAGCTTTGAACATACTAGTTGGATTTGCTTTTAGGTCCATACTTGAAGGCTGTCATAGAGATGATTGAAATATGCAACTGAAGTTCCAAGGGAAGTTTCAACTAAAAATACACACTTGGGAAATACTAGCATGTGTGTCCTAGTCAGACTTAGAGAACTGAAGGTAATTACTAAGAGAGTGGAAAAGACAGCCAGGAAAGAATGGGACCCTGGGGGAAACCAGTGCATAAAGGATGGAGACAAAGGAAAAAAGGAAATAGGAAAAGGAGGAAGAAGATAGCTAAGAGATTTCAGGCTAATAAACTCTACCCGCCAGAGAAAGGATCAGTGGTGAGATAAAATGCAGGCATTAACCTTGAGACACAGAAAACTTTACTTCCCAATCATTAGTCAAGACAGACATAGCCATCTGAGCAATTTCAATGAGTAGATCTGGGATGGAATCCAGCTTGAGGGGTAAGAGATGAGTGAGTGAACTCAGATAGACCATATTCACCCAGAGCTTAACAGAAAGAGGAGCAGAGAGACTGAGTGTAATTTTTCTAAAGAGGAGAAGTGAGATGGGGTCCAGATCGTTCCTTTCCAACAGAGTTTTGTCTTTAGGATTGTTAATCTCAGCCTAATCTCAAAAACAAAAGAATACCATATTCCCTGTGGGTCTTGCAGTCGCTTCTGTCAAAGCATGTCAGAAACAGGAAGTACTTTAAAACAGCAGGGAGAAGACATAAAACAAACACAGCATGTCAACTTCAAGAGTGGATGCCACCAATCCAAGAGAATCCAAATTTAGTACATCTCAGTCACTATATCCAATGGGAAAATCCCTCAATCCACAAAGGATCAGCTTCTCAAAAAAACCAGTATATCAACTTTCTCAGTGTAAGTACAATTGAACTAACTATTAATGAAGAAAACCCAAATATATACACACACACATAGTTTATGGGAACTTTCCCTTTAACACGAGCTAAGCCAGTGAGTACAAAAAATCTTAGATTTATGCTGTTTTTCATCCCAGCTATATTTTCATCATTTATCAAGGCATAGCTATAGAGAATAAAAATCTAGACATAAATTTTCACATTGGTAAACTAAAGGACAATCCTGAGGAGCTCCTAAAGGCAGAGGAGTGCCATCGAATGGGTCTGTAATTAGCTCTCTGGTGGGTAAATCCAGGCATTTTAGCAGAGCTTCACCAATCAATCTCAGTTACCAAGAAGAACAGAGCAGCAGAAGCAGACTCCAAAGAATAGACAGATGATCCACCAAGAAAGGTCTTACCAAGAGTTAGTTCTGTTGCCCTGAAAGTGAAAACATTATGAAAAGAATATTGAGAAGACAAAAAAACAGAGAAGGATACTGTTGTTGATTTTAATATCCTCACATGAGAGCTGGTATGTGGAGCACCTTTTTAATAACAATCAAAATGCCACCACACATTGACTGCATTGCTTCGTTTCACAAACACCCACCAACCACTGACCCATCTACCAGAAGGATTTTTTTTTTAAGATCTGACAAATGAAACAAAGTTTTTCCTGACCTTGTCAGCTTCATATTCTAAAGGGAAGATGTCCATGGAACGGTTTAGGATATAATTATTTGGCTCTGGTTAAAATAATTCACATGAAAAAAAGAACATAGTTTGTTGTATTTTCCTCTCTAAAGCACACCATAATGTTGCCTTGCTTTGCTTACGTCTCATAATCCTAATGTCCCCAAATTCCCTATCTTCCAAACCACTGGTTCCCTTTATATAGGAATAAAACTCAAGCTTCCATTATTTCTTTAATTAAATTGCAAGGCCTTCCTCCGCATGAAACACTCTGCTTATAGGTCATGTCACATCCTATTTGCCCACGTTCTATCTGAGTCACAGTGACCTCCTCTTTAGTATTTCCCAATCAGCTCCAGTTTGCTTGCATTGATAACACCATGATCATAAGAAAGTCCTTTCATGTTCCAAGGACTCCTCTAGACATGATTGTCCCAGCCACCTGCACACCTTGTCAGAGAGAACCACCTACTAGGATCCTTTAAATGGGACACTAGACTCGTGACATTTTTTTCTCCATTTGCTCTCTTCTTCCCAGTGTCAAGCTCCTTTCCAAACCACCATTTAAAGATGCACTCTGAAGCAGCTAAAAACAGATACAGAGGAAAATAGCTCCTAATGCTCACACTTCCACGCAGAAAAGTTGAACTTCCCGAAATAACCCTTTCCCATCACACCATCTTCAGTTATCTTGACTTTCACAGCAGATATTAATTTGTCTTCAAATAAAGATTATATTGTTTCTTTTAACAACTCCTCACCAGTCCTATGATGCAGAAGAGGGGTCTCTCCATCATTTTATTTGTGTTTAACAGAGAGTTTTCTTTCTGCTACAATAGTTTGCCATAGGAAAGGGGTTCCTCATAATCAAGTAAGTGGTATAATCAAGTCACACATTTAGAAATTCAATCTACTTTAAATCCTGGGCAAATTTTGAGGTGCACATATCTCCAACTCAATGTAACATTTCTTTGTGGGAAAAAAATGGAAGCAGTCTAAATGTTCAACACCAAAAAAATGATCAATGAAGTTATGGTTAAAACAGTTGATGAAGTATTATATAGACGCCAAAATGATTTCATTTGGACTATCGGTGACAAAAAGAAAATTAAAAACTGCTAATTACAACATTGAAATAAACAGTGAATAATTCTGAGTTTCAATATGCAGTGATATCAAATATTCAGAAGTACACCATGCTAAAAAAAAAAAAAAAAAAAGAGGCAATGAAAAACTACCCTGAGAAAATGACCCTCTTTCAGTCCCAAAATCTATCACAGAGAAATTGAATTTTAACAAGCCTGTGTCTGAAGACTAACATGTTGTGACAGACCCCCTCATAAACCTTGTAGCCATAAAAAGCTAAGAGAAGAAATAAAGGGAAGCATACTGTGTTAGGCTAGATACTCCAGGTTGAGCAGAGGGTATGTTGGAAACTAGCCCTTATGCTCTGCTCCTGCTTACTCTCAGTGTTGTCTTGAGAGGATCATTGCCAACCCATTACTTTTTTGAGGCAAACAATCATGATATCAATGAGGCAATAGCAAGGAAGAACTATGCAGAGTCCTACTGAACAAAGCATCGTAACATAGCTCTAAAACTCCAGCACTCAGGAGAGTTTCCTGAGCTAAGAAGATTGGGGCAAGCTTGAAGCCAGCCTGTACTACAGAGTGAAACCCTGTCTCAAAAAAAATAAAAGTCAGCCCTACTGAGATAAGTGCCACAAGGAAAAAAGGTAGACAAGAATTGTCATTTGAATTAGTTTCTTGTCATCATGACAAAAGGACTGAGAAATAACTCCCAGTTCCAGAAGTTTCAGCCCATGGTTTGCTAGCTACAAAGAAACACTAGAAAGTACATGCTGAGACAGAGATGCTCACCTCCTGTCAGCCAGGAAGCAAAAAGACAGAGAATGGAAGCAGCTTTGCACAAGATAAACCAATTAAAGCTATACCCTCAGAGTTCCACTTTCACCAACCCATCAATCACCACAGTGCACATGCCTCCCACTCAGTTATGAAGCCATCGATGAATTAATCGATACTTAAAGCTTCTGTGATCCAATCACCTCTCAATGACTGCTCTGATAGCAGAGTACCAGGCCTTCAGCCTTTGAGAGAGATGGAGTCCCAAACTGTAGAGCAGTGGTCACTGTTGCACTTTCTGATGATAGACCAAACAAAGGTCGAGGTTTCAAAAGGTTTGATTTTTCACCTACAATAAGCAATCATTTCTTCCCAGTAGATGCCTTTTGGTACGTATCCCTACAGAGCTGATACAAATGCTCTACTAAAAGATCCTTAACATTTGCAAAGTACATACACTCTGATAATTACAGTGGAATATGTGAGAAGTTTAATGAATTCCCATCAAGAGCGGGTGGATCAAAAACACAGTTTAGATATCCAATAGATTTAAATTAAAAAAAAATAGTAAGGAATGTAAGGAATATGTTTCTTGCCAGGAGATAGCCTTCCTGTGTGTATATCTATAAAGCTATTGCGGTGAATATAAAATTTATCAGCCCACCCAAAATACTTCTTGCTAAGAAGAAATAGGATTTTGGAACATTTCCATGAAGGTGGAAACCTTCTCAGTCTGATCACAGAAAGTCTCAGTGAAATGATTTTCATTTTTTCTTGAAGACTTGTGAATTTAAAGGGAATTTCCTTAATTTTAAGTTAATTTCATAATTTCAGTAAGAATTGCCTTAAGTAAGATATTCCCAGGCCAGACTAAATTATAAAGGGAATTGAGGGTATATTTTAATGAAATAAATGCGATTTCTCATAAGCCCATTTTTTTTAGAATCTTAAGATGATATTAAGATAATATTTGTGAGGAAAACATAGAGAAAGAAGTTCTTTGTTTGGCTCAATTACTCAAGCCTCAATTAGGCAGAAAGATGAGAAGTGTAAGGAATGTGCCTTCAGCTCATGATTAAGAACAATCAGTACTTCTGGACTCAAAATGTTGCCCATGTATAGAGAAAAGGATTAGGAATTCCTTTACTTAATTACCCCCAAGGATATCAAGCCTGAGAAGGTCTTGCCAAAGCAAGTGCACAGGCTCAGGATGACAAAACCAATCCCTGAGGGTAAAAACAGGAAGTGCTAATACCCAACATTTTGCTCTCTGGATCTAATGGCTTCTCTGTACATCTCTTAATGTAAAGATTCTCGCCATGTACAGAACTTGGTAACTCTTTCCCCATAACCTCTCCTGCATCAAAAAGGTGTTCCTAAGACAGATGTGCCTCTACAGTGGAAGCCCTGACCCCACCAGACAAAATCAGAAAAATCTTCCACCTCAAGTTTTTGTACAGGGATAGAAGTTACTACCATCTAAGTAGGAAGGATATTCTCAACACTTGGGCCAAATAATCATGTTCTTCCCACTCATCTAAATGAGCTCCCAAGCATGACTTGGAAATATACAAAAATGCAAGTACAGATTGGCGATGCTGATCCAGATCAAAGGTGGTCCCCTACAAAGTGGTTGGAGGTATGGCAGTAGATACCCTTTACCCTCCTTAAGGAGTAGATTCTCTAGAAGCAGGATTCTTTTGTGTGATCTGTTACACGAAAAAAGCAGGTACATGAATATATTGTGGAGTATTAGCTCATGGATTAAAACCTACATCAGTGTGTTTCATATTTAAATGCAAAAAAACCCCATGAGGATTCTTACTAAACATTGTTTTGATAATATTAAGAGATAGAATATTTAAACCCTGTATTTAACTATTGCCAAAGTCAATCCTGAAGGTATTTTTCAGTCTTCATAATAGTGACATCTTTCTTCATCCTTATATCTCTTTGGTTTGGGTTCCTTGGAATATTCATATTTTGTGTATGTAAAATATATAGCAGATGTTCTAAATATGAATAGTGTTTTGATTATAAAATAAAACCTTTACTTAAATAGCTCATCTATCTAAACAGCAAACAGCATGGTACTAAATAAATAGTCTTTGAGTCTTGAACTCAAATGATTAGAAGAGAAATCAAAAAGTACTTAGAAGTAGTTGATAGTAAAATTTAATATGTCAATATTTACTTACAGAGCCAAAGAAGTATGGAAAGGTAATTTCTGAGATGTATTTTATCAGCAGCAAAAAGCATGTGTACAAAAGCTAAGATTTTAACTTGAGAAGTTCAATCAAAGCAACAAAAACTACAGGCTCCAAGAGACAAATAATAAATTAGATAATGCATATAAGAAAACAAAGCTATTAATTAAAGCTATTAATTTAAGATATTTGATAGGATAGACGTTAATTACAAAAATCTATGGAAAGTTTCCAAAAAATTCCTGTTTCTTTACATATAAATAAATTTATTTCATAAAAGTATTTTTTTTTATTTTGGTTTTGTTTCTTTAAAAAGGGAAGGTGAGATTTTAGCAGTACAGATCACAGTAAAATGAATGTAAATATCCAAATATAAAAATTAAAATAATAAATAACTACAGTCAATAAAAACATCTTCAAAAAACTATGAAATATTATAATTAACTATCCCAAAAGCAATTTTAAATATGAATATAAAGAATATATTTCTGCAAAATTAATCATGAAATGACAAAATTGATGCAAGTCGTAGTAAATTCAACATCAAATCTTAATTGCCAACTTGATACAGCCTAGAGTCATCTGAAAAAAATGAGCTCCAACTGAGAAATTATCTTTATCATTCTCAACAGTAGACATGTCTTAGAAGGATTATCTTGATTGTTAATTGATGGAGGGGGGCCCAGACCATTGTGGGAAGTGCTATTACCTAGGCAGGAAGTCAGGATATCTAACAAACTGAGCAAGAGTCTGAGTGACTGGAAACCCAGGAGGGAAGCAGATCTCTTCAGTGGTATCTGCTGTGCTTGTTTTGCTATTGAGTGAATTCCATCACAATTTTAACACACTTCTTCACACATCTTGAAAGGACAATTTTCAGTTTCACATGCAAACACAAAATATCTAGGATGAATAAAACAATCCTGAATAATAAAATAACTGTAGGAGATATCACCATCCCAGATTTCAAGTTGTACTACAGAGCTATGATAATAAAATGTATGATAATGGGCATAAAAAAAAAAAGACACATTGATCAATAGAATTGAATTGAAGACATAGACATAAAACCACATATCGAATGATGAACTAATGCCCATTGGCTGAAATAAACCCTTTCCTGCCCTTGGTTACGTTAGGTGATGGTGTTTGTTCTAGCAATAGAAAAGAAATTATAACACTTGACTCTGCCAATAAGCATAAAAAGATAAAAATTACAAGTTAAAAACATTTCTTCATAAAATGTTGCTGTTATTTCTTACCAAATTTTAAGGGATAATTTCTTGCACACTGTTCCCACAAAGTAGATTAAGTCAGAACAACTAAACTAGTATTTAACACTAGTGTAATGTAATATAAGCTGCCAAGCAAAATAAACATGGTGCCATAATCATAATTAGCTTTAAATAAAGCTTACTGCATACCAAGTACTATTATAAGTGTTCATTGCAGTTTATCTTATTTATTCCTCATGATAAGATGTAGCTTGAGTGTCAGATTAATTGAATGTTATAGGTAAAAAAGAATGAAGTCAGAAAATTATTTCCTCAGGTCACAGAACAAATAAGCAGCTACGTTACAATTCAAGTCCAGAGGATCTAGTTCCAAAAGTCTGTACTGAGAAGCCTTGTTTCACTATTCCAGCAACACAATAGAGGACAAATTATCCCTTGGATATAGAAACAGTACCTAATCATTTGATAGTATATAAAACAAAATACAACATCATGATCAGACAAGTTTAATTCCAAAGATGCAAAGCTGGCTCCACTAGGAAAGGAAGGAAGGAAGGAAGGAAGGAAGGAAGGAAGGAAGGAAGGAAGGAAGGAAGAGAAAGGGAAAGAAAGGGGAAAAGGGAGGGAGGGAGGGAGGGAGGGAGAGAGGGAGGGAGGAAGGGAGGAAGGAAGGAGGAACCTAGAGACATGCATGGTTCAGCACCTAAGAGCACTTGCTACTCTCACAGAGAACCCAGGATCAATTCCCAGTAGCCACATGTTGACTCACAACCATCTGTAACTTCATTCAGTTCTAAGGGATCTGATCCTTCTTGTAACCACCATACAAGATGTACACAACATACATACAAGCAAAATGCCCATATACATAAAATAGAATAATTCAGAGAAATACAGCACCAAGTAAGAAAGGCCTTTCGTGTGTAAAAGGACAAAATTTATCATTATAGCACAAACACTAAAGAGAATTTCATTAACAGAAAATGCTTGATCTAAAAACAAACTATACACACCCTTAACAGAAAAAAAATTAAGAGTAGAAACAGGACAGAATGGTTTCTACTTTTGATCACAATACTATGGCATATATCCAAAAAATTAGAAGAGATACATAAGATGGAAGTATTGAAAAGAAGGAAAGTCAAGAGTTAAAAATACCATGATGACACTGGCCATTGAAGCAGGTAGGCTAACTGAAGGTCTCCCCTTCTTTTTTCATTCTTCCAAATCCAATTCTGCTGCCTACTATCTGCTTGGCCACCTTCTCTCCTCTGTCACCAGCCATCTCCAGTGAATCACACAAATCTTCCCTCCAGACTGTATTGCCCCTACACATCGTGTTATTCTAGTTCCTGACTTCATTCCCCAGGAATGGTACTCCTGCCAAGGAAGCAGACAGACTGTCTGCAGACCTTCACCTTTCCTTCTGCTCTTCCAAATCCAATCTCCTAGTATTACCTCCAACTCTGGAGCAGAATGCCTGTCATCCTCCCTTCCCACCCCATATCTATCTTCAGTAGATCAAACATCTTTGCCTTCAAATTTCCTTCTCCCTATTTATTGCTTTATGGCAGTCCCAAACTCCAGCAGGCATTCCCTGACAAACAACAGGTTACTCCAGCCATGGAAGACGGTAAGTGATCTGCAGTACTTCAGCAGTCACATCTTTCCTCCAGAGACTAAAACTGTATGCCAACAATAACAGAAAGCTTACAAACACATGAAAACTGAACAACTCACTGCTAAAATTTTTTAAAAGGTCAGGACAAAAAATTTGAAAAGACTAGCTAGTATTGAATAAAAATTAATCCACAACATACTCAAACATGGAGCATAATGAAAGGGGTTCTAAGAGGAAAGTTCACTGAGGACCTACATAAAAAGTTGGAGAGATTTCAAAACAGTAACTCAACAGCACACCTAGAAGCTTTGGAACAAAAAGAAATCAGACCCAAAAGGAGAGGCAGGTGAGAAATAATCAAGCTGAGGGCTAAAATCAATAAAATAGAAACAAAATAAATACAAAGAACAAATGAAACGAAGAGTCAGTTCCTTGTGACAATCAATAGACTGACAAACTCTCAGCCAAATTTATTAACAGAGATAGACAAAAATTAGCAAAATTAGGAATGAAAAGAGGTACATAACGACTGCCACCAAGGAGATCTAGAGAAACTTAAGGACATACTTTAAAAATCTGTACTCCACCAAATTGGAAAGTTAAAAAATAATACCAATAATTTTCTTCACATATATCATTTATCAAAGTTAAATCAAAGTCAGAAAGTAGCCCAGAGTCAGATGGTTTTTTTATTAAATTTATTTCTTTTTAATTGAATATTTTATTTACATTTTAGGTGTCATCCCCTTTCCCCATTTCCCCTCCCTAGAAAACCCTACCCCTTCCCCACTTCTCCTTTTTTGCTTTTATACATTTTTTTAATGTTAATCAAAGGCTTTATAAGTTTGGTAATGCTCAGTAACAAGATGCCCATACAATCAGAAGTGTAACCCAAAACCCAACCTAGATGTATCAACTATCTTTGACTGGCAAGACACTCGAACATCTGCCTCCATGTTCCCCTTCCCCTTCTCTCCTCGCCTAGCTCACCTAGCCCCTCCTCCCCTTCTCCTCCTCCTCTCCTTACTCCTCCTCTTCTTACTCCTCCCACCTTAGCTCCTCCTACATATCACCCTTCCTGTTAAAATAAAACTTTTCTTTCAAAATACACTTAGAGCATAACTATACCAATAAGTGTTAGTAAGGTACAAGATAGACCTAATACCCAGTTCATCATTTTGTTGACTAACCAGAACCTCTGTCATCTCGCCTAACTAAAAGACTTACTTCTGAACCTGGCTTTTGTTTTTTTGCTTTACAATTAATGTCAGCTGAAAACCATCCTCTCAGATTTTTCCTCTCAAAGTAAATAGTCGGAATTGGCTATGAGACTATAAATCTTCAACCCTGTCAGAAATCCAGAATGATTGAGTTAACTGAAATTATGGGAAACACGAAGCATAACTTCTAAAACTTAGCCAATTTATAGAGACTGCTGAACACATGGACAGTACCTGTACTACAAGAGGTTGTAGCATCCGATCTTCAGCCTTCTGGCCCAGGATCATCTGACAGACCTAGTGATGCAGAATTATTAAAGGCTGATTACTCTGTCTTAGCAGATATAATCAGTCGACTATTCAGCAGGTGTGTCCTTTTCTGAACAGTGGTTTGTCTGTAGATGAAAAGAAGCAATTCTTGCCTAGTGGCTGTCTCACCACAACTGGAGTAACTCCAAAGATGCTCAGTTTCTTCTTAGAATCCAAGACAGGAAGCTGTCAGGAGCAGACAGTTCTCTAATCAAAATGAACATTACTACAGAAATGTTTGTAACATCAATTCTGTGGACTTCTGATGTTTTGAAAACCAACTATCCATGAAAGGCAATATGGACTGTTGTCTATAAACTCCTCTCAGCTATTTCTAAATAAAAAATAGAAAACATCCTAACAATAAACTCAGAGCCATGAATTTGCTATAGGCCCTTAACTTACAGGCTAACAATCTCAAATCAGTTAGGAAAGTTAAAGAAGGACTGGGTCTAAGCCTTGTATTCTTAAAATTGTTATATAGGCCCAATGCCTATGAGAGTAACAATATTAATCTCACTTTTATATCAATAAGAAGCTCGTACCAATGAAAACCTTAAATTTGAAATGAAAGTAAATTTTGTACCATTTAAGAAATTATAACTTCATCTTAATAAGAATTATACATATTTCTACCAATAGGTTATGGCTATGCAATAAATCCTAGCTAATCCTCTCTGTTCCAACAAGACCATTACTTTTCCCTAAAAAGACAGCCCAATATTAACCACCTCAGTCCCCAAGCCCAGGAAATAGGGGAGCCTACTTTTCATTAACTTCTTCAAGCTGATTATGGGCATTGAGATATTAGAAGAGGGGTGGAGGAGGGAGGAAGAGTAAATTGATAAGCCTCTGATGCTGTGTCTTTTCTTCATCCAGCTGGAATTCCAGGACATCAGGGGTTCAAGCAGGTTTGCTCAGCTCACTTGATGAGTAGATACACCAAGGTGTGTATTCTGCAATATACAATTCTCAAAACAAATTTTAGTATCAAGATAATTTTTTGTTTGAATTCTGGAATCTAGTCTTCTGGCGGCCTGCCTCTGTCATGTCTAATCCTGGGAGTTTCTATGAGGGTGTTCTCCCACCATCCTCCCATTTCTGCCTCCCTGCTCTCGAATTCCCCAACATTAGGGAATCCAAACTTTCAGGCACCAAAGCCCTCCACTTCCACTGATGCCTAACCTTTTACCCCATCCCCGCTCCTTCAATTACTTTGAAGGTGTGCTACTACCATCCTCGCATTCCCATCTCCCTGCTCTCGAAATTACCCAACATTAGGGAATCCAAACTTTCAGGCACCAAGACCATCCACTTCCACTGATGCCTGGCAAGACCACTCTCAACTACCTATACAGGTGGAGGCATGGGTCCCTCCCTTTGTGTTCTCTGGCTGGAGATTTTAGAATGGCTACTCCAGCTTGTTTCTTAGGACCATTTGCTTGAAAATTTGTTTTCTAGCCTTTTACTCTAAGATAGAGTCTGTCTTTGTCACTGAGACAAGATTTTCCTTTATGCAGCAAAATGATGGGTCCTGTTTACGATTCAAGTCAATTAGCCTATGTCTTTTAATTGGGGAATGGAGTCTATTGGTGTTAAAAGATATTAAGCAACAGTGATTGTTGCTTCCTGTTATTTTTGTTATTAGAGGTGGAATTATTTTTGTGTGGCTATCATCTTTTGCATTTGTTGGAAGAGGATTACTTTCTTGCTCTTTCTAGGGTATAATTTCCCTACTTGTATTGGAGCTTTCCCGCTATTATCCTTTGTAATACTGGGTTTGTGGAAAGATATTGTGTAAATTTAGTTGTGTCATGGAATATCTTGGTTTTTTCCACCTATGGTAATTGAGAATTTTGCTGGGTATAGTAACCTAGGCTGACATGTGTGTTCTCTTAGTGTCTGTATGACATCTATCCAGCATTTTCTAGCTTTTATAGTATCTGGTGAGAAGTCTGGAGTAATTCTGATAGGTCTGCCTTTATATGTTACTTGACCTTTTTTCTTTACTGCTTTTAATATTCTTTCTTTGTTTTGTGCACTTGGTGTTTTGATTATTATATGACAGGAGGTAATTCATTTCTGGTCTAGTCTATTTTACATTCTATTGGCTTCTTGTATGCTTATGGGCATCTCGTTCTTTAGATTAGGAAAGTTTTCTTCTATAATTTTGTTGAAGATATTTATCGACCCTTTAAATTGGGAATTTTCACTTTCATCTATACCTATTATCTTTAGGATTGGTCTTCTCATTGTGTCCTGGATTTCCTGGATGTTTTGTGTTAAGAACTTTTTGCATTTTGCATTTTCTTTGACAATTGTATCAATATTTTCTATGGTATCTTGTGCACCTGAGATTCTCTCTTCTATCTCTTGTATTCTGTTGGTAATGCTTGTGTCTATGACTCCTGATTTCTTTCCTATGTTTTCTATTTCCAGGTTAGTCTCCCTTTGTGAGGGGTCTTCTATCTGTTTACCTGTGTTCTCCTCAAATTCTTTGAGAGTGTTATTTATGTCCTTCTTAAAGTCCTCTATCATCATCATTAGAAGTGATTTTAAATCTGAATCTTGCTTTCCTAGTGATATGGGGAAATCAGGACTTTCTTGTGTGGGAGAATTGGGTTCTAATGATTCCAAGTGCCCTAGGTTGCTGATGCTTATGTTTTTGTGCTTGCCTTTCGCCATCTGGATCTCCTTAGTGCTACCTGCCCTGTCTCTGATTGGAGCCTGTCTTTCCTGTTATCTTGGTTGTATCAGAACTGTGTGGGGTAGGTGTTACTACTGGGTTAGAGCTGGGGCTCAAGATCTGCTCAGTGCTCAGGCATAGACAGGAAGGAACCAGTGCTCTGAGCCAGGAGTGACTTCCTGGGTCCTAGTGGGTCCCAGCTCCTCCCTGTTTGGTTGCTGTCTCCTTACTTAAGATACTGCCCCATTTAGAGCTCCTGGGAGGCTTGCTTCCCCTGGGTTCTGTGAGATTGGGGGCAGAGCTGCCACCCAGCATCTGATCAGTCCAGACAGAATGTTACTGTCTTTTCAGAAAAGAATTAATGCCAATACTCCAAAATTTATTCTGGAAAATAAAAACAAGGTATTTCGCAAGGCTATAGTTACCCTGATACACAAGCCACTAGAAGACCCAACAAAGAAAAAGAATTACAGACCAGGGGTTGGAGAGATGACTTAGTCCTTAGAAGTCCTGAGTTCAATTCCCTCAACAACATGGTGGTTCACATCCTTTTGTAATTGAATCTGATGCCCTCCTCTGGTATGTCTGAAGACAGCTACAGTATGCTCGTATACATAAAATAAAACTCAAGGGGAAAAAATGGTCATTAGAGGAAAATAAAAGAATTACAGACCAATTCTCCTTATGAACATAGAGAAAAAACTATTCAATAAAATACTTTCAGACTTTATCCAAGAGCACATCAAAAATATCCACCATGATCAAGTAGGCTTCATCCCAAAAAAAATGCAGGGATGGTTCAGCATATAAAAATCAATAAGTGTAACCCACCATATAAACAAACTGAAACGGGGAAAAAGGACATAATCATTTCATTAGATGCAGAAAAGGCATCAACACATTCAACACACTTTCATGATAAATGTTCTGGAGATATCACTCATACCATACAAGGGACATACATCAACATAACAAAGAGTTTTCAACAAACCCATAGCCAATATCAACTTAAATGGAGATAATATCAAAACAATTTTACTAAAATCAGGAAAAAACTAACACTGTCCACTCTCTCCATAGCTATTCAATATAACACTTAAAGTCTGCTAGAGCAATAAAAAAAACTGAAGAAGATCAAACAGGTAGAAATTGGAAAGGAAGAAGTAAAAAAGTTTTATTTGCAGATGACATAATAGTATATCTAAGTGACTCTAAAGTTTTCCACCAGGGAACTCCTACAGCTGCTAAACATTTTCAGCCAAGTAGCTGGATACAAAATCAAGTCACAAAAATCAGTAGCCCTCCTATATACAAAGGGCAAGTGGACTGAGAAAGAAATCATGGAAACTGCAATCTTTACAATATCCTCCAAAGGTATAAAATAGCTTGGAGTCAGTCTTACCAAGCAAGTGAAAGACTTCTGTAAGAAAACTTAGACATTAGAGAAAGAATTGAAGAAAATATCAGAAGATGAAAAGATTTCCCGTGCTCATGAATTGGTAGAGTTAATATAGAAAAGAGTGGCTACCACAACAAAGGCAATCTACAAATCCAATACAATTCCCATCACAGTTTTAACACACTTCTTCACACATCTTGAAAGGACAATTTTCAGTTTCACATGGAAACATAAAAAATCTAGGATGGATAAAACCATCATGAATAATAAAATAACTGTAGGGGATATCACCATCCCAGATTTCAAGTTGTACTACAGAGCTATAATGATAAAATATATGATATTGAGCACAAAAAAAGACACACTGATCAATGGAATTGAATTGAAGACATAGACATAAAACCACACATCTATGAACATCTGTTTTTTAATAAAGATGGCAGAAACACACACTGGAAAAAAAAAAGACAGCATCTTCAAGAAATTGTGCTGGTCAAACTGGAAGACTGTATGCAGAAGAATTCAAATAAATTTATACTTATCACAATGCACAAAATTCAACTCCAAATGCATCAAAGACCTCAACATAAAACCAAATACACTGAATCTGATAGAAGAGAAAATAGGAAACAACCTTGAGCTCATCCGCACAGGAAAGATTTTCTGAAAAGAATGCCAACAGTGCAAGAACTAAAATCAACAATTAGTAAATGGAACCTCATGAAACTGGAAAGGTTCTGCATAGCAAAAGACACTGTGATTCAGATAAAGCAGCAGCCTACAGAAGAAAGAAAAGATTTTTATTTTTTTACCAATTACACATTTGATAGAGAGCTAATATCCAAAATATATATTTTTAAAATCTAAGAGAAACTGGATATCAAGAAGGCAAATAACCCAGTTTAAACTGGAAACAGATTTAAACAGAATTTTCAAAAGAAGAAATTCAAATGGCCGAGAAACACTTAAAGATATATTCAGCATCCTTTCTGTTCAGGAAAATTGCAATCAATACTATTTTGTGATTTTATTTTATACCCCTAAGAATGGCTAAGGGGTGTAAAATAATGACAGCTCATTGCTAGTGAGCATGTAGTCTAAGAAGAACATCCATTCTTTGTTGACAGTAGTGCAAACTTGTACAGCCATGGTCTGAAATTAAGTTCCCCAGTAAGTTGTAAATCAATCTGTCTCAAGATCCAACTAGACCACTCTTGGGCATATGCCCAAAGGATGCTTTATCCTACCAAAGAGACACTTGCTCAGCCATATTCATTGTGCTCTATTCATAATACCCAGAAATTGGAAACTATATATTCCATCAACAGATGAATGGATAAAGGAAATATAGTACATTTTGGAATATTGCCAATGGATTGGAAAAATATGAAAATCATGGAATTGGCAGATAAAAGGCTGGAACTAGAAAAAAATCATACTGCATGAAGTAATCCTGACCCTGAAAGACAAATACAGTATGTATTCACATATAGATTGATATTGACTGTTATGTCAATTACAACCAAGTTACAACCTGTAGAACCTAAGAGGTTAAGTAAGCATAGAGCAGGAAACTCAGTCTAAGGGTGTGGGGGCTGAGAATGACAGATCTTTTCAGGAAAGAGAAATAGAATAGAGAATTATTAATGTATTGGAGGAGGGAGACTAGAACCAAGGAGAGAGGGAAGAGATGAATAAGAGAGAGAATATTTCCATATTCTCTAGACAGCTAAAGCTAAGGGTCATTAGAAGGGTAGTATGAAAACTTAATACAGTAGATGCTTCCTGAAATATACCTATATAAATGTGATCTAAATAGAATCACCAGTGATGGGGAAAAGAGAGCCCAACTGGACATCCCTCAACACAAAATAAAGCTTCCCATACTGGGGTTCAGTTACAACTATTGAGTTGTTGACTAAAGGAGTCCCACAAGAACTACCAAACAACCCAGGCTGTTGCTAAGACTGTAGTTCGTTCTCCACAAACTGTTGACAAGACCCTATTGATGAAGACATCTACACAACTTATTGGATGTGGAGAAGTCGAGCTGGTGCCTATACAGAGCCTTCACCCTTGCATGCTAGCATCTCTGGTTCAGGAAGGTACTATGCACACTACCAAAGGAGAAAGGTAAACACCAGCCCAGCTAAAACCCTCTGATCTACAATGGTGACTTGCCTACAAGATATGCTAGAGTGATAGTGACAGAAAGTTTGTGGGACTGACTGACCAATGTCTTATTTGACTTTAGGTCCACTCCATGAGATGAGCTCCATACCTGACTGCTGAGTGACAAAGAACCTGACACTAGATAGCCCAGGGATGTAGGGTAAAAACAAATACTACCAATACAATACTACTCTTCTAAAAAATATATTTAATATAGCAATAAAAGACTTCAATGATGTTCTGTTATACTCTTATAACAGTGCCTTGTTTATCCATCATCTGAGAAGCTTCCTTCTGCAGCAGATGGGAACAAATACAGGACTTAGAGCCAGACATTATGCAAAATGTGAGACTTTGGAACACTCATCTCTAAATAGGATGTTGCCATCTAATCTCTCTCCTCAGGGCTCAAGGAACTACAAGAAGGCAGAAATAATATAACAGCCAGGAGGATGGAGAGCAAGAAAACAAGGCCCTTAGAGTCAACATAGTCTGCACACATGTGAACTCATAGACGGAGGCTGCATGCACAGGGATCTGTACCAGCTGGGGTCCTAGAGCTTTAATAAGTGGACACATGTCCCCATCCCTAACCCAGAAGCAATCTCCAATTGATAACCATTTGAAAAGGAAAATTTAGTTTCCTCCAAGGAAGTCTCACTGGGGAAACCAACAACTCTTAAAGAGTAGGTTGCGTGCTCACCAGTTGATGACCAACACAAAGGAAACTCAACAGCATATGGAGAGGCCTTGTCTCATAACGTCAAGCTGGGGCTCTTTCTTTTCTTTTAATTTTTAAATTTTATCTCATTTTTATTTTAGCTTCAATTTCATTTGAATATATGTGTTTCTTCTCTTTTTTTACCCTATAGGTCCTTTGTATGTATGCTATGACTTGCAGTTTAGTGTTTTTATAAGATTCATGGGTGTGTGAACGAGTGAGTCTCTATTGTGCTTTCTCCTGGGTTGTTTTCCTTCTGTTTGTTTTGCCTAATACCGAAGTGTTGGTTTCTCTTTTATCAGATCATAACATATCATATCACATCATATCATCCTTTTCTTTTTTTTTAAGGCCTTGGCAGTTTGTTTTGTTTTGCTTATTGTTTGCATTTCGTTTTCTAACAGACCTGAAAACTCAGCCATGGGCTTTGTGCTAGCTGGGCAAGTACTCTATCGCTGAGTTAAATCCCCAACTGTTTGTTTTTTAGTGAGAGACAGAGAAGGGTGGATCCAGATTGGAAGGAGGTGGCCAGGAATGGGGAGGAGTAGAGGGAGGGAAACTCATAATAAGAATAGATTATGTATGGAAAAACACCTATTTTCAATAAAAAGGGTAAATGGCTATATTAACCTACACAGAAATAAAATCACTACCATCGAGTGAATAATTGTTAGCATTCTGCCTAAATAGACATCTAAATAGACAAAATATTGACAATAATAAGGGTTCAATGAAGTCCTAATACAAGAGAAGCATATTAAAATATCATTTTACTTTCTCCAAAAATTATCAAATAGAAAATTCAATGAAATACACTATTTGATAATTATCATAGAATTAGTTTAATTGTACACCTGCTTGCAATGTGGGCATTTAGTTTGTGTTTACACTAAGATAAAGTACAGTATAAAGAAATTCTATAGTTGTGGATAACAGTACTTTATAGCATAAAGATACCAGTTTCCTCTAAAATCATCTTCAAATTTTAAACTCAAACAATCTTTTAGTTGGGTCTTCATAAAGGCCAATTTCTGAAGTTTATAAGGAAAAAAAAGATGCCTATGACTAATGATGACAGTCTTGAGTAAAGAATAAAGAATTGTACTTAGATATTAGACTTAGCTACAAAGTCATTGCAGTAATTAATTAGATCAACTCTTAAATTGATAAGTTCTTTACAGCTTATATTTGCTTATTATGTGAATGAATGTGTCCCTCCAAAATATCTGCATTGGGACTTAATACTCAAAAGATTAAATAACATTTGGGACTTTGGGAACTGTTAATGTCATGAGATTAAAGCCCTCACAAAAGGATTAGTTCTTTTATTAAGACAGACGGAAGGGAGTGTCCATGTGCCCTGCACGTCCTACTGCCTTCTGCCATTTGAGGACACTAGTTCTATGACATCTGGAGAACATAGCACTTAGGGCCTCATCATGGATACAGAGATCAGGTCCTGGGCAGACACTAAGTAAGCCTGTTGACATCTTGATCTTCAGCTCCCAAGTCACCATAACAGCAGGTCATAAACCAATGCTCCTTATAAGTTGTTTCATATGTGGTGTTTTGTTATAGCAGCAAGAATAGACTAATACAGTATTATATTCTCAAGTATAAAGAAAACTGTAAGTTGGGTTCCTACCATATACAATATAAAATATTGGTTAAAATGAATTAGATATGAAAAAAATCAGAACTTAGTACATGAGAACATAGACTACCAAGGGTAGAGACTTTATTTAAAAATTCAAGGGTTTAATTCATAAGGCAAAAAAAAAAAAAACCATACAGTATTATACAAAATTTACAGATAGCCTTGACAATGTTACCAGACAGATCACAGCTAGAACAAAATATTTTATTTTCTGAAAATCATTGAGAAACTGTTAACTAAAATGTACAGGTTAGATATTTAAGATTTGCAAGATCAATAATAAAAAAAATGGACTATATAAGAAAATGAGACAGAAGGAGGAGGCAGCAACAACTTCAGAAGTGTAGCAGACACCAAAGTTTACAAAAAATTTCCACAAATAAATTTATGCTTATAAAGTTACAACTTAAAACTATCAATGAAGTATGCCTGCGTGATAATCAGAGTAAGAAAGACTAGAAAGCAGGCTGGAAGCTCTAGTGGGACAGACATGGTGAGACAGGCTGGAACTGAGTACTGGGACAGGCGTGGTAATAAAAACCATCTCCAATAGATCTGGAAACATGCACAAACCCAGTCACTCCAGTGTGGAATTCAGCAGCACTAACTGGATGGTCATAGCATTCCTTGCCTGGCAATTCCACTCCTGGGTTTGTATCTTACAAGTAAGTAAAGGAACATACTGAAGAATAGATCATTGAGCTGTTTGTACAGCAACTGTTGGAAGCAATCTAGCTGTCAATCACTGCAGGAACAGTGAATTAAAACGTTCAGAGGGCAGATTATCATATGCTAAGCATTGTTTAGAAGCAACAAAACCATAGAGGCACAATGACACAGAGTTTAAAAAGAAAAAATAACTGAAGTGAATAAAAAATAAAAAAAAGAGGACCTCCCAAGGAGCAGATTTGATGATGTCCTGTACAACGTATGATTAGGTAACTCAGTAATTTACACCAGAAAGTTTGAACAGTCAACAGATACTTGAAAAGCACATTTTTAAAAAAATTTATATGTTTTAATATGTACACAATTAAATACTACACAGCCAGTGGAAAGGAGACATTTCTTACACACTCAACAAGTGTTCTCCTGCTATACAAAGTAAAATATGAAACCTGAAAAATGAGAAATATGGCAAGATGTGCAGTACGTACATGTGTACTTACATGTGCACATGCTTTTAATACACACATACACATTTAGGAAGTCAGGGAGGAAAGGAACATAAGAAATTTTCATCAGAGGTTGGCTCTGGGGTGTGAAATTAAGTAATGAAGGAACAGAGACCTGAGTTTCACTTTCTCTTCGGAAGTTGCTTAAACAAAATAAATAAAGTTATTATGAAAAATAAACATAATATGTTTGCATATACTGGAACAAAATGAGGTAGCCATTTTTCTACATGTCTTCCTTCCAAACAGAGGCCACAGAACATTGATATTCATCTTTTTAGTTATTAAAACAGTTTCTGACATAGGACAAGAAGTGGGCAAAAATAAGGTTGGGAAAGACAAAGAGAGGGAGTAGGTAAGAAGGTGATGGGTGAGATGTCAGTTGGTATTTGTTTCTTCACAACTGTCTATAATTTTTACATTTTCAAATTTTGTTATAGTTACAGAATGGCAGGGAAGGATGGGCCAGAGTGCAGGGCAGGCTGACAGCACAGACAGGAAATTCTGAGAAGCCTACCTTGGGGATTGCCAAGGGGACAAAGGCTCTGCCTGGGTGTTTTCTCTAACATGGCTTACGGATGCCCTCCTGCCTTTCTGAACTAGGCATCTTCACTCAGAGAAGCCACAAGCGCTGTGAGAACAGAGGTCTAAATGAAGTGAGCCAACTGCGGCTACTTCCTCCACTGGCTTTGTCAGCTGAAGCTTGAGGTACTCCACCTTCTACAGATAAGCGAAAGCAGAGGGCAGGCACATGGACGAGGATCACCGGGGCCCGGTAGCCACGCAGGCTAACTCCTGGCTCTCTCTCCTCCGTTCCTCAGAACGTTCCTCAAGCAGCCCTCAGAAAGCCTCCAGCCATTCGACATGCATTTGACCTCCTTCTCCTCTAAGTCTCTTTCTTTCCATTTCTTGACCCTCCATCACGTCTTCACTTCCCAGCTGCTCTCCAAGGCTTCACCTTTCTAAGCATCTTTCATGTGTTAAGTATTGGACTCTGTTGCTGGGTTCCGGTGAATGTTGCTTAAAACACAAAAGGTTAAGCAGAGAGCAACTTTATTGATTAAACATCCATTTTCTCCCCTTTTGTTTTTGTAAGAGCCCTTGATGTTGCCTCTGATTGACAGCCCCACCTGCACACCTCTGGCCCTGGATTCCCCTTGGTAATGTCACTGAGAGCTGCAAAACTCCGCGTCCACTCCACACAAAACCCACAGCCTTCATGTGCAGCTTTCAAAGGAGAGAGTGAAAAAAGAAGACGTGTAGCTTTTCTCTCTTTATCCTTCTTTCTCCATCCCTTAGATAATATTTCCAGAAATCCCTGTTGAATGAAGAAAAGAAAAAAAAAACTGGAGGGGAGAGAAAGGCTTTGGGGGGGAGGGGAACTCCTCCCTTTTATTTGCAATCCTTCAGCTCTCAGCAAGCCTTTGACTATGCTTTCAGGAAGGTGACAACCTTGTTCAATTAGCTTTTCCTCCTCACCTCTCACTGTGTGAATGACCTAAAGATTCCTTACTGCAAGACTAACAAAATGACACCCATTAACAAGCTCTGCACGAGAGGCTTGGCACGCTGGTGGCTCTGCCCTGTTGTCGGCTCATGATAATGACTACATCAGCAGGCTTGACTCTTCCCCGCTCTCCCCTAAAAGTGTAATATTGAAAATAACAGGGCACTACTCCGTTGCCATTAGAGATGAGGATATGGCTCCTAAGTATAGAAGCCAAATGTCCAGTTACTGACAGATAGCCAGCAATAAACAATGTTGAGCAAATCAACATAGTGCCCCTCACCCTCTCCATATCCTACGCACAGCACTCAGTCTAAGCATGAGAAGCAGATCATCAGAATGACCACCTGAGCTGGTAGGACCAGTGTGTTCTGGGGGCGTGAGCTCTCCTCGCGCCTCCTTCCGTGGGTTTCACCCTTACCTTCAGCTCTGATAAGCTGGTCCAGACCGTTGCAGAAAGAGCCCAATGTGGACCAGGTTCTGCAATAACATCACTGGGACATCAAATAGATGAAAGCTATAAAGCCAAAAGATGAGGGGCAGAACCATCTAACACTCCCTAGCAGTACTCAGGAGGACCCAGACCCCTGATGAAGAGTCAAAGAGCCAGGAATGTAATAGACTCGTTTTTATTACCTCTCATGAGCATTAATACATTTTCAGGAATTTTGCAAGTCGGTAATCATGGGTAATATTAAAAATTCAGTTCTACATACAACTTATTAAAAAGAGTTACCTTATACACTAAAGTAGCAAATGGTTAAAAACACAACACCTCTTTGTTATTTTATTACATTGTACCTATGCTCCTCTTATGACTGGCATTGCATATGGCAGAGACAGTACAGAAAAGGGTGTTGTTGTTCTTCTCTTCCAAAGTACATTAAACAATATCGTGTGAGAGCTGGCAGTCAACCACAGTGTCAGTATTGACATTAGTAAATTAGTAAGTGCCGCAAATCAACACTTGATGTATTGTTCTGTTGATTGCCAAGGCTGAAGCTTATCAAGCTATGCCCCGACAGTCAACACAACTCTTAGCTTATTCTTTTATGACTCACACACTAAAAGTTGACTTTTTCACTTTAAAGCATTGTCAAAGAAGAAATAGAGGGAGAAAGAGAAAAGGGAAAAAAAAGTGGAAAGGAAAGTGCCTCAAACAAAGGGCCAGATAGTAAATACTATGTGTTTGTACAATTTATGTCCCAAGTATATAATTCTGCAACTGATGTACAAAGGCAGCTATTGAGTGTAACTATACATCAATATGATTTTATTTATAGTTGCAGGTCAAATTTGACGTTCAGGACAAAGTTGGTCAATTCTTGATCTAAAGCTGAGAAGCATTCTGAACTTGCTGGAGGGATGGCTCAGTGATCAAGAACACTTGCGATTTACAGAAGACTTGGTTTGATTCCAAGTATCTACAGTCAGTGCTTCACAACTGTCTGTAGCTCCAATTCCAAGGTATCTAACATCCTCTTATGACCTCATCAGATACCAGGCTTACACCAGACATACGTACAGGCAAAATACCAAAATATATATAATATTTTTTAAAAAGAGATACAAGAAAATTGATTGGATATATGAAATAGAAAATTTAGAAGGGGACACTATGTATTTTATTATGATTTGAAAATATGTGCGATAAGCCCTGTAGATGATTAAAATCTTAGTTAAAAATAATGTACGTTGGTATTATTATTGGTGGTTTAGTTATTACTAGCACACCTCAAAGTCCACTTTGTTTATCGGTTCTACAGTCCACTATACCCCTTTCTTCTCAGGAAGACATTGTTGAATACTTACCATATATTAGGCAGAGAAATGAGAGAGAATGACAAGGTCCATGCTCTACTGCTATGCGCAGTCCTATATGAGAAACTAACAGATACCTTGAGCATGGTATTATGGGATAGAAACACAGCAGATCCAAGTTCTGTGAAACAGAGCCTAACCTGAAGAAAATAATATTCTAGATGATTCTATAAAGAGGAAAAGAACCCACACAGCAGTGTCCTTGAAGTAGGTATTAACTCCAACATCGTATGTAGTAAAACTGATTCGCAGACGTTTAGTGAACATGCCTAAGATACATCAGATCAGGGCAGAGCTAAGAATCAAAATGCAGTTTGTTTTGGCCCTGATACCCTTGTTTATTAATCCTGCTCCTAGTTAATCCCTTGCTTATAGAAATGATCAGGATGTTAAAATTTTGAGATCTTCTGTTTCTCTGATGTCTCTGTATTTAAAAATGTTCCCTTTCTCTAAGAAGCACCAAAAGATAAATAAAAATTTAACATTTTTATGTCTCGGAATGGAGCCCTTCAATAGTATCGGTGGTGAGCTAAGCTTGGTCAGATTAAGAATTCTGCCATTGCATTGTATGTATGTTCGAAACTCTCGAAACGTTAATAAAATATTGGGGCTTCTTAAGTTCTGGCAATAATGTAGGCAGTCATTTATTCTCTGTGGAAATAGCTCTTTAAGAGAAAGCGCTGTTATTTGTTTAATGAATGTATTTAATCCTGCTGAGTGAAGCTGACAATGGAGTCTACAGAGTCCAAGCTCAACCATGTTCAAGCCCTTATCACCCACAGGTCTTACAGTGAAAGTCAGGAAAACCCAGAATCTCTCTGTGCTTTGAAGGAAAATTGTCCCCATAGACTCATATATTGAATTTATGGTCCCCAATTGGTGGAACTATTTGGGAACAACTCAGAGATAGTTCCTTGTTAGAGAAAGTATTTCACTGTGGGGTGAGCTTTGAGGTTTACAAACCCCACACCACGTCCAATTGGTTCTCTCTGTGTCTTCTGGTTGTTGTCTCAAGATGTAAGTTCTCAGTGGTAACTCCAACACCATACCTGCCTGCGTGCTGCCATATATCCTGTCATCGTGGTCATGGATTCACGCTTTGAAACTGAAGTCCCAATAAACTCTTTCCTCTATAAGTTGCCTTGGTCATGGTGCTTTGTCACTATAGTTGAAAAGTAACTAGGGCATTTTTTAACCTAGCCCCAGTGTGAACTTGTTTCATCCACAGTTTATAAAGTTATCTGTTAATAGAAGTATTTAAGAGTCAATATTTTCTTAAGTATACAGAAATTGGAATTTCATAATTTCCTTGGGAAATTTCCTCTAGAGCGTGGCTTTTTAAATTTTAATGTGAATCAAAATTACCTAAGGAACTTGTTAAAAGCACCTTTTCCTGGTCTAAAGTAACCAATACGATCTGATTTAGTAGGTCTCCAACCAGAACTAAAACCCTTGGTTAAGAGTCTTCTAGAATTTCTCAATTCCTATGATGAATAATGTCTTCCATCATGCCTAACAAATCGATATGCTACAGGCCCAGTGTCTTTCATCTGCAGTTCTAAAATCCCAAAGCTCTGAAATCCAAGCCTCTTTATATAACATCCAGCAGCCAAACCTGTTGAGAACTTGACAGATCCAGGAGGTAAAAGCCTGACTGTGACTCACTAGAAACTTACTTATATCTCTGATTATTAGATAATTAATATTCAAACATTTTGCTTGAAAAGGTGTGATTTCAAAATACCACCTCAGGTACAGCCACTTCAAGTGTTCCCATATAAAATACATGCTTTGTTTTTCCTTGCCCAGATCATGAATATTTTACTTATGGAAGCATTTAGTTCCAATTATTCAGATAGGGGCTATGGTCCTAAACAAAGCCTTTGCTACACCTCTGTGAAAGGGAGCTTATCCCTGGAGCACCTATCCTTTGAGCTGCATCGGCATCTTAGCAACTTGATCTTCAGAAGACGAGAATGAGTGTGCACTTCTCTGGACGCCTGTCTGTGGAAGTTCTGTCATCATATAGTGTTCTTGTTCAAGAGAAAGATCAGCAGCTCCTCCCCCTCTCCACCCTTTCTGAGGCTCTGTACATTCACCTCATGAAAGCAATCTAGATCACTTGGTTTCACTGGATAATTTTAAGGTATTCTTTCATAAGTCTTTATCATCCAGCTGTTTTTTTTTTTAACAGGCCCAGGCCAGGCCTATTCAAAAATACCAGGAAACTAGATGAATAGTGGAGATGTGTTCCAGAGATTGAAGCATAATCAATCCAGTGACATTCTCAGAAGAAAAAGAAAAAAGAAAAACCAGAAAGAACATGAAGGTCAAACCAGGAGAAAATGCCTAGGTACCAGCTGCTAAATAATTGCCAACTAATTAACATGACCTTCAGAGTCCTGCATCAGCGTCTCTCTGCCGCCCACGCCTGTGCTCTGTCCCTCCACGTCTCTCCATTCTCATCGGAACTCCACTGTGTTTAGCTTTTTCTGTCAGAAATAAAATTTCTCTTTATCTAACCCCACTTGTGTTGTGCATAATGTTCCAGAATGCTTGTCAGTCTTATGCTTTTTCTTCATGGCAGCTTTTCTAAATGCTGACCCTCACGACCACCTCCGATATTGTTCACTTTCCACTGATCGATATGTCTGTCCCAGAGACCACCACAAGTACCTTTTAACTGCCTGGCAACTAATCTCTATATCCCAACCAGCCTATAGAAACTGAGAAGCTAGGAGCCAAACACTCATCCATTCTGGGATCCTAGCACCTGATACGGGTCTGAAAGTGATTCAGTTCTGAACAAATGTGTGCTGAATGAATATAAAGGAGCAGAATGGAGACAAGAGGGAAAGTTGGATGCTACAGCTTCATCTAAACATGTTTCTGGGAACAAAGTGAGTGTGTAAGAACCTGCTCTTGCTGAGTGAGCTTAGGGTGCTGAACACGCTAAAGGCAAACGGACAAAAGAGAAGACCCAGGGTCTGTACCTTCCTTCTCCTGCATCTGCTTTTCCTTCAGAATACTCAACAAAATTTTACTATATATTTCTACATGTTTGAGTTCTGTTCCTCCACAGATAGTAAGGTCAGACGTAACAGGGATAATATAGCCGGCCTCTTTCCCACTTTCTGCCAGCTCCTGTGGCAGTTTGGCACGTTAAATATTTGTGAAGCAATGAATAGTCCATGGAAACATGTATGATGTTACCCACTGGAGTCCCAGAGAATCTGCATTCATTCTGAGCTCTCCTAGGTTCCTCCAAAGACCTTGTGTCCCAAGACATCTCTTGCATAAAAAGACAATTAGAAGTTAAGAATTTGAGATGACACCTTACCAATGTAAGGTGTCTGACCCAAAGGAATTTATCCACTCATTCATCTCAAACAAATTACTCTTCTGAAAAGTTACTGAACTTTACCAAACTCTAAAAAAATTCTTGCCTTAATATCCTATTGTAGTCTAGCTGGTGTTCTAAAAACAGAAATACCAATGTTGTTCCGGTGTCCTCCTCCCTCCGGTGTCCTCCTCCCTTCCTTGTATTTGCTGCGTGTTTCATTCCACAAAGTCCCAAAAGAGATTTCTCCAGAAGAGAAAAAAGCCAATGCCAATGTTTTCAGAGACTTTTCTGTAATCATGAAAATTTTCTTGGGAAAGCGGTAAAAACAGTAAAGTGATTGTCTCTGAACCCAACTTACACCTAGAAAATCAGAGGGCTCAAGAAGATGCTTTTCCCTGGCAAGGATTTGTCTTATATGGTGGGCAGAGTATCAAAGTTTGTATCCTGATTACTGCTGGTTCTAACAGAAATGAGAAGTTGAAAAATAGTCCCCATAAATCACAGAACTCATATAATTTATTATATATTCTTAAATACTCAAGTTTTTTTGGCCTTAAATCATTTCTAGATTTCAAATTCTCCTTATTTTCAGTAACTAATAATAAATGTGTGAATACCTAAAAGGAGATCATCTTTAAAGGCACCATATTAACTACTTATCTTGCACATAACACGTTGAAAAAACAAACTTGAAAAAAGGGTTTTATCGTTAGTTCATAGTTCAAGGGAACAGGCCATTATTCTAGGAACTCGCAGCGGCAGGAGCCTGAGGCAGCTGGTCACACTACATTCAGAGTTAGGAAGCAGGGAAAGATGAATGTCTGTGTTTGTCTCACCTTCTTATTAAGGATGGGTGGCCCACAAAGAACCGAGCCCATGGCAGGGTGCCATCCACACTTAAAGTATATCTTCCCACTTTACTTAGCCCAGTCTAGATAATCCCTCACAGACATGCCCAGAAGTGTATTTTTTTTCAATTAATTTGAGATCTTATTGTGCTTATAACCATCATTAATCATCACAGGCATCAACTTTAAAGACTGCAGTACTCAAGCATGAAATTTCAGTAGACCAGTGTGATCAAAGTAAGACTTTTGAAAATTATCTTAGTAGAAATGGTTTTTAATAAGGATCTTACATTTCAGAAGGATGAGACCAAGATTTGTCAGTTTAGTTAAGTTTCGACAGGGTCTTGTTATATAGTTCTGGCTGGACTGATACTCACAATATAACTCACGCTGGTCTTGAACTCATGACAATCCTACCTTAGTCTCCAAAGTACTGAAATTATAGGTGTGTGTCACCATGCTGTCCCAAATACCCTAATTTTTCATTACCTCTTAGATCTGTAGCCTATGCTTTACCAAATTTTCTTTATCTACAAACTAAAGATTCTCTAGTCCATATCACGTTCTTTGACTTTCTATAAAAATTTTAAAGGCCATGTATTAACAGTAAGCATAAATACAAAAGAATCTTATATTAAAATATATACACTATATGTACATTCTTGATCACTTAATTCATCAACACAAAGGTAGAAGAAATGACTACTGAGTCTATGCATGGCTGGGTCCTCCCAGTGATTTCTTCCATCTCTCCAGTCCTGTTCCTCCAAGAATGAACCATTTTGTCCATGTTTGTTGTTGGTGTGATCTGAATTAAACCATCCATCCTGACTTAAGGCTTGAGCCTGATCAGCAAGCAAGTACTACCTAGAGAGTTTCAAACTTACTAGCAGAGTTCAAAGATACAAAAAGAATTAAAAGGAGGGGGAGTTGAAAATGACAAGCAAACTGTAATCTAGAAAATGTTCTTGAGTCTCTGTGTTTCGTGAACACACAAAAAAGGCTGGACATTTACAGCATTCAGAATTACAGGACAAGACTACTGGTTTCCTATAGTAGATTCTTTAGAGATTATAGGAATAAAGAGATTTACACACAGATTATAATACTGATTATACAGAAAGATAAACTTTAGCAATGTATGTGCACCTGTATTACAAATATATGTCCACAATAACATACTGGAGAAAACTGATAAACAATGGCCTATTTTAAAGGTGTTAAATATTTAAAAAAAAAAAAAAAAAAAAAAACCTTAAGTATATGAGCAGGCTTCATTCTGGTTGAGTACACAATCATATTCAATTGCTTAATCAACCAAGCAAAGGTATGTTTGCCACTGGAGGGCTTGTATTTAAGTCCTATCTACTTCCCTTATTATCTCTGTGACTTCTGGCACTAAGC
>JANHMN010000004.1:86114063-86158489 GCA_030674055.1 Rhabdomys pumilio
AGATAGATAGATAGATAGATAGATAGATAGATAGATAGATAGATAGAATTGGAATTTAATGCAGTCATTTCAAATCCAGAATCCAAGTTACATTGCCCTGCTTATGTTGCTGATGTTGCAGGATGCTTTACACAGAACACAGTGGAAGCAGAACTCATGTACAGTGTTCAAGACAGAGCACAAAAGAAACAGCATAGTCTGAGCACACAAGTTCAGCATCTGAAGATAACTTAGCAACATACATAGATAAATAAGAGAAATAGACCTGAACTTTCTCAGGCTGAGACCATTGCTTCTTATGATAGCCTCTTGATTTCTCCCCCAAATTTACTATCAGAGTTGAGTTCTTTAAATGACCCTTCCTGTGACTCTAAAGCTACTTTTCTCCGCTCCTTGGTGGTCTATTTTAATTCAGTAGCTAACTTCGTTAGCTCATCAGACAATGACCCTATGAAGCATCATAACAGAACTGTCCCCTTTTAATAAACCAACTGCCTTAAAATACCAACTGTGTGATGCTGCTCGAATGACCACTCAACACTGGTGTTTAAAAATGGTTTTGAGTATGTGGCTACATGGTTAAATAGAAGTTTCTAAATTTTTTTCCATATTACAAAAGACCACATTGTAACTTATTGATTATCTCAGTGGAAACCATCACCAAATTTTCCATTAATTTAATAATAAGATACTTGCCAATTAAATCCATAAATCCTATACTCTAAAAGATTCCAAAAAGGGTAATTTTGAGGCAGCAGTCATTAGGTTCCGAATGTGATTATACCAAGCAAAATTTGCCTTTTGGCAAATCTCCGCCAACAAAGGGACCTAAAAATGCAGCAGCAACAGAGCATGAGGCAGGGCTTAAAACTGCTGTAAATCACATGCCTGGACAGCATCCAGGAGGACCCACCATCACTCACTTCTCATGAGACATCAAGGTGAGAGCATGTATTCCAGCAGCAGTCATGAGAAGTGTAGCTCATTTACTAAAATGACTTGCTTTTAAAAGATGATGGCGTCTATGGGAGCAACTAAAGAGACAACAACATATGAGAAGAGCCATTCTTCAGAATGGAGGAAACTTAGGTTTGCTGGTTCAGCTCAGGTGAATACCAGGGGAGTAAAAGCAGAAAATACATGAGGAAAAAGGTTCAAGATTGGAGATATTATATAGGTGTAGAATAAGTGTAGAATAAGGATGAGAGAGAGAAAGAGAGAGAGACAGAGACAGAGAGAGAAACAGAGAGACAGAGAGGGGAAGAGATGATTCAAAAGATGGTTAAGGAGGAGTGTTTACTGCTAGCAGGCTTCTGCTCAGTGAAAATAGGGAAGAAGTTCACTATTAGAATCAGAAAGCAGAAACCCCACTCTTGTTTCTGTCCTTTCTATCATTCCTCCGGTTTATCCATCCCCTGGCTCTGTGGATGCCATGTCTAATGTAGCTATTGCCACATTGGAGTTATATGACTCCATACCCAGTGTCATAACACAAAGTCACAATTATCCCAGGACTGGACCCTTGTAACAGCCTCCCAGCACCTTTCCCTCCACCCCCTTGCTAACCCTCAATCCAATCTGCCACGGAGAGATTTGTAAGAAAAAAACTCCTCCAGCTCTCCATGGCTATTAGAACACAGTAAGATCCCTTAATTTGCCAAGTCTGTCTTAAGCCTGGCCCAGCCTCATGAAACATTCTCTTGCACTGTGGTACAGAAGTGTTGTTACTCTTCCCATTTTTCACTAACACTGAGGTCTTTCTCCAGGCTGCTGGCTCTCACTGAAATGCCTTCCACAATACCTTCCTTTAGTTATGTATGTGTGAAGTGTTCCTTCTTTGTCTGGAAGCCTCAGGCTAAATGCCTTCTTTTCAAAGAGTCCCCCCAGTGACCTTCTTGTCTATGAAAATAACATGACAGGTACCCTATCCCAGAGATTCAGAGACTAAAAGGATGGGCAGGAGAACCTGACCATCTAATTTCAAGTCCACGAGCCATTATTTTTTTCAGCTCCAAAGCAAGTAAACACACTGTCTTGGTACCTCATTTCCCAGGCATGTTGAAAACAGTGAAGGGATTGTTCAGAGACTCGTTAGGAGTGTCAAGTAGAGCAATAGGCACATGGAACTCCTGTCACTCTCTGGTCCTTATGATGTATGGCCACCACAGCACCCTCTGCTTCCCTCTGTCAGTGTGTTTTGTATTTTCATGTTTATGCTCATTTTTCTGCTTGATTTACTATTTCCTAACTTTAGGGGAGAAGAGAACAGTTTCATATCTTTAGTGCCTATAAAAATTCTAACTTTTAAGTCAATATTTGGCAAACAAATGAGTAGTTCCTAATCCCGTGTGTAGGTCTGGAAACTGCCCAGACATTGTTGAGAAGGCTGAACTCACTGACCATGGTAACTTTAAAAACAAAATGTTCCCAGAGCATGAAGTCTTCATAATGACCAGCTCATGGGGTTTATGGAAAAGGATGCAAAACGCTGCTATGAAAGAAAGTATCTTGGTTTAGTGAGAAAGTGCAAATAAAGTGCAGCTTTTTTTCCCATAGTCCACGAGGAGAGGACAGACAGGTGATGCAAACTGAGGGAATCAGTGTCTCTCTCTCTCTTTTTTTTTAAGTTGTTGATGGGAATTTGAATTTGAAAGAGCACAGGGAGAAGATGTGGAGAAGGGAAAATGCCAAGCGAGATATTAATAATACAGAGAAGAGAAGTAGACCCTAAAGGCAGCCAATGGAAGCAGCAAGAGGAAGAGAAGAGACCTAGCAGCAGCTTGAGTTCAAAATTGATGAGTGTTGGCAAGCGGGAGGATGTTTCCAGAGCCTTAGTGCTGAGTTAAAAAACAAAAGAAAGAGAGCAACCTCAAGTTGAGAAGAGGGACGAAGTATTTCAGAGGAAGTGGAGAGGTAGAATGGGTCTTGAGCAGATCTGATGGATGGCAGCCTTAAAGAGATACTATGATGTCGTGACAGCCACATGCATTAGAAGGCCTGGGCCAACACAGGTAGAGTTTCAGTGTAGTGCAGAGTCTATCACTGCAAGACTGGGATACGGTCATCTCAAGGCATTTAGCCTTTCTTCCTCCAGTTCAATCCTTCCCTCCATATTTCTCCAACCCAGAGGTAGAACATAGGCACTGTACTAATAGCTAACTGCCATAAGCATCTTTTCTTTGGCCCTTTCTAGGGGATACCAGGGATGAAGGAGAAGAAAGGAAGTCTGTACTTAGGAGGGAGAAAACACCAGAGGCTATTGATATCTCAACACCCTAGGGAACTAACTGTCAGGCTGGAATTTCTCTGAGCAGATACAGGAAACAGACATTTCCTTCCCACACCTCCTCATCTATATGACCTGGAAAAGGCTCTTCAGATTCAAAGTAACACTGCAGCCAGAATGCCCTGAACACAGGGACTACTTGGGAGAAATTCTAGCCCCCAGCCCTCTCTCATGTTGAGCAGTAGGTCAGGTAAATTACTTCAAATACATGCAAGGCCCTTGGTTTCCATGGTAACTGTTCTAAGAACCGTAACAGTGTCAATCATAGAGACGGTGAAATCATAACTTGAACCCATCTTGCTGACAAAGATATCTTGGGAAGTAGCCACTGCTCAGTGTCAGACTTCTTGCCTCTCATTCTGAGGAGAATGCTTTGTTTCTGTCCAATCAGTTATGGGAATAAGGCAAGAAAGGGAGGTTAGCCACTTGTCCTTCTGCATCACTGGGTCTCCCTCTGCATGTATTCTGCTGATATGCTTGTAACCCATTTTTCCCTGCTTGAAATTACAGATGGAACAATTCGTTTTTTTCACATCTTTTTCCCTTACAGGTATAAGCACTTGAAGATAAAATATTCATTTTTCCTCGTATACTACTGAAAAATCAGGAAAGATTTGTTCATTCTCGTTACATTGTGCCTGCTGTTTTAATTTTGTTGTGCCTGCCTTGGCAAAGGAACTGCACAATATCTGTAGATGAAGTACTAATCCAAGGGCTGAAATAAAACCCAGCACCTTTTGTCCACAGCAAGGGACAAGATAAATACTTCAGAGGACACACTCCTGAATAAATAGAGAAACTAAAGAGTAACCCTTTTTTGTGGTTCATGCACAGCCTAGTCTATATTCTGGATGCTGAAGTGATGTTCCATGGGCTAAGATAACACACATGTAATATCTAGAACATGGTGACAAAGCTTGTCAAAAATTTAAAAACTGAGACTATTTGACCACATTATCTTTTTATATCTGTTGGCTGTTGTATCTGCTTCAGGTATTTTGGTGGTTTTTTTCTATGTAAATTCTAGGTCAATCCTGTCCTGCATAATGTTTTTAAATATCCTTTATTCTCTAAAGATCCTTTGAGAGAAAGAAAGAAAGAAAGAAAGAAAGAAAGAAAGAAAGAAAGAAAGAAAGAGAGAGAGAGAGAAAGAAGAAAGAAAACCATTTCTGTGAGTTTATTAGAGCCTTCAGTTTGGATACTGAATGGTTGCAAAACCAATATTTTTTACATTTTTCTTCTTAATAACATTCTTTGACCCAGAGAGAACTAAAAAAAATAAGCTATTTGATGTCTAAAATTGCAGAGATAAACTGACATTGTGTTCTGAAGGTGTCTTTTCAAGAGAAAAATGGAATTTTTAAAAAATGTAATCAAGTTATACAGAGCCTCTTACCCTTAGGTCATCGGTTCAGATTTGTCTGAGGTTGGGAAGTTACACAAAGTTGTGTGGCAGCTGGGCTCTCGGTGCCCTCTGAGAAATGAGTCGGAGGTCCAGGGAGGTCACTGTGTTGTTCCCACTGCCCATAATTGACACCCATGAGTTCTCCAGGGAATCACAATTCCAAGAGAAGGCCACAAATTGGCCTAAGACCCCACTCTAAGTGTGTCCTAAGCATGTTAATGTTTGCAAACTTGTCTTCTAAAACATAAACTCTGCAGGGAATAAAGGATGTTAACGGCTACTTACCTTAGAAGGTCTCTGAGTGTTGTTCTAACTTAATTCATGCAGCTGAAGGGATGAAAACCTGAGGAGGATGAAGACAATTAGTGGGGAAAAAGTAAAGGAAAGTAAATAAATGAAAATAGGAAGGAAGGAAGGAAGGAAGGAAGGAAGGAAGGAAGGAAGGAAGGATAAAAGGAAGGGGCTAAGAGGCAGAAAAAGTAAAGGAGAAAGTGAAAATATGAGAAAAGAAGAAAAACAAGAAAAGAGAGGGTAAATAAGAAAGAGATGAAGTGTGTGTGTGTGTGTGTGTGTGTGTGTGTGTGTGTGTGTGTGTGTGTGTTCCTACCACAAGGGTCTCCCTTTTACAAGAACCTCATGTTTCACAGTTGCCAAATATGGCCAGAATTCCAGACTTACCAGTCCTTCTCTACAGAAGTAAAATTAGTGGTATGCCAGGGAAGGCATACCAGAGAGGTCTTATTCAACTACTTATTAATAGCTTCAAGAAAGAAATCCCACACCAACGCATAGAGAGAAAGAAAGCTGGGCAAAAAATCCCTCCAACCCAAAAGGACCTGGGGTGACCATACTTTTTCAGTAAGAAAACAGCAGTTTAAAGAGTAGTAGATGTGCAAGATGTCCATACTTCTGTAAATGTCCGTGAATGAAGTGCTTTGGGAGGTGTACTTTTTAAATCTACTTGAAAAACTTAACAACATGCAGACATATCTCCTGTAGAGATATAAACTATAGAAAAATGAAAAGTAAGCAATGTTTTTATATAAAGAAATAAAAACGAATGTTCTGAAGGTAACTGAAATATGATGTGCTGCATGACATGCCTGTCATACCACCAATCTGGGCTTCACAGTGCTGGCCAAGTTGCCTGTGTGAGTTGTGTGGAATGAGACAGACTTAGAAGACAGAACTAAAATTAACACTGCCTCTTACTCTGGTAAGCAGTTGACTTGTGGTAATAGAACTCATTACCTGGTGACAGTCTAGTGCCTATTAGGCATACTTCTAACAAGAAGCAGATGGATGTGCCTTGTTTAACATGTCTCTTCCCTCCTGTTTTCTCCTGGACCTATGTGTACGTAAACATACTATGTTCTTGCTGTATCTTTAGTCTCCAGAGGAGACAGAGATTCTACAGAAAACTTTGGCTTGGATTAGTAGAACCCAGGATTCCTCCCTTCCCCCAGTCTTTCAGGATCCCCACCCCAACCCCAAGCCTTTCCTCTGACTGTCAACAAAGTAAGTAAACAAAGTTGTTCATTCTGGACACTTCCGGCTGTTTTCTAGTCTTACTGGAATCTACGAAACCCTCTCCCATTCTCCAACCTAGCTATTGTCAGAGAACCTGGCATTTGAGAAGCACAGGGAACATTTACTTGACATTTCCCTATCATCACTAATAAAAGTGATATTTGGATTCCTTTTCTGTTTTGTATTTCACTTCCTAGAAGACTGGAAGTAACTAGATCCATACTAATCCAACCATAATGTAATGAAAGTTACCATTTATTGAGTAATTATTACAGTCCAGTTGAGAACTGGGTGCTTTATAAGCAAGTTTTTCATTCAAACAACTTGTAATCTTGTTCTCAGTATCTTCAAAGACACAGGAGTTACATAGCACATCCAAGATCATGTTGATATCAAGAATTTAAACTGGAACTCAAAACTGAAGTTTATGACTCTAAAAACTTCTTTCAGAGAATAATCATGATCTCTTAAGCATTGCTATTCCTCTCAAATATTTACTAGAAGACGTTTAATCAGGCTGAAGTCTCAACAGGCATGTGTCACCACTTCTCACAAACATCTCCCAGGGATACAATGGTACAAAATGAGTTATAAGGCCCAAGGTCAACAGAATGGGGGGATATGACAACAGGAAAATTCTGGAAACCTGAAAGCAAAGAAAACGGTTGTGAGCAAGTGCCAGATCCGTGAAGCTCCTCTTACTAAGGTGGTTATAGATAGCCCAGGAATTAGTCTCTGCACAAGAGTAAGGCAAATGAGCACAGGAAGTTCATGCTCCCTGTATTCTGAAAACCAAGTCCAGATGATGCTTATGTGATTTTGTCGGGAGACTGGGTGAAAAGATGTAGTTGGGTACCCCTCATCCTATCCCAGTGGAAGACTAGATGTGAAGATGCTGAATCAGAGATCCTTAATACTTTAGGATGGATGAGCAGAGCTGATAGATGAGACTTCAAATGGAAAATGAAAGTTAGGTGAGATGCCCCATACCCAAATAAGTGAACAGATGTACAATCATGGCACAAAAAAACCAAGTTGAGAATAATCTTCAGAGTATATAAAAGAAAGAAAAAGAGATGAGGGGTGGGGGAGGGGAGAACACTACGCCCCTTTATGGCAATAGAGGCTCTTTCAAACATAGACCCCAAAGCTCTTCAGATGCTACTATCTTTGGTTTTAAAGTTACTCCCATGTTTTAGGAACTGTCTAAATCTTACTGCCAGAATAAAAATCTGTCTGTCTATGTAGGCTACCCTAGTGAAATCTTAAAGTGGATGGCTAAACTTCAGAAATTTACCTCCTCAAAATTCTTGAAGTCAGAAGTCTCAGATGAAAGCAAAACAGGGTGGACTCCTGCTGGGGTTCTCTGGTTGCCTTAGAGATGGTCTGCTTCTTAGAGATGAACTGATAGCAAAAAGAAACCTAATCAAACCAAGTCTCATTATTAATTCCAAATACGAGGGAAAAGAAAAAGCAACCTCTAACTCCTTCAGCTTCCCATAAGGAAAATGTGGTCACAATACATTGCATGAAAAGAGTACTTATTCATTCATAATTACGTAAAAACTAAATTTGTTTTCAGACCTCAGGGGTTAATGGTTGAAAGTTGAGATAATCCTAGTCCCTAAACCCCAGATTACCAGCACTGGCCTCAGCACAGTCCCTCCCATTTATCCAACTTGCAGCTCCAATAAACAAAATAGGGAATTTCTGTAGGGTGTGTATCCTAGAATGTGAAAAAGTTAACAAAGAGATGTGAGGATGCTCTCCAGAACTAAATGCCCCATCTGCACTTCTCTTTCATTTCCTTTCCTCTATATGTAAACTGCCTGGTGCATTTAAGGTGTATAGTCTCATTCATATGAGGTTTTTTTTTCCAAATACATATAATATTATTCATGTGAACTTGCAACTTGCATACGTATCATTTCGCTCAGTATCTTTTTTTTTTTCTTTCACTTCACATTATTCTTTAGATCTGTCAAGAACATGCTTTGGTTCATTTTGTGCTTCTATAACAGAATACAACAGACATCATTTAAAAATGAACAGAAATTTATTTCTTAAGCTTCTGGAACTTGAGAAGTCTTCCTACTTGAGATGGAGAGCCAAGTATCTATCAAGTGTTTTCATCCTGATAGAAGGTGCAGAGAGGGTAAGAAAATAAAAGAAAGAACATGAAGTTACTGAACTCATCCTTCCATGAGGCATCTATAATAATGGCATTCATCACTTCATGAGGTAACTGGAGCATCTCTGTGAATTCTTACTTCCCGGGACTTACAAACTGGGATCAAATTTCTGACTTGAAATTTTGGAAACATGTCAAAACCATAGTATTGAGCATATGTCTAAATCATTGCTTCAACTTCACAAATATTCCGTAATCTGGATTCATTCTGTGTATGTATTTGGGTCCTATTGCAAAACAACTGGGTCGTTTCCAATTTGCAGCTCCAACAAACAAGACAGGGAATTTCTGTAGGGTGAGCATCCTAGAATGAAAAGGAGTTAACAAAGAAATGTGAGGTGCTCTCCAGAACTAAATGCCCCATCTACACTTCCACCAGTGATAAGCATTTCTTAAATTGCCAAGTCTGTACTAGCCAGCAGCCAGCTTTTAATCTCTGGCTAATCTGAGAAGAATAAGGTAATATTTACACATTTTTCACCAGTGTTTAAGCATCTTTTAATTTACTTACAATCATCCAGGTTTTCTTCTTTGAGTCACCAGCTATACCTTTGCCTAGTTTCTAATCATGTTTCATCTGTTCTATTTAGTCTTACAGAAAAACCTTATAGAGTCAGAAACTTGGTATCTTTTGACTTAGAAAATGAAGCAAACAAGAGCAAAAGACCGTTAAAAACTCCTTTAAAACAAGAGTGGTTTAACAGCTGCTGCTGGTCAAACTGGGTAGCTACAGCTCAGAAAATGAAACTAGATCCTTACCTCTTACCCTGCACAAAAGTCATTTCCAAATGAATTAAAGGCTTCAACATAAGACCCAATACCTTGAAAGAATTAGAGAAGAAAGTAGAGCATATGCTTTAACTGACAAGCACAGGAAAAGACTTTCTGAATAGGGTCACTGCCACACAGACACTAAGAACAACAACCGAAAAATGGTTCCTAACGTGAAGCTAAAAAGCTTGAGAGAAGTTTTCTGACAAATGACGTCATCATTCAAATGAAGAGGCAGCTTAGAGTATAGAAAAATTATCTTTACCAGCTATACATCTGACAGAAAGTTAGCATAAAAAAATTAAGAAAAACCCTAAACTCAAAAAAAAAAAAAAAAACCAACATAATTAAAAATTGAGGCATAGAACCAAGCATAGAGTTCTCAAAAGAAGAAATACAATGGGAGAAGAGTCTTTTGTTTGGTTTGATTTGGGTTGGGATTTTTTGGTTTTGTTTTGATATATATATATATGTATATGTATATATATCATGAATATAAGGCTTATATATATGAATATAAGGCTGAAGAGAGTGCTCAGTTCTAAACTGGACAGCTATAACACATTCTTTGTCCCCAAGGCTCAGAGGTTATCTTGGAAAACGAGTTAGGAAGATTGTAAGAGCCAGAGGTAGTAGATGGCTATCTGTGGGAAAACAAGAATTAAACTCAGGACATTGGGCTTGGTAGCAAGTGCTCTTACATACTAAGTAAGTTCATTGGCTACCTAAGGATTTTACATTGTAATGTGCATATATTTGTGTGTGTGTGTGTGTGTGTGTGTGTGTGTGTGTGTGTGTGTGTCTATGTGTGTGTGTGGTTGTGTGTGTGTGTGTGTGTGTGTGTTGTGTGTGAAAGAGAGAAAGAGATAGTCAGAGAGATGAAAGGATGTTTCAAAGAAGGAAGAGACCCCTGTAGTAGGGGATAAGAAAGTAGAAGAAAGGACATACTACAGAAAAGAAGAGAACTCAGAGAGCATGGGACACAGAGAGGGGAAGAGGGGAAAGCAATGAGTGAAAATACAGTACGGTTACACCTATCTATGAACATGTCATGAGGGTCGGACATTAGCTCAGAAGGCAAAGCATGATGACCAAGAGTCCATCTCCAAACCTCCTGCAGCATATTAACACAAACTTGTAATCCCAGCACTGAGGAGGCTGAGATTAACAGGACCATACGGCTTGCTGGCCAGCCAGCTACTTACATATGGAGTCTCTGGACAAAGAAGAAACTCTGTCTAAAAAGCAAAATGGATAACATCAGAGGAACCACACTCTGAAGTTGAATTCTGTTCTTCATATTAACACACACACACACACACACACACACACACACACACACACACACACGCAGGCACACAAACATAACCAAAGGAAAAAAAGTCTTTTAAAATGTTGTACTGAAACTCACAACTTTTATTAAAAATAAAAAAGAAGGGCTGAGGAGATGGCTCAGTGGTTAAAGCTCTTGTCATGTAAGCATCATGACCACACTTCTGATTCCCAGAATTCATGTAAATCCTAAATGGGCGTGGCAGTCCATGGCCAATTCCAGCACTTAGAGGGCAAGAATCCCTGAAGTACACTTGCTGGCCAGACCAGCTGAATCTGTTAGGTCTGGGCTCCTTGGAGGGAGCCAGCCTCAATAAATAACAGAGAGAGCTGTGGCAGAAGAGTCCCAATGTCATTCTCAAGCCTCCATGTGCAAATGCACACATGTACCTACACATGTACACACATACACACACAGAGAGAGAGAGACATAGAGAGAAGAGAAAAGAAATAAAAAAGACATAGCAATATATGTGTGTGTTTTAAAAATGGAAAAACCACAAATGTAAAAGGTTGTCTAGAAAATCAGGGACAGGAATATGAGAAGGAATATGAGAAAGAATCGAAAACAAGAGACAGCCAGAAACTTAAAAGAGATTGCTTTCTCCCATTACATACCTTGTAAAATGACTTGACTTTTTAGACTATGTGTTCTTGTAATGTTTTAAGAATGATTCTTTAAAGCTGCCTTTCCAGATTTAAAGTCTCCCCAGTATCTTAAAATCTCTATACTTTTATTGCTTTCATGGCATCAAACAAGACATTTTTGGTTGTAGTAAGAAGCTGTTGTGTGCAGCGTGAGCACACGTTGTTGCATGCTTTCCTTATACATTACTGAACAAGTCTTAGACTTGTACCTAAATTCCGTTTCTTAACGATAGATAAAAGCATTTACATTTCAGGGTTTGGATGGTGAGCTCTCACATAGTACGGAAACAGCACAAGATGTGTAGAAATAAGCCTGTGTCTAAAAGCCCTTGCTTATGACTTGCATGGCCTCAGTCTAAGTGAGCTTATGTCTCAGAACCTCAGTTTCTTCAAACTTCATTGGAAGTCTGTGTTTTAAGGAGAAAGCCTCCCATCACGCCAGGCTCATGGCAAGGACTTGATAAATGACAGCCATACGCTTGTGTGATAGCCACATCATGAAGCCTCTTCCGTTTTCTGCCAGCTACGTCTGCAGCCACCAGTTTGAAATGCTCCCTCCTGTTCTCATATATTATACCTTGATTCTGACCATTAGTTAATTTTGTTCATTTGTGAGATTAGATATGGTCTCACTGTATATGGTCCCTTCTGGGTCTAGAACTTACTCTATAAACCACTTGGGGTTTGATCCTCTTGCCTCTGGCTCGATTTTTTTTCACTTCTTACATAATTATGTTGAAGAACAAAGCCTCAGCCAGTAAGTCCTCGATCAGTAACCAATTAATCCACTTACAAGCAGTGGGCATTTCATTTGTGTCTTTTAAGCCTCTGAGTCTTTCCCATAAAGCAAATTAAATAATATCTACTGTGATTATAAAACGAAGAACAAAGAACATGGAAGTGCCCAGGATCGTGATGGGTAGTGTACAGGTGTTCCGAAGCTGATGGGTGGTCTCAGTTCCCAATACATAAATCTAAATAATGTCAAAGAAACAAAATACCTCATATCCTTTCACTATCCCGTGGAAACATTTTCTGAGTATTTAAATATCCTCTTTCCTTCCGAAGGATACCTGAGAGATGTAAATGTTCTACATATAAAGGATTACACAGAAATTTTCAACCCTTTTGCTTCATACTGTGTCAAGTAATTGGATTTGCACAGTGATCCCAGGTGTCAAACTGTCCAGGTTACTTTAATTGAATTAATTTCCAATGAACTTTGTAATGCTTGGCAACGTCTTACACATTTGTCTAATATGATCAAGCCAGCATTTGAGAGATTGCTAACAAAACTCATAATATTTTTGTTGGCATTGACTACATTTCAAAAACAATCAAAAGCCACCACCACCCTATCCCCCCCCCCACCCCCCCCCCCAAAAAAAACAGAACCTGACCCCAGTGGTCTCTTCCAAATTGTGATTGTCCCTACTGGCTTTTCAATGACTGTTTTACAAAAATCTTCCAAGCACACAAATCTTTAGGAACATAGCAATTTCCCAAATCAAAAAGATTCAGTTAGATCAAGATCCTGGCTCCAAGTTGCCTACTTGATACCCATTTTCAAAGTGAGCAGGAGATCAGTTTAAATCAGCACACTCCTCCCTGAACAACCTCCTTGCCTTTCATCCTCCCCGCTGCTCTGGTGTCCTGTCGGGGAGAAGATGTAGGGCCCGCTAAATAGATGAGTTCAGCAATCTTCTAAAACGCTGACACAGCTCCCATGGCTAAGAGAATGCAATATTTCTGTGACAACCTTCCATAATCCCAGGGGTGGCTCTCTTAGGTCAGCAGAGGTGATTGTGGTTCCCTGTCAACTGGAAGAGATTACTCCAAGTTTCATTTGTAGCAAGGAAGAATCTCCCTCAACCTCCCGCCGCCCCCTTCTCGGGCTTTTCTTTTTCACTCGAATAAATCTACAACTAGCACCAAATGCTTAAAGACATTACTGCATCTGTCTTCGCTTTCATTCTCATCTCTGGTGCTATCCCCAAATGGCGTAGATGATGACAACTAGTGCAGAGTGGCCAGCCATTCAAGCACATACAAAATTGTTTGGATGCTGTGGTCCATGGGGAAAAAATTCAACCTTAGGTAGATATTATTCAACCACAGAGATACATACAGACGTTTTTTATTTGTAAACCACCTAGAACTGGACATATACATTATGTATTCTTCCCAGAAACTATATAGAGAATGCCACCCTCATGATACAAACAGGAAATAACTGGACATGGCCCTCCTTGCTCATGCTATTCTCCAGAGGCTGTATCTAGACATGAGTCAACATTTTGATGAGCTCTGAATAGCACAGCAGAAATAGGTCATCCACCCTCAGTCAGAGTGCCCTTAGGTCCTAGTCACACCTGTGTCAACTACTGAAGCCAAGTTTCCATCTTTCCCAGACAATGCAAGAGCACATGTCTACTTAGAGAGAGGAAAGAATGAGTAAACAGTCAAATTCTGAAATCTCAAGCTGTGTAGGGCTCCTGGAGGAAGACAAGATTGGACTTCAATTACAGGAAGAAGTCACATTTACTGTGTACCACCTACTTTCCCTGATTTTCATGCGTTATCTCACTGAGCACTAAATGCCAGCCAATGTGATCCTTGTTATCCTTGTTCCCATTTATCAAATGAGGAAATGGAAGATTAAGTCATTTACCCAGGTGGTGTAACAGCCCCAACTCAAATTTCTCCACTCTCCACTCCTACCACTGTCGATGTCCTACCATCTGCTTTGTTGTTCTTAACCCCCAGAGGCAAAATAATCAAGAACAACACACCGTAATGGGGGAGTCTACTGCTGAACTGAATGAAGGAAGTCAAAAACAAAGTGCTCATAAGAAATGGTAGTGCTGTGGCTTCATTAAACTGATGGTACTAAGTTGGGCTTTAAAGATTGTGTAGGAGTTCAACATAGAATCAAGGAGAGAAAAGGGTCCTGGGCCGAGGATGGCGATGGAATTTCAGGAACGCAATGAGCACTGAGCAAGGGAAAGAAAGCACATACTGTAAAGTAAGAGCACAGAGCCTTCAGTTTGTTATAGTATGACGAAACTTATGGTGTCCCTGTATGTGAGTTAAGCTGGGATCTTATGACTGTCTACTCTTTAAAGAGTCTCCAAAAAAAAAAAAAAAAAAAAAAAAGAAAAAGCCATGAACTTCAGTCCTTGGCCTCCAAATCCCATCTCTTACCAATGCTTTAAGAATTGAGCCTGCTCAGGAAAGGATTCAGAAGATAAGTTCTCTGAAGTATTTCAATTTATTTCTAAGACCTTGTGTTTGGTGCTCTGCAAACAAGAGTAGCCACACACTGCAGGCAACGCCTCTGGGCCACTTCTTGTTTCTCTCCAAGATACTCTTCTTGAGGTGTGCATGTAGACAAAGCCTGAATTCAGGATTCAGGATTTCCTCCCACTGCTCATTGACCCCTTCAGTTTGCTCAGCTGAACGATGCTCTAGCAAGGTTTGATCATATCTGTTCTTGGTTATTGACTTACATCTTCATTATTGTGCAAAGAGTTTTGAAGCCATTCATATAACAGACTGAAATGATAGAATACTCTTTCTTTTAAATCACCAAGACAATCTTTTCCTTTCATTAAAACAAAAGACAAGCCAAGAGATAAATAGGTTAAACAAGTGGTAGGCTCTCTGCCTAAGCTCTGTTTGAACTGTAAATTTTGCCATAAGCTTCCTGACAGCCAAAGCAAAATCAGGAAGCTCAGCAGTGATACTGTTTTCTACCCACGAGAATTCTCAGGAGGTTCTGGGAAGATGCAGTTATTTCCTAGGATACTTAACTCTACATTTTTCTTACAGATTGCCCTATATGAGACTCTGGGAAATGCAGAAATTAATATTAACAGTGAGGTTCATGTGTATGCTCCATGTCCAATGGAAGACTGCATCCTGAAGCCTTGGCTTTCACCAAGCTACACGGGCACTTGTATGCCAAGCATTCTCTGGTCCATCTGCTTCTTATTCCCACAGGCTCCCTTGTTCAGGGCACAAACAACTCTCTCTCTCTCTCTCTCTCTCTCTCTCTCATTTCCTCCTCTTTTCTTTTTTTCTTTCTTTGCTCACCCAACTCTTTCCCTGTATCGTGTGTCTGTCGTCCTCTCTTGGGCCCATCAGTGCCACACAGGGTATTTCACAATAGATGCCTCCTTTTCTCCCACTTGTCGGCAACATATTTTTCAAATTAGCACTTGGTAGCTTTGGGGGGAAACCCAGACATTGTTGGGAAGAAAGTGAGAGGCCAACTGAAAAATAAAAAGGAATAAAATCTGCTCTGTTTTCAGCTTGTTATAAATTTGCAATACAAGCAAAGAAAAATAAACACCCAGATTCTGCAACTGATATAAAAGTCCTTTAGTTGGACAAGGCACCAAAGTGTACTCTTTTCCCAGATCCTATACTAGTTACAAGCAGGGAGCTGTTTCTCATTCAGAAGAGCATGGCATATCAGCTTTCGTCCTCTCCTCCCTGTCTCTCCTTTTTCTTTTCTTTCTTCTCCCTCCCTACTTATTTTTCCCTTCTCCTCCTCATCTTTCTCCTCATCATCATTGTCTTTCTGCTTCTCAGTTTATCCTCTTCCTCCTGCCTGTCTTCACTACCATATTTGCCTGAGGAAGAATGAGAGGCAGATAGACCACAAATAGAGAGCAGGCCCAGCCCAAGACACCCAAGAATTCCATCCTCCTCAGGAAGCCACACCAACCAGCCTCTGATCTCTAAGAAATGCCTACTTCTGGTTCTGCATTTTAAGCTCCTTGAGATGTTTCCAAGCCGCTGGTAGGTAAGGACCTCAAGAATCCCAGCTGATTCTCATTAGCAAGTAAGACAATATATACTCTTGCTAGGGCCTCTGCTGTAACTTTGCTTCTCCTTTGTGAGGGCTGCCCCCAACCTAACCAAATACTAAAGGATCCCGATTTAACCACTGGCCCTGGAGATTATTAACAGTGTCCTTAGGAAAGTTCTCTTAACCTGCCAAACCCTTGCTTTTTCCTTTAGAAAGCATGGACAATAACTTCACAGTTATTAACCTTAGGACTTAAAACTGGGTCTGTCCTATCACCACTGAGAACTATGATGTAAATTTCAGTTTGGGTGGAATAAAGAAACATGTACCTTGTAACCACTGCAGCTGACAATTGATGGTGAGTCCTCAGCTCACACTAACCTTTACTCACTAGCTGCATTTGTCTAAGCACAACTTTTATCTGAGCCTCCGTTTTCTATCGTGACTATGTTGACAAAGGAGGTCACCTCAGAGCACGGGGCTGTTGAAGTTAAAAGAGATTAAGCATCAGAAAGGACTTTGACATCTGTGAAATGCTAGACAAACATTAGCTGTTAACTAAGATCCAAAAGCCCATACTCTGGCATCAGCTTCACGCCTTCACCCATGGCGGGCACTCGGCTGAATTTATCACATTCTCCTACAAGCTGTCTTCTCCTCCTGACAATTATCTAATTCTTTTCTCAATAACCAGGTTCCCTGAACTGAGGCTGGCAATCCACAGGGAAAGTTAATCTATTCCTGTCTTTGGGGAATTTCGACTAGTCAAGGTAAAGAATAAGTTACTAACAGGGCTGAAGGATTGCAGAGCAGAGTGGAAACAATGCTACTCTAGAAGTGAGAAAGATCCATCTCAATGGATCATTTGTTGAGTGATCCAGAGTCTCTGACCTTTGGCTTCTCTTCCTGTGAAATGAATATAGTGATAGTGACATCTTCACCCAGACACTTAAAAAAAAGATTAAAGAAGATTTTAAGTCTATCTACAATATCTCTCTCTCTCTCTCTCTCTCTCTCACACACACACACACACACACACACACACACACACACACACAAACAAATGTTATTCTCCCTATTACCTTGCAGACACCTTAATATGACAGATGGGTATTTTACTGAATATGACCATGAACCAGGTACCATATATGATATTATGTGTTGATGCATCTAGTTCTTATGGGAGGATTCGGGATCTCCCTCTGGGAGTATGTCACCTCCATCACACTTCCCTTTAACCTACAGCAGCATCAGTTCTGAGAAGGCCAGGGAAGTAAATTAGAAGAAAGCGCTGGTCTCAGGATTGCCAGATTCTTTAATTCAAAGTTTGTAGTCTTTACACTACTGTCTGATACAAATTGATATAACTTCTCAAGACTCAACTACAGTAGGAATAGACTTTCATAGGTGCTTTCTTCTCACAACAGACTCTTGGTATATATTGTCTTACACAGTTTTCCCCAGAGGCAGACACCCAAGACAAAGACCTATTGTTGTAAATAGTTTGATAGAGACCCCATGGAATCAGCAACAGGAGACAGTCAACAGGGTTTGCATGCAAGCAAGAAGCTTGTTGGGGATAGACTTCAGAATTATCCCATTCCTTTGAGTGAAAGAGCTACTATTTACGTACAACACCAGTTCGGCAGTAATTTTTAGACTCCTTGCCCTGTCAGGTAGCAGAGTAGATTCTCATAAACTTGCATACTTTAATATACTCCATGAGGTACAGAAGATCTTCTAAGGAAGAGATACAGATGCTGGAAGACACAGCATCACTGTACATAAGTAAACCAAGACCCTGTGAACAAACAAGCATATGTGTAATGGGGCAAGGGTAGAAAAAAAGAGAAGAAGGGAAGGTAAAGAAAAGTACTGCTTTAAGGATGTGATAGACTCAAGTTCTTTTTATGATATGATATCACACACATATGAGATCTTAGACAGACGAGTGAATTGTTCCAACCTTTCATTCTCTACCCACTAATAGAAGTATAAATCTACACCTTCTGCCAAGTACCTTTTCAATGCCTTCCTATTCTGACTGTGGTGTGTTTCCTTGTCCTTTGTGTGGGGGCGTGGCCAAGAGACTTATTTTGTTTAAGTGGATGGCAGTAAATGGCAGTATATATATGCAAAGGCTACAGAAGATTTGCTTATTGGGGCTTGAATTGCTACACCTTATGCAAGCATTATTCTGATGATTTCAAATAACAGATAAGCTACTCCCACACGCCCAGTCTAGACAAGCCATTCTCTGGCAGTCCCAAATACATGAGTGAATCCAGCTCAGTGACCCAGCTGAAGTCAGACTAGAACAACTAAGTTGAATGACATACGCAGGAGGGGAACCTGCTAATGTCATATGACATTGAGGTTTGGATTGCTTTGATGCTCTGCAACCACAAGGAACAACTATAAAAAAAAAAAAAAAAAAAAAAAACGACTACTTTCTTCTCTGATAGCCCCAAATATTCACCCTTAAAATAAAATTCAAACAATGCAATTATTTTCTTTGGTTCTTTACTTGAAATTATTTGTTTGCTTGCCATGTAGCATCCCACCACCCATCTGTGAGCGTCAGGAAATCAAGGAACCTTGACTCAGTTATGAACCAAATGCAAGTGTGTAGTAAAATATTTACCATGTGGTATTTGCTGACTGAATGAATCAACTTTTAGTCTCCACGCTGCATACATTCAAAATGTTTCTCCAACTGCATTCAGCTTCATCAAAGACAAGCAGCCACACACAACTGTAACTGAGTCCTGATCAATCAAGTCTCAACGAAACAGTTGAAGGAAGATATGTTTACAAGTAACATCATTGGAGTGACTGTTTGAGGATTTAAAATGCACAGATGATTGCCCGAAAGAGGATATAAAAGACAGCACTGCCATCCGAATGGACAATACCCTGACTGACTGAAGTAAAACACAAAGGTAGATCGGAAAACAATGGGTGCACGCTGCTGAAAGTAGCTGTGAGAGGCTATGACATTTGTACTCTGTCCTAACGCAGCTCAGATTGAGGTGGATGAGGCAGTCTTCATTTTCAAGGTTCAGTAGAGAAATGTGTAGAAGCCACAAAATTAGGAATCCCTAGACATCTGTTTTCTTATCTTAAAATTTTCTACAGGGTTAGATAAGGAAACCTATCTGACATTAGAGAAGCAAGAGCCAGAAATCACCAATGCAAAGGCGTAGCTAACATTATGTTGGTGGAACTATGAGGTTCATATCCTTAGTACCATGCTCGCTGAATCTCACTTAACCTTCTTTCAATAAGCTAGGCATTAGCATTGGCACTGTGAAAAAACAAAGCACGCAGAGAGAGTATAAAGAGCATTCGCAAAAGCTCAAAGAGGGGCTGGAATGGTAAAGCTCAGTGGCTGAGAGCACTGGCTGCTCTTGCATTGGTCCAGGATCAATTCCCAGCATGAATAGGGTGGCTCATAGCACTCTGTAACTCCAGTTCCAGGGTATCAGATGTCCTCTTCTGGCCTCTGAAGGTACCAGGAATTAATGTATTGCACAGACATACATGCAAGCAAACACTCACATATATAATGCTAAATTTTAAAAAATAAAAATAAAGGTTAAAGGGGAACCACAATGTTTTTTAATAAATACTAGAAAAATATAAAAATATTTGTGCAATTTTGGAATAATTGATGATTCCAGAAATCATTTTTGGTGCTGCTGCTGTTGTTCTTAGTTTGGCTTGGCTTGGCCTGGCCTGATTTGGCCTGGTTTGGTTTGGTGGTTTGGTTTGGTTTGGTTTGGTTTGGTTTGGTTTGGTTTGGTTTGGTTTGGTTTGGTTTGGTTTGGTTTGGTTTGGTTTGTGGTTTGTTCCAGGGATCAAACCATGGGTGTCTTGTAAGCCAGGCAAGTTCTCTGACTCTAGGCAATATCTTTGAGGCTCCAGAAAGTGGAAGGAAAAGTTGAGAAAAAAAATAATTAGAGACATCACTAAAGAAAACATTCAAAAGCTAAAAAGGATGTTTTCCTTTTTCATAATGTTTAGTATAAGAAAAAAGGTTTAAATCTAACTCAGGTAACTAAAATCTTTGTTAATTATGTATCAGAAAAAATAATTCCAAAAATTATCCAAGAGGTAAAAGTAGTTTAAAAGACATAAAATTTAGACTGGCCTTAGAGTTTCTCTGTAGTAGAAAACATCTGAAGAATATAAGGCACTATCTATAAAAGTTTGAGAAGAAAATATTATGAAATAAAAATCTAGAGTCTAAACTGAGCTTCATGACAAACACCTTTAAGCTCAGCACTCTTGAGAGACAGAGGCAGGCAAAGTTCTGTGAGTTCAAGGCCAGCTTGGTCTACATTCTAATTTCTAGGACAATTGGGTCTGTGTAGAGAGAAGCTGTCTCAAAAAAAAATGGAAAAAATTAACCTGGAGTCTAGGGAAATATTTCCCTTGTGGATCTTACTCTATGTTAGACTTAAATATTAAAAATGGCTCTTCCCTGACTACTTTTCTATTCATCTGTAAACCTCCAGGCTATCTAACTTATCTTTTATGTTCTAATTCCAGTTCCTTGACGGTAAACCCTCAGAGCTACATCACCTTTCTAGTTATGGGGGAAATGTCAACCATGATGAACACTTCATAATATATAGACAGCTGTTTGTTATAAAAATCTTCCATTTTACTATTGCTTCAACTCTTTGTGTATATAACTTTTTAAAGGATGAAATCTTTTATATCATCTTATTTTCTATTGGAAAATCATTCCATGGCTGGTATGCAAATATCTTGAGTCTAATTCTAACCCACCCTTCCTGGGGCATATTACTTTCATCCCATGGCCTTGTCAAGTTCTTTGTGGTCCCCACTGTTCCTAAAGTGCACTGTGTCTTCTCCCAGCCCTGTTAACCACATTCTTCTCCCCAATTGGATCGCCCTTCTTGCCTCTAAGCTTGGCTGCTATTCATTCTTAATGACCAGAAAGAGCATTGCCCTTCTATAAAAAACAGTCAATTCTTTCTTTTCTGCCTCATCCATTTCCTGGCACCAACATCACCTTGTGCTCTTTCCCTGTCACACTTTACAACAAGACAGGGGACTTGGATGTCAGAGACACAACTCTCTCAAATGTAACACAGAATAAACATCCATGATGTTCTGGGGTGTCTGTGAGGGAAGGAGAGGAGATGAATAGGGGGTTCCTGGAGAATTTTGACTGAGCTAGTGCTAAACTGCATTCAAACTGAAATAGCCAGATGAATCATCTGTAATCGTATACATTACAGTCTACTGTAGCGACCAGTACACCCCAACTAATGTATAGGACCCTGCAAAATGAAAATGCAGGGTCTCTTGTCAAAATATTAATGATCTCAGGATGGCAACAAAATAATAATCTGAGAATCAGATCCTTCTAAATATATGTGGGTTCATGCAGGCCTCTGTAGCTTGATTATGGTTTCTGTTTCCCATTTGTGACTGAAGGTGTGAACCACAGGCAGATGGTACTGAGAAGCAACATGGAACTTTTAAGAACTTGTAAGTTCTTCTCTTTATAATAAGTTATTATTATTATTACTATTATTATTATTATTATTATTAAGAATAAGTTATTATTTTTACATGTATTAATTTTATTTGGATGGTGCGTATCTGTGTGAGTGTTTGTGCACCAAGTGCCTGTGGAGTCCAGGAGAGGGTACCATATTTCTTGAAGCCAGAGTTACAGGAGTCTGTGAGCTGCTTAATGTGGGTGTTGGGATTCAAACTCTGTGCCTCAGTATTGAGTAGCATGTGTTCTTAACTGTTAATCCATCTCTCCAGACCAATGTTTAGTAACATATTTTGGTTCGTTTTTCATCTCTCATATCATATCTCAACATTTTATTATAAAATATCTGTTAGTGCTTTTATATATTTTTTGTATGACTATTTTACTGAACTCGTCAGTTCTAAGTGAGTTACAGTTTGTATTCTTGGGCTTTCTTTTCATATGCTATTTTTATAAATTATTTGAGAATTTCTTGTGATATGTTTTGGTCATGTTTTTACCCCTTTTCCTCTTCTACCTCCTCTCTGATCCACCTCCCTCTTCCTCAGCTCTTTGAGCTTCTTGTCCTCACTTTTTCAGATCGTCATATCCAAATAGCCACGGCTTTGTTTGTCCTTTATAACAGTCACATGTCTCAGTTTTGTTTGATGATGTATTATGTTGCCTAGAATTTTTAGGAAAAAAATATGTAAAACTTTTTTCTGAGAATATTAGTAACAAGCGTCATATTTCAGTATTATAGCCATGTTTGTTCATTTTTAGTATGTTGAAAGAAAATCACAGCCTTAGTTTCATAGAAGTTATTTTATAAAATCTAGGATAGCCATTACCAAGTACATTGTACTATCTACTAGTACTGACATACAGCTCCTGTTGTGTTACCTAGAATTGCTGTGTTCTGTATTAATCAGCTTCCTTTCATTTTAATATAAAGGAACTGTCTTCGAATTCTCAGAACAAATCATACTTAGTAACAATGGATAATCTTTTTGACGTGCTGTAGCATTGTTAGCACCAACTTTATTTTTATCAGCTTTATACTAAGAATAGTCTATAGTGTCTTTTGTATTCTATCAGTATTGTGCTACTCCAAATGTCTCTAAGACCACACTGAAGAATTAAGAATAATAACATTATAGGAATCTCCATCACACATTATTGACTTCCTTCACAGAAGTGCTAATAGCTGAGAATTTCTCCAAATTTATAGAATACTGCTTTGAATTTCTATTCTTCACAGAAAGGGAAAACTCCATGAGCTTCCACTTGGCCCTATCTACCATGCCATCTCTTTGGTAAGAGTCACAGAGCCCAAAGGAAAATTCTTCTAGTTTCTAAATTTGCACAAAAACAAATGATCTACGGATTAAGAATGAGATGACAGTTTAACTAAGTTCCAAGTTAAAGTCCCAGTCTGAAACAGATCTCTTATACCTAACCCCAATAACTATCCACTCTGACTAGTTGAACATGATGGCAGCATAGGCACCTTACAGTCTCGCACACGTTGTTCTGAATCTTGCCAATATCAATTAGTAAAACCCTAAAATTTTTTTGACTTAAAGTCTTCTTCTGTTTTAAGTCTCTCTGGTGATTTGAATATGCTTGACCTAGGGAGTGGCACGAGTAGGAGGTATGACCTTGTTGCAGTAAGTGTGGCCTTGTTAGAAGTGTGTCACTGTGAGGGTAGGCAATGAGACGCTCCTCCTACCCATGTGGGAGACAGTCTTCTCCCTTCAAATGAAGATGCAGAACATTCAGCTCCTCCTACACCATGCCTGACTGGATGCTGCCATTCTCTGGCCTTGATGATAATGGACTGCACCTCTGAATCTGTAAGCCAGCCCCAATTAAATGTTGTCCTTATAATAGTTGCCTTGGTCATAGTGTCTGTTCACAACAGTAAAACCCTAAGACAAAGTTACTTAGATAGTTTAGGTTTGGATTATTTGTTTAGAAATAAAGAGCAGATGTGAAAAGCTACCTACCTTACAAACCAATTCCCTCAAGTGAGCGAGATGCAATGGTACAGCATCATGAAGCAAGATGCAATTACTATGAGCATGCAAGAGAAGAGGGTCTACTTGATTGACAGGGAGCAGAGATCTCTGTTCTACACCATAGAGTCTCATTCCTCCCAAACACTGCACTGTGTTTCACATGATGAAACTCTTAGGCATGTGCATTCGGCTTTGCCCATTAGTAAACAGCATTCCATTTGAGGCAGAAGCACCAAATTTTCCTGGGTTTTTGTTTAGTCACTGAGTCAAGATATTTGAATGGGTCTTTGTCTCTGGAACACTCATTGCCATTAAGAGAACCTATTTTTCTGATCATTCATGACTTCCTTATCCCCTCCATGCTTGGATATATGTAGAGAAGGTCACTTGTCCTGAAGTCTCCACTGGGCACTTCATTCTAGACTTACCTCGGGTGACAGTATAGGCTGCTTTTACAAATACAGTCCTGACCTTTCCCTGAACACTATCTGGATTTTCACCACCTCCACCCCCAGTTCGGACAAGTGAATGTTCTTTAATTGCATATGCCCATGCATACATGCACACAGGCATGCTTACACATTCACGAATCCTTGCTTGGCAAGTCAGTAAGGAGCAGTCACTTGAAATCCTCTCCTATAATAATTCTGTACCAGTCAGAGCTTTTCATTGAAAAACTGAAGAAATATTTCCAGGCTAGAGAAGCTAGAAAAGAAAATGAATTCATCCCTGTGTATAAGGAGGACACTTGAAGCATCCAGGGGGAAATTTGAGTGCATTTCAGAAGTGTTGTCAAATAAAACTGCAATACTAAGTCAGCTCATGAAGGCATAATCAAAAAATGGCTTTATTAGAAATATCCTGGGTAGTTCTTAGGAATAATCACTGTAAAGACAAGGCCTAACGCCTAAGAGGAACTGAGTTTGTTAGGAAACAGCAGGTACCATTGCCATCCGTGAACCATAGAGGCCATCTCTACCATTACAGAATATTCCAGAATCATCATCCTACATTGCTCCTGCTTCTTTGCCCCACTCACACATCCAAACTGAACCTCTGCAAAGTGGGATGTCTGAGTTACACATGTGAGATCTCAGAATGTAGGCAGTAGAGACAGGGGATTCTGAGCTTGAGACTAGCTTGGACTGTATAGTGATCTTCAAGTGGGCTGGAAGTAGTGAGAGCCTAAAAAATAATTGTAGTCCTTAGACTGTACTAAGGACTACACATCCTTCCTTTTTATGAAAACCAGAACAGAGGAAAGGGATTTGGAAGAATGGGACAAAATGCTTTCTACATGAATAATTCCTTTCTTTTCATGTGTTTTAAAAAATGTTTGTGTCTAAGCTTTATCTAAATTTTTTTTTAAAATATGTTCACGTGAGAGGGACATATGTACACATTAGAACAGTTGACTTCAGAGGCCAGAAGATGGTGTTCCATCTGGATCTCCTGGAACTGATTAAACAGATGACTGTAACCTGCTCATCATGCATGCTAGGAACCAAATTTGGGTCTTGTGCGTGTACTTGCCTGCTGAGCCATCTCTCCTGCCCCTGTATCTAAGCTTTAAAATTCTGAAATAATTAATCTTTGAAAATATCTGGCTCCAGGACATTTTGTTAATAATTATATATTAGCAATACCTGTTTTCTATAATTCTTGGCATGTTTCAAGTGCTTATAACTGGTGTGTTTGAGGGTAGCTACTACACAGCCACCACCCTCAAGGAACTTAAAGCTAAATCAATCCTGCTTGTGTTTCTGCTTAGAGTCTACCAAGCAGAATGTCTGACCACAATGGGCTCTGAAAGAAGCTTCCAGAAAGAATAGTTTCTGAGCAAATCTTTATTAAAAGACTCATTTTTAAAGTGCTGCGCTTGCTTAGAGGGGCTTGGTCCGTCTACTTGGTGCGTGCATTGTTAGGATCTGCTAAGGACTTCAGACTGGCCACATTACGGGGCTAACACTAAGAATATTCAAGTATAGAGAACCAATGTCAGAAAATATGAATTATATAAGAAGTCTAGTAGCCAAAAGATCACCCCTACAAACATTGATAATTATATATCACAATGAGTCAAAAATAGTGAAAATTTAGTTTGCTTTATATTCAAAAGTACAGTAGAAGCTTTTAAATTTTTAGGCACTATTAATGGGGATCCCATGAGGAATATAGAAAACTGTGGTAATCTGAATTGAGCTGAACAATCGAGTTTTATAAGGAGAAACTGCTAAAGGCATGGCCACCCACCATTTGTTAGAAATATGTCAAGATTTGGAACCATCAAAAACTAAACCTTCCAATTCAGCCAATCCTCATGATGGAAATTATAAATATTCTGGTAATCATAAGAATCCCTTTAAAAGTGAGCATATGTTTACACAAGATATCATTATGGTTCTGTTTGCTTAACCAAAGATTCCCAACCCAGCTGGGCACCTGAATAAGGATGGGAGGCCAGAATTAGTCAGGAAGTGACCATTTCAAAAACCTCTGGATGGGGCCTAAGGTTGTTTTCTTAAGGCTTTCTTTCTCTGCTGCTTTTGAAACTTTTTTTTTCCCTGCTAACTTGTCCAGAAGGAACATTATAAGGTGGAATGAAAAAGAGATGAAAACTCCCGGCAAAATGATGACATGTCAATCCTTTTCAAAAAGACCGCTTGGAAGACTCTTCACAATGGCCCCGGTTGATTTTTAAGCATCCAAAATGTGCAAATCATTGCATTATTTTTCATCATGCCAGAAAGTGTTTGCATTTTTATTTTTGTGGGGCAGGAGCAGATGAATTCCTAGAAGAGAAGCTGGCCTCGTGCCATCCCTCAGAAGCGAATGTGCTGAGGATCCAGAAGGTAACAAGCAAGTCTATTTTGTTACCATTTGCAAATAAATATTTGATATCTACCACTGCATGAAAACGCTGGAGGGCCAGAAATTGTGATCCCAATTGAACAATTAAGGGGATTCAGAAAGAATAAGTAATTTCCCAAATGTCAGTTTCATGTAATGCAATCTGACCTCAATGCTGATGACCCAAATTGATTCGGTCCATGTGATCATCTAGACAGATGTCACTTGCCCCCATCACTGTTCTCCTTTGAAGCTAAACTTTCCATACAGAAAGACCATACTTACTTTAAAAGGAAAATAGTCACAACTTCCCCAAGAAAACTTCAAATTGGCTTTAGGGGTACCCTGAGTGTGAACAGGAACTGTGACTTCCACCTAACCCACAGATGGTAGCACAAGGGAGGTAGTCGTCACTCCTAAGATTACTTATGGAAGATTTTATCCCCCTTGTCATCAGATCCAGTCTAGGTCTTCTGGTGGAAGAAACATTTTTATGCTGTGAACTGTCCTGGGCAATGGTGCACAGAAGATTCCTGGTACCTCCAGTGGTTTCCAGGCAACAGCCAGTGAGCAGCCAAGACCCTAAGATCCTGTAGGCCAGGAATGAGCAAATGACTTCTGCTGACAACTTGAAACAGCATGAAGTATAGTTTCTTCCACTCAAGCCTACAGATGGGGATGCAACCAAGTAAATTCCTTGGTTATAATTATAATGTATAATTGTAATATAATAAATCCATGCTGACTTATGGCATTCTGTTGCACTAATACAAGCACAGCTAAACTTAGACCCCCAACCATTCCATCACAAACATTTAATACTTGCCCTGAGAACTACTGTGTTAGCCATCTGAACTCTAAATTTTGTTGTCATCATCCTCTAGTTTCTAATATTTTTAAATTAGTGTCTAAAGTAATGAGTTTCACTATGACCTTTCCATACATACGTAACATTGTAATTTGCTCATGTTCATTCCATCTAATACCAGGCATATACATACATACTCACCTGTACATACATATGCACACACATGCACACATGCATGCACACACACATACAAATACACACACATACACACATATATATGCACACATGCACATACACACATGCACGGGCATGCACAGACATACACTCGTACACATACTTACACACAAACACAGCTCCTCCCTCAAATAACTGCCCTTCTACTTTCATGTCATACATTTTAAAGTCTAGACTATGCAAATGAACACAAATATACAGTATTTGTCTTTCAGAATTTGGCTTTTTTTCTCTTAATGTGATGATCCTAGTCCCGTGTGTTTTTCCCCAAATGACATAATAGCATTCTTCTTTTTGGCTGACTCAAACTCCATTGTGTGTGTGCACCACACTTCCTCTCTTATCTGTTGACCAGCACAACAGAGTGTCTGTATCTAGGCTACCACTATTCAGACAGCGATAAAAATGGATGTGAGGGTTTCTCTTTGGTAATCTAACTTAGAATGTTTGGATATTTTTCAAAGTGGTATAGCCAGATCACATGGTAGTTCTATCTTAGTTTTTTAAAGAACATCCACCTCAATGTCCGTAATCACTGCATTGATTTATAATCATTCTGGGAACCTATAAGGGGCTATTTTTCCACATCCCCGCTCATGTGTGTTGTCTGACAAACCTTTATTTCTTCAGTTGCGCAAATAAGAACTGAGCTATACGGGTAGCTTGTCAACTGCAAATCAAACAGAGGAGAGAGCTCAGCGGTGCCAGTGAGAGGGCTGTGCCTGCACTGAGACACCTCATTCACGGGCCATCTCTCCATGAGCAAGAAAGACTGTAAGAATCAGACCGCCCTATCTCTTCACTGTGCCTAGAGCCTTCGTAGCATTGTGGAGTAAGCTATGGAACCCATGTCTGGCTTGTGTTTGCCTGCTCCTGCTTATGTTTTCACATCTTACCAAAGCCTGCCTTTTTCTCATCCATAGAACATCCAGGACTTGTTGTTCAGACCATAGCCCAGTTAGACTGAGGTTGGAGGACCATAAGTTCAAGGCTCACAAGACCTTGTCTCCAAGTAGGTGGCTGGGGTCTGCAAATGTAGCTCAGGGGCAAAGTATCTGCCTAGACTACTTGAGGCCTTAGGTTCAATACCATTATGACAAAAAGGAGAATGGAAGAGGAAGGGTAGAAGGAAAGGGGAAGGAGGGAAAAAGAAAGGGAGAGCTGGCAAGATGGCTCAGTGGTTAAAGCACTTGGTAAGCAAGCCTGATGACCTGAATTCAATGACATGTTGCTTCTTTGGTGAAATTGGAAGTGGATAATTATACACACATAAGCATAAGCTAGCTAGCCTGGAGTACAGAGCGAGGTAGAAACAAGAGAGTGTCTGCCTCAACATGGTAAACGGCAGCAATTACTTCCCAAAACATTTTTCCTGACCTCTATACATGTGCAGTGACACATGCATACATACATGCATGTACATACATACACATACTTACACATATATAGGGTATTAAATTTTGTGAAGAAATAGAACAATTAAGAGCTGACACTTAAACATGGAACAATGTGGGTATTATGTCATCAGTACTATGGTCCCCATTGTTTCTATGCAAAACCAAAATGACCTGTCCAGGACCATCAACTATTACTCCATGAAACTGAAAGAGAAGCCAAGACCCTCTGATTCCAACTCTAGAGCTCCTGCTACCATGTACACCTAATTTTTGAAAAACATCCAAAATACAACTTAGGTTAATCCAAAAAAATAAATGTATTTTATTCAGCTCCTTGAGAAAAGGAACTGTTGTGTAATGAAACATAATATTTGACCTGCCTTAAATCCCTGGTGTAAGGAGTAAAAATAGAAATTCATTTCTAAAGAATATTAGAATTCCCACTTTAAATAATTCCACCTGAAAGAACCACCATGATCAATTGCTCATTAACACCAAATTTTGTGATTTGGGCAGAGGCGACTGAGTTTTCCTTGACTTTTTCTCCTTTCTGTTACAAAACAGGATTAACTAAGTCCCTACAACCAAGCTGGTCCCACAGTCATGGGAAAGAGCACTGTCATAGGCAGGAGATGATCTACAAAGGAGTATTAAGGCTTTATCAAAGAATAATCATGGAACTAACAGTCACCATACACTCATCAAAGTGCACACATACTCATTTAGCCATAACAAAAGGGGTCTGATATTAACACAGCCATAAGTATATTCACCAAAATAAAATTTCTGCCAAATCCTGTTCCATAATCCTCTCTCTCGATCTCTCTCTCGATCTCTCTCTCTGTGTCAATCTCTGTCTCTGTCTCTGTCTTTCTCTCTCCCCCCTCTCTCTCCCTTCCTCCCTCTCTCTCCCTCATACCTCCACAGCCTGCCCAGCATTCAAAGGCATCTGAGGGTTTCTGATAGCTCCTTCTGATAGCTCTGTGCTGCCTCAGGAAGTAAAGCATCTGATAGGAAATATTTGAACTACATCACTTTTCAGGTCCCAGGTAGCCTAGGGGTTCTACGATTCAAGTGTATATTTTGCTACTTGAGGACTCAGACTATATGTCTGGGAAAAGGGGATTGATAAGACCATGCGTAGGTTCTAATCCCATGCTGTTACTTGAATCACACAGCTGGAAAAGTTTGCTAAAGGCTCTGACACTACTGCTTAACTTACAAGCACACAATTTTTCTATATTTACCACCTTAAGAAAGAAAAGGAGAAGCCACTAAGCCAGGGAGCAATAGAGGTGACATTCAAAGAGAGGATGATACCATTTTCAAGATTTAAAGCAATCTGGAAACAGGAAACCAAGCTATTAAATAGTATCAGATGAAAAAGCAACAACTAGTAGATTTTTAAACCCATAAATATCAATTAATATGATACCTCAATTAGCAATCAATTACATCATTAGGATAAATTCCCAGTACAGAATTGGTAAGGGAAATGATCCGGTCTCCTGGGAATGTGTGCACAGAAGTCACAGTGGAGGGAAAGAAGAGGAGGAGAGAGAGGTAACAATTATGCTGCATTTGTTTCTTCCACATCCGCAGGGGGCACTTTCCCCTAAATCAGTTGAACAGTCAGTGATGTGAAAGATGAGGGCTCGTTAGGCAGCCTGCAGACAGCACCTGAAATGGTTTGTCAAACAGTCGTGTCTCTGAAAGTCAACAAGAAACCGAGAGGTGATGCTTCATTTATACAGGGAGAAGACAATGACAACCAAGGCCCAGAGACAAGGCAACCAGGCTTTTCACCATGGACTTTTTACATTTAGCTCAAAAGAAAAAAAAAAAAAGACAAAGAAGCAGAATGACAGAACAGAAAACAAACTTAAGGCAGCAACACAGATCTGAAGGATGACACTTCTCGGGTCTCTGCCATGCCCAGGACTGTGCACCATCACTTTTTCATTCATAACAACTCAATAACGTGGCTTTATTCCATTTTTTATAGATAATAAAACTCACAAATGAAATCTTTCTCCAAGTCACACCACACTAGATTCAAAGACAAATATGTTCAGCTCCATGCCCCAGACTCTTTGTACCTTCCTTTCAAGGTTAAAGGGAGCACAGATGATATTGAGTGTTCCAGTTGTAGACACAGACGATGCAAATTTGTAGTCAGAGCCCATCTGAAGAAGTCAGAGAGAAATGCTGACCACCGCAGTTTTATTCTCAAACAACTCCCCAAATCCACTAGAACACATCCCTACAATCCCCATCAAAATCAACTATTTAAATCTCCCCACCACAACAACCTACTGGACAGCACTAAAGCCACAAAGTTCTCTGTCTTTGTGAGTCCTTTGTAAGCTCTTTCAAAGGGGCAGTTCAGCAACTTCAGTTCACTCTATCCAGAAACAGCTCACACATGGGATGATGGACTGGTTGATAATATCCCACTCTTCACTTGTCATCCTTTCTGGATTTGCAGAAGTATACTACATTACATATGTATTTTTATTTTCAGAATAGCAAACATTGTTTTAAAAAGAAAAATCAGGTGGACTATTTCTGTTTTGTTTACTTTTTTGAGATTATAATTTAATCAATATGTTTTTCTCCTTTCCTTTCCTCCCTACACTCACATGATCATCCTTAGAGCTCTAATCATCAACCCATGAAAGATTATTAAACCTCTTGATTCCTCATTATTGTCACTGAAAAATCTTGAAAGATCCCTCTGTGTCATCACATATTATCAGGAAAGTTGCAGATCACTCTATGGGTTGTTAGTCTCATTAACAAGTGAATTTAAGAATGGCCTCAGAAGGAAACTCGAGAATGGTTGTTTAGAACTTAGCTTCTCAGGCCTCCCAGGAGCTCTAACCCTGGCAGTATCTTAGGTAAGGAGAAAGCAAGACAGGCTCCAAACAGGGAGTAACTGGGACCCACTAGGACATAGAAAGTCACTCCTGGAGTGAGCACTGGTTCCTTCCTATCTACACCTGAGCACTGAGCAGATCATGGGCCCTGGCTCTAACCTCAGTAGTAACACCCACTCCACACAGTTCTGATACAACCAAAATAATATGAAAGACGGTCTCCAGTCAGAGATAGGGCAGGTAGCACTAAGGAAATTCAGATGGCAAAAGGCAAGCACAAGAAAATAAGCATCAGCAAACCAGGGTACTTGGCATCATTAGAACCTAGTTCTCCCACACAAGAAAGTCCTGAATTCTCCATATCACTAGGAAAGCAAGATTCAGATTTAAAATCACTTCTAATGATGATGATAGAGGACTTTAAGAAGGACATAAATAAGACTCTAGAAGAGTTTGAGAAGGACACAGGTAAACAGGTAGAAGCCCTTAAAGAGGAAACACAAAAATCCCTTAAATAATTACAAGAGAACACAACCAAACTGGTGAAGGAATTGAACAAAACCATCCAGGTTGTAAAAATGGAAGTAGAAACAATAAAGAAACCACAAAGGGAGACTACCCTGGAGATAGAAAAGCTAGGAAAGAAATCAGGAGACATAGATGCAAGCATCACCAACAGAATACAAGAGATAGAAGAGAGAATCTCATGTGCACAAGATACCATAGAAAATATTGACACAACTGTCAAAGAAAACACAAAATGCAAAATGTTCTTAACCCAAAACATCCAGGAAATCCAGGACACTATGAGAAGACCAAGCTTAAGGATAATAGGTATAAATGAGAGTGAAGATTCCCAACTTAAAGGGCCAATAAATATCTTCAACAAAATTATAGAAGGAAAATTTCCTAATCTAAAAAACGAGATGCCCATAAACATACAAGATGCCTATAGAATGCTAAATAGACTAGACCAGAAAAGAAATACATCCTGTCACATAATAATCAAAGCACCAAGTGCACAAAACAAAGAAAGAATATTAAATACAGTAAGGGGAAAAGGTCAAGTAACATATAAAGGCAGACCTATCAGAATTACACCAGACTTTGTTGTAGTAATTATTTAAAAATCAGCCACTGGTCATGCCGCCTATCTAAGCTGCAGCAGCTCTGTTGAGCTCAGCCCCCATGATGGGTGGCCAGAGGCCACATGTATGCTACAGCTAGAAACAGCCAGCTAGAGACACCAGCCTTTCCACCCACAAGATGCCAGTGTGGGAGATGGCTCTGCCTATCTTCCATGCTGTCTCTGCAAGGCTGGGCAGTGCCCTGACCATCCCCTGACCAACCACACGAGCTTGGTACAAATGAGACTCTAATGCTTAGATTATCCAAAGACTTATATATTTAGTAATGGTCAATAACAAGATACCCTTACAATCAGAAGTATAACCCAATACCCAACCTAGATATACCAACTACCTTTGACTGCTACAGACAAGCAAACATCAGCCTCCATCTTCCCTCTCTCACTCTCCATCTCTCTCTTAGCTTTTCCTCTACCTTTTCCTCTTCTTTCTCCTCTTCTTCCTTTCTTTACTCTTCCCACCTTAGCTCCTCCTACAAGACTTCTCACTAGATACTATAAAAGCTAGAAGATGCTGGACAGATATCATACAGACCCTAAGAGAACACAAATGCCAGCCCAGGCTACTATGTCCAGCAAAACTCTCAATTATCATAGACGGAGAAACCAATATATTCCACGACAAAACCAAATTTACACAAGATCTTTCCACACAAACCCAGCATTACAAAGGATAATAGAGGGAAAGTTCCATTACAAAGAGGGAAATTACACCCTAGAAAGAGCAAGAAAGTGATTCTTTTCCAACAAATGCAAAAGGTGATAGCCACACAAAGATAATTCTACCTCTAATAACAAAAATGACAGGAAGCAACAATCACTGTTCCTTAATATCTCTTAATATCAATGGACTCAATTCCCCAATTAAAAGACATAGGCTAATTGACTGGAAACATAAACAGTACCCAGCATTTTGCTGCATACAGAAAACCCATGTCAGTGACAAAGACAGACTATATCTTAGAGTAAAAGGCTGGAAAAAATTCAAGCAAATGGTCCTAAGAAACAAGCTGGAGTAGCCATTCTAAAATCTCCAGTAAAAGAACACAAATCGAGGGAATGATGGCTCCACCTGTATAGGTAGTTGAGGGTGGCCTTGCCAGGCATCAGTGGAAGTGGACGGCCTTAATGCCTGAAAGTTTGGATTCCCTAGTGTTGTTGAGAACAGGGAGGCAGGAATGGGAGGATGGTGGGAGAACACCCTCATAGAAACTCCCAGAATTATATAGATTAAACATGACAAAGGCAGGTTACCAGAAGACTAGATTCCAGAATTCAAACAAAAAATTATCTTGATACTAAAATTTGTTTTGAGAATTGTATATTGCAGAATACACAGCCTTGGTGTATCTACCCATCAACAAGCTGAGCAGACCTGCTCGAACCTCTGATGTCCTGGAATTCCAGCTGGATGCAGTAAAGAAACAGCATCAGAGGCTTATCAATTTACTCTTTTTCCTGCCCCTCTTCTAATATCTCAATGCCCATAATCAGCTTGAAGAAGTTAATGAAGAGTCGGTGTCCCTATTCCCTGGGCTTGGGAGCTGAGGTAGTTAATATTGGGCTGTCTTTTTAGGGAAAAGTAGCGGTTTTGTTGGAACAGGGAGGATTAGCTAGGATTTATTGCATAGCCATAACTTATTGGTAGAAATATGTATAATTCTTATTAAGATGAAGTTATAATATCTTAAATGGTACAAAATTTACTTTCATTTCAAATTTAAGGTTTTCATTGGTATGAGCTTCTTATTAATATAAAAGAGAGATTAATATTGTTACTCTCATAGTCATTGGGCCTATATAACACATTTAGGAATACAAGGCTTAGACCCATTCCTTCTTTAACTTTTCTAACTGATTTGAGATTGTTAGCCTGTAAGTTAAGGGCCTATAGCAAATTCATGGCTCTGAATTTATTGTTACGGTGTTTTCTATATTTTCTTTAGAAATAGCTAAGAGAAGTTAACAGACAACAGTCCAGATTGCCCTACATGGATAGTTGGTTTTCAAAACATCAGAAGTCAACAGAATTGACGTTGCAAACATTTCTGTATTAACGTTCATTTTGATTAGAGACCTGTCTGCTCCTGACAGCTTCCTGTCTTGGATTCTAAGAAGAAACTGAACATCTTTGGAGTTACTCCAGTTGTGGTGAGACAGCCACTAGGCAATAATTGCCTCTTTTCATCTACAGACAAACCACTGTTCAGAAAAGGACACACCTGCTGAATAGTCGACTGATTACATCTGCTAAGACAGAGTAATCAGCCCTTAATAATTCTGCATCACTATGTCTGTCAGGTGATCCTGGGCCAGAAGGCTGAAGATCGGATGCTCCAACCTTTTGTAGTATAGGTACTGTCCATGTGTTCAGCAGTCTCTATAAATTGGCTAAGTTTTGGGAGCTATGCTTTGTGCTTCCCATAATTTCAGTTAACTCAGTCATTCTGGATTTCTGATGGGGTTGAAGTCTCATAGCCAATCCTGGTTATTTACTTTGAGGAAAAGATTTAAGAGGATGGTTTTCAGCTGACATTCACTCTAATGCCAAGAGAAAAAGCCAGGTTCAGAAGTAAGTCTTTTAGTTAGGCAAGATGACAGAGGTTCAGGTTTGTCAACAAAATGATGAACTGGGTATTAGGTCTATCTTTTACCTTACTGACACAAACTGGTATAGTTATGTTCTATTTGTATTTTGAGGGAAAAGTTTTATTTTAATAGGAAGGGTAATGTATAGGAGGAGCTAATGTGGGAGTAGTAAACAGAGGAAGAGGAGAAGTAAGGAAAGGAGGAGGAGAAGAGGAGGAGGAGGAGGAGAGGAGCTAGGTGACGAGGGGTGGAGGGATATAAAGGTGGATATTCACATGACTCCACCAGTCAAAGATAGTTGATATATCTAGGGTGGGTATTGGGTTACACTTATGATTGTATGGGCATCTTGTTATTGAGCATTACCAAACTTATAAAGCCTTTGATTAACATTAAAAATTTTTGTATAAAAGCAAGAAGGAGGAGGAGGGATGGGATAGGGGTTTTCTAGGGAGGGGAAATAGGGAAAGGGGATGGCATCTGAAATGTAAGTAAACTATCCAATAATAAATAAATAAATAAATAAATAAATAAATAAATAAATTTTTTAAAAGTAAAAATAAAAGTTAGTTTCTACCTCCTATCCTTATGCTCCAAGAAACAAGACTTAGACTCAAAACTGATTTACATATTACCTTGACCATATAACTAGGCTCTTGTCATACTATAATCATAATTTACGATAACCTACATTTATTTTAACCTACATTTTGCCACATGGCTGGTTACCTGTGCTCAGGTACCATGTATTCCTCTTCTCACATCTTGCAAGGCTCATCTTCTCATGCCTAGCTCTATCCTAGAATTCTTTCTGCCTCCTTGATGCCCCACTGTGTGTTTCCTGCCTAAGACATAGGCTTTAGGCTTTTTAATTGGCAGATGATGCATCTATACAATACACAAGCTATTCTCTCTACACAATTGTATCAAAATTTAAAAAAAAAAAATAGCAGAACAGGCAAGCTGGAAATCTGGGCAGCTGCCCAGAGAAGGTAGCTGGGCAAGAAAAAGAGAGAAGGTCATGTCTTTTGAATGAGACTGCCACATTTGGCAAAAGGATGGAAGGGAAGGTCAGTAAGCAGCCACATGATGGGAGGAGTGCGAGGAAGCTTCACACAAAGAATGAAGAAGCCCAAAATGTTAAGGAAGGCACACCTGGGCTTTGGATAGCATCCAAAAGAAAGAAATAAGGAAGAAAATAAAAAGAAATTTGAAGTTTTAAAAGAAACTTGCTTTTTCAAACTAAGTATTAGACAAGTGAGTAGACTTAACTGAGATACAAGGCTGCTCCCTAAGTGACTGCACTGAGGGCAGGGTTTACAGGAAACAAATATCTATTATCTCATTAAGGGCACAAAATTTCCTCCCTTCTCTTTAGCATGGCCTTAAATGAATCAGCCTCTCTGGGGTAGTCTCTTGGTGAGGTGATTAACAAGGTGACTGACAGTCCCAGCTAAATTAACTCTCAAGGAGAGAAATAATGGGGTTCCTATCTCTACCCAGAGCAGAAGTAGATTCCACTCAGGAAGAACTCATTAGCTTTCCTTTGATGAACCTCAACGAAGTCCTGATATCTTCCAGGCCTTCTAAGGAGGTTACATCATTTAGGAGATGGGTTGATTTGAAAAATAGATATGACTTATTTTAATCAAGAAAGACCAGAGATCTAGCTCCAAAGCTGTTTGTAAGAAGACGTTAGGGTTGAGACTGGAGTTCCAGTCATGCATACCCTCCAGGCAGAGATGCTCATTTAGGGGATAAGAAGTCAGCACTCATTCCCATATTCCTAGCCTCTAGCAAAGTTATTCTTCAAACTGAGGCTTTTGTGGTCCCTACACATAAACTGCCTAACCAATTTCTATATTCAGTCATTATCACTACCTCCATCTTTAAAATGATACTATATCCCGGATGGGTTAAATTTATTAATATATGCTAAGTGTCTAAAATGGTGTCCAGCCCACTGTGAAGAATTAGGTGTTTGTCTTTATCATTCTATATTTTTCCTTCCCATTGTTAGACACATACATGGTGTCACACAAAGGACCACCCAAACCAAGAAATGTATTCCAGCAAGGCAAACTTCTCAGTCAAGAGGATCCTCTCAGAAGAGAAAGAAGCCTGCCAGGGCAGGAGGTACACTTGGTTTGGTTTTTATTCTAACGCAAGCAATGACTGTGTGTTTTCCTCATTGGTTAGAGTCTTGCCTCAAAGCCTTTTGCAATTGGCTAATAAAAAAAAAAAAAAAGCCACCAAGGAAATGAAAAAAAATAAATAAATAAAAATGGGTGGGCCACTGAAGTCACTTAAATTCCAAGAGAAGGAGGTCCTTTGTGTAAACAAGTTTCATAGGGTTTTAGGGAATAAAAGTTTGAACAAAGTTTTGAAAGGTAGGGGAGATAAAAAGATTTTAATTCCTGTCAAGAGCAAAAGTTTCACAGTGTTAGACAGAAAAGATGAAAAGTTTTATGTTTCTTACTCCTTAACTGCCATCAGGTCATAGGCTGTTTGAGCAGGTTCTGGGTTGGTTTCCTTCCTCAGTCCAGCTCCTTGTCCATGATCCTGAGTATCTGACTAGGTCCTACATCGGGGGATGGGATAGGGAGTTTGGGGCCAGGGAAACCAGGAAAGGGGATAACATTTGAAATGTAAACAAAGAAAATAGTCAATAAAAAAGACACTTTAAAGAAATTCACCTAGAGATGGCTCGCAGAAGCATAGCAATTACAAACCATATCACAGGAGATTTTAGACTAGGAACTGTAGAGAACAAGGCTTAAGTGATCAAAATCACACAGTGACTTGGTGGTCTAGAGCAATAGAGCCAACAGAATAGGATCAAGCTCAGCTGTATCATTTTAAACCTAAGTCAAGCACAAATCATTATGTGTGATCAACAGGCCTTGACATGTTGGAAAACTCTCCATAATCTCAAATCCTCATCATGAAGAAACAAACATACTTCATTGCAGCCAACCATGTTTTTGAAGTTTCCTCAGCATCATCTATAAATTAAGTAAAGGAAAAACAAAGCTTAAATGCCCTAATGAAATGGACCTCAAACGTTTTCCTAGGCTCAGAGAATCAATATCATCCTCACACAGAGATAATACCTGGACTCTTCTTAGCCTAAACTGTACAGTAATGGTGATTGGATCATGATCACAAAGTTCATTCAGGGTGATGGCTAGAGCCCAGGATCTATTTACCAAACTAAGATTACCTGATCAAAGCAATCCTCATTCTAAATGCTGAGTAAATGGTCAATAAAATAACAGCCTAGTAAAAAAGACACGCACTTATCAATAGGCTTCATACAAACTGTATGTGATTACAAATGATAAAGAATATAATAAAAACAAGTAACTGGATTTTGTAAGAGAGTCAGAAAAATGAGGTTTATTACGAGGTTTATTATGAAGTTTATTAAACAGTGCTTATACTTTCTAGACCCCAGTGCTATCCTCTCTGGGGAAAGCTGGGTTTTAAAATGAGGCAATAGAGGAATACTGGGGTGTCTTTGAGAATGGCAGAGTCTTTCTCAGGGAGCTAGGGATCTAAAAACTTAGTGGTCACCACAGCCACCCTGAGCCAGTGACTTTCTGGTGCTTGTCTCCCAAATTTGAAAATGAATATACACAAAGTACAAAGGTAAGTTTTAGAATTTATTATAGATTTGTATGTGGGAGCTTAAACTGGAAAGACAGCCATGCTGTTTGAGATATGCATAGAGGTCAGTCATGCGGCAGATAAGCAGCTGCATGGCAGAAGCAGTAAGGAAGCGGGTTAGAAAAGAGTAAGGAAGCCCAGAGATTCAGTAAAGGCACACACGAGCTCTGCTCAGTACCCTAAAAGAAAAAAAGAAAGAAAGAAAAAGTTACTCCCTTCTGACACGGAAAGGTGGGCAAACTCAACAGATCCTCATGGTGGCTGGTAGAGAGAGGACATTAAGGCATGAGAATTCCAGAAAAGAAAAGTACATGATCTCATTAGTGAAAAAAAAATATTTCTCCTATCTCTTCAACATGGCTTAACATGGAGCCACCTTCCTAGAGGTGGTCCCATTCCTGATGGACAATCTCTTAGACAGGTGACTGGCTTGTTCAGCTGGATCAAATCTTATGTTTCTGTCAGGTGGAAAAGCAAGACCTCCACCCAGGCCAGAGAAGTCACTTTCTCCAATAGGCCCTGATCTTCCTTCTCCAAAGAGCCTTGTTCAAGCTTACTAGACAAAGGTTTTGCCCCTAAACAAGGTCCTCGGCGGATATTCAGCAGAAGTTAGATCTGGGTAACTCTTGCTTGGGTTCTTCCAACTATGCTACCCTATTCTATTGTCCTGTAACAACTGCTCCTGGTGCAGAGAAGGGGGGCATGCACCACTACAAGGCCAGGTAGAAAGCCTTCAGGACCACGGAGATGCATCAACCAAACACTGTTGGTATTTCAGGACATGAGAAAAGCGCAGCCCATCTGCTTCCCCAGCTTCTGCCCATCTGTCATTGCTACACTGTACCACAGGAACCCAGAGAAGTCTTTCAAATACACTTTCTGAGCATTATGTTTAAGATCCAGTTTAAAAAGAAAACTAGCTATGGGGGCTGAGCGGTTGAATTCCCTCAGCTCTTTCCCCCTAATTATGGTGCACACAGCCAGCCAGAAACAAAGACTCCCGGCCTCTGTTGATTCTCTGATGCCTCATCTGAAGTCTAGGTATTTATTTTAATTCAGAACTTTATTCCTCTTAAAGGGAAAAATCAGAGTCCCTGAAGAGATTCTCCAGCTAAGATTTCAATCTCCATTTCCTCCAAAATGAACGTCAAAGGCGAGAGAGAGAGAGAGAGAGAGAGAGAGAGAGAGAGAGAGAGAGAGAGAGGCAGAGAGAGATCCTCATGAAGGTCCACTTTTGAGTTTCTAATTTTGACAAGGAAGCCATCGTCTGGTGCTCTAAGCCCCCGACAAAGAACTCGAGGAAAGAAAATCAAATCAAATACAGGAATCGGGATCGATCAAATCAAAAACAGGTCCAGGCAAAACAGCATGGAAGGAAACACAGCCTCCTGAGACTCTAAGCTAATAGAAGCAGCTGGTGAAGACCACCAAAGACAAGAGAATGAGAAAGGGCTTCCAGGGAGGGGAAGCGAGCAGCTTCTGTGCTACAAAGGAGCAGAAATTAGCATTGCAATGGAGCAGCACAAAGAACCCTAGCCAAGCCTGGGAAGGAGGCCCCGCTCCTCCTGCCCCTTCTTAGGGTCCATTTGTAGTCTCCCCACAAAAAAAATAGAAAGAAAGAAAGAAAGAAAGAAAGAAAGAAAGAAAGAAAGAAAGAAAGAAAGGAAGGAAGGAAGAAGTTGCCTCCCTTTGAGTTCTCGTCTTTACAATTTTTAATAGAAGTATTTTTTTTATTCATTTAGCTAAAAATAAACAGGTCCTCTGCTTGGTATTTGGGCAGCACTTGGCCGCCACATCTTCAACACACTCTTGTCAGAACTTTGCAGCCTCCCTCTCTCTTCCTTTTGATAAAAGTTTGGACTCCTCTGAGTGTTCCTCCACTCCTAAGCTCCAAACATTTCAAACAGCACAAAAGATATGACAAGATGAAAGGACGCGTCCACAAATAGACAGCTAGACAACTAGTTAGCAGCTTTTGGCTTTCTTTTTCCTTCAGGATAGAAAGGTTGTTTTTGTTTGGAAAAGAGACTAACTGCAGTACATTCTCTCTCTGTGTCTCTCTCTCTCTGTCTGTCTCTGTCTCTGTCTCTCTCTCTCTCTCTCTCTATCACACACACACACACACACACACACACACACACACACACACTGGCCACTTTCCAAGCCTGTTAGTGTTGGAAAGAGAAACCCCTCACCCTGCCCTGTGAGTCTTGACCTTTAGAACTCATTGTCCTTCTGGGGCAAGTGTGCAGAGCCACAATTTAAATGGAATTGCTCAGTCTCCATCTTTTATAGTCCAGTGTTTGCAATTTAATGAGGTTTTGGTGTTCCTTCAAGGAAGGGCATTTCTTTAACAAAAGGAACCTGAAACACAGGTTTTGATTAAAAACCTACCCTGGCTTTGGGGAGCAGGTTTAAATCTATTTCAGATCGGATCAACTGAGGTTTGATTTGAAGTTACTCGTCTTGTCCCCTGGCAGGCTTGGCAAGGACATTATTTTTTCATTCTTGATTTTAATCGCAGCTGCACAGCAAGTTTCTCCCCCTCCTTCCTCCAGTCATTGCCTTAAGCTTGGACTCAGAGAACCCCTCTTGCATTGATCCAGATTCCTCCTGCTTCTCAGGTTGATCTGAGTGGGGCCCAGCCAGGTACTGAGAACTCTCCTAAGATATTTCACTTCGGTCTGGAAGTACCCAAGTCTATTCTTACCCGACTTTGAAACATTACACTGTTTCCCCTGCTATTAAATTCACCCCCATGGCCCTCTGATAAGCATGGTCATCCACATCCATTCCCTGACTCTTTCACCCTGCTTCTCTTCCAGGGCTTCTTCCTTCCACTTGCCCTAGGAAACGGATGAGAAGCCTAATGTTTTCCTGTCATAAACACCACCAGATCCACTCCATCTCTGCTGGTGTCAGTTCCCTCATCTAACAACTTAGCAATGGATCCACAGAGTTCTTAGACAAGTGTCCCTCTGTCCCAGGTCCAATGAGGCTTGGATCTAGAGACCTTCTTCACCCTCTAACAGATGGTAAAAATCTTCAGTTAATTTTCCTCTAATTCACTCCCTATGCAATAAGCAAGGGTTTCTTAATTTCTGTTGTTACCCCCTTTATTACTATCTTGCAAGCTCATGTGCGTGACTATACACACACACACACACACACACACACACACACACACACCTACTTCCATGTAAACCCCAGACCTACATACACTCTTGTGCCCTTGGGATCTGACCTCTGTCCATCTGCACAATTCTTTTCTCCCTCTAAAACTCATCTCCCAAACTTCATACTAGTAACATGAGCATACATACTGATTCTCAAGCTGATACTTAGACTGGTATAATCTTCTTCTACGTTGGCCTGATCAACATCTCATCTCACTCCCTAAAAATGTTCTTTACCATGGTTTTGGATAGTAGTCCCATCTCTGTTGTCCCACACCATAAAAGCACCTCTACAACACAACTTACACAAAAGCAACAAGCTTTGTTCCTCTTTTCTCATTCCTCTTCATTCTTTCCAAAGGACAAAGTACACAGCTCTTTTCCATAGTTGATATGCAGTCCAATCAATTAATTAAATACTTACCTAAGCAAGAGGTCATAAGCTTCCACAGTCCTGTCTGCCATGGTAGGAACGGGAGGCTGAGAGGTCTTTCTTAGGAAAGGTCAGAGATGACAGCTCATTTGTCTAAAACTCAATGTCATACGATGTAGGGTGGTGTGTCAGGTGACATTCTGACCCTAGATGGACACCATCAGGGAAGAGCCTGGTCACTAACAGATTAACCTTCTCCATTAGCCTTTCATGGAGAGACAGCCTAGGAGTAATAGAATAGAATTTAGACTGAAGTCCAGGAGCCTGCAACCTAAAGCCTAGGTCCTCTGATATCTACCTGCTTTGCATCTCTGGAAGATACATAACATCTCTGTGTTTTTGGTCTCCCCTCCTCTTTCATAAGCCAGATATGGGGATGCTATCAAATGTAAAAGTACTTTTGGCACTATGAATGATGCAAGCTTTCATCCTGATTTTAGTAACATGCCTCGCTTTTAAGCAAATCCACTATGTGGAAACCTTGCTATTTAAGGCCATAGTGTACCATGTCTAGATAGCTTCTCTAAGCTCAGCACAAAATGGAAGACTCCCTTTTCCAGCAGGGCTCTTCTCTGCTTGCCCTTATCTGGGGAGCCCAAGCCTGCCTGAGGAAGGTCACATAGTTTGGCAAACTTACAAGTCCAACTTCTTCTCCTAGCCTCAATAAGAAACTGCCCAGAAAGTACCTGGGATTCTAGGAATGCCTCTCTATGCAAATGAGGTAGTCCTAGTACTTTAAACTCCAAACAGTGATTTCCATTCATCCTGAAAATTCCTTTACAGTTTCCCAGGCTCATATATAGCCCTTGTCTACTCCAAATAAAGTGTATGTGCACAATCTGTTTCACTGCATGCTCTCTAAAAGAGATGTAACACTAAAATCTTTGAAGAAGGCCTTTTCCCCCCAGCATTCCCCCTAGACTAGGATTCTAAAAACCTCACCTACTCCAGGCACCACTTCATCCTTCTAGTGCAATGTCCAGTGGCATTTGGACACCCTGAAGGAGAAAGGGGAACTCAGGATCATAGCTGGCACCCGACATGGACCACATACATGAAACCATAGTCTACTTCATGAAGATATTATCTTATTAAATTTCTGAACATATTTACATGGTAGGACAGAACATATAACTAAGTGGTATAAAATAATCAGAGTGTTTTCCCTTCACATCTACTGTCATGGAATTCCTTTAGTGTTACTCTGAAAACATCCTGTTTTGCCTTGGCACTAGCTCTGAGTCCCCTGTTGCTTGGAGACAATGAGAACAGTGAAGAATCAGAAAACCAAGAGGACATATTCTTAAACATCAAGTTCAAAAGCCACTGGTCTAACTGTAAAATAGAAATGTTGAGCACAGATTTTGTTGTTCTCTAAAACAGATAAAAGATTCATTGACTGAGAGAAATGAAGATGAAGGAGGGATTCCATGGAAAGAAGCAGAGATCAAGAGATAACTCAACTACCAGCAATTACCATTCCATTCATCACCACCTTCATAGGAACTGGTCCCCTTCTTGTTGTCTACTGAGGACTACCAGTCAATAAAAGAAAACATGTCACCTGTGATCTGCCCAAGTGGGATGCTCATATACCCATATACCCTACAAATTTGCCCACTTCCTTAACCAATTCATGACCCATGTAGATGGCCCTGTACTCACTTTCTCTTCTCTCTCCTCTCTCTCTCTCTCTCTCTCTCTCTCTCTCTCTCTCTCTCTCTCT
>JANHMN010000004.1:86166104-86209962 GCA_030674055.1 Rhabdomys pumilio
CTCTACCCCATTCCTCATCATAAAAGTTTGTGCCATCTCTTCAGCAAATAAGTTATCTGTACTCAACTGTTTCCATCCATTTTTCCCTCCTCCTCCTCCTCTTCCTCCTCCTCCTTCTTCTCTCTCTCTCTCTCTCTCTCTCTCTATCTTTCTCTCTCTCTCTCTCTCTCTCTCTCTCTCTCTCTCTCTCTCTCTCTCAGATCTAGAAATAATATACTTTCTAACATGTACATATACCCCCAAAGTTAGCTACCCCCTTGTTCTCCAGATCTTCTTTCCTAAGTGTACTCTCTCTTTCATTCCACAGCAACCTAAGTGGAAGACTGAAAATTCCTCAGGATCCTCTCAAAGAATGTTCTCCAAGAAGAGGCAGATGATCAATACCAAAATCCATGGAGATAATAGCCAGAGAGACAGAAACTTCCTCCCCACAGAAACCACTGGAGAATTCAGAATAGACACTCCCTCTTCTCTATTGTTCTTTCTAAACCAGGTCATCAATAGGGAATTCTGTTCCTAAACCTACCTCTGAGCAACATACAACATCTCTATTCCCTCTTCTGAAGACCCTCATATCAACATCTTATTCTTTCTAAAGGTATGTATCTTAAACCTGAAGCTCATATATGAGAAGAAACAGGAGAAGAGATAAGTGGAGTCAAATAGAATTGCTTAGAATCTAAATTATTCAACTTTCTTGTGTGGTGATGTTACTTTATTAACTGGGTTTTTTTTTAGCCCTGTTTTTGTTGTTGTTGTTGTTTTACATCTATAAAATGGAATGACAGTAATCCTTTCAGCAAGATTTATGAGAGAATTAAAGATAACATATGCAAAGACTAGAACATATAGTAGACAGTAAATGCCACTAAGAATCATTTTATGGTTCTTATATCTCTTGCCATGATGTCTCATCATGCTTGCTTTAAGGAAGCAAGTCCATCATGTATAGATTGTCTTCTGTCACCACTATGATCACTGAGATGTGACTGTCATCTAACTGGGACCTACAATGCTGACTGCTCATATAGCCCCAAGTGTAAAACATAACCCTGATGCTCAAATCACCTGAAGAAGGAAAGAGAAAGAAAATGTAACAACCATCATGAGGACAAAGAGCCACTCATCTCTCCATATTGAATCTTAAGACACAGAGGTGTCTGCAACTGTTCCATAAAATATGGATGACTAAAGGGTGTCCCTTTGTAGAGAGATGAGACAACAGAAAGACCTATACCCTTCTGAAGACCTCAAGCTAGCAATGTGTAACCTTTGTGGATGTCAACATCCACAAATCCTCTTGTATTTCTACTAGTGTCCCCCAAGAAGCCTGTTCCATATCTCAGCTACAAAAGCCAGGGAGACATTGTTTGTCATCTGCTCCAAATAACTAAAGCAGAAAGGACAGTGTTTAAAGGACAGTATCAGATGGCAGTAAGACATAAGAATCACCAAGAAGAACATGAGCTTGAGGGTAAAGACAAGCTATCCTGATTCATGTGTCCTTCCCATTCAAAGAATTCCCCCTATGGTGCCAAGGCAGAGGTTTGTGGATCATGCTCCAGATTAGGCATATACCACTTCCTTTTAAGTAGGAATCAGGTTTTGTAGCTTCTTGGAGAATTTGGGGAAACATCTTGTTATCCTTTGTCCTGATTTACAGAGTCAAGACTTAAAAACCATTCAGAAATGAAGTAAGAGTGTAGGGCTTAGAACATAGCATCAACAAAGCTCTGATCCAAACACACAGACTGCAGGTATCCCAGCAGCCTAGATGCCACTTTACCCTAGACAACATCCAAGGAAGCCCACGAAGCAACCACAGCTGTGAGGGTTGGTCCAGAAGAGGTTTTTGTTGTGTAGTTGGAACTGCTGATCCCTCTTAGACATCACTCTCACTTCTCTCTAGTAAGTTCTGTCTTCAGCCCCTTCAGTGACTTCTCTAACTATGGCAGTTCACCTTCAAACCCTTGTGCCTTCCCTGTGTTCTTCCCTTCACAGAAAGAACAGCACAGATAACAACAATAACTAATAATTATCATCATCACATATTCCACTCTGTCAAGAGAAGATTCTCTAAAATTTACCTATAAAATAAAACATATCAAAATCTCTAAAAAAAAAAAAAAAAAAAAAAAAAAAAAAAGAAAAAAAAAAAAACGAGTCTACACTCATGAGTGCCATAGTCAAAAAGCAAAATTTCCAAAAGTCATGGTTGTGTTTGAGATACACCCAAACTGTGCTGTTCATGATGATAGCAACAACAGTAAAATTCATAATACACTTTGGAGTTTATGAACTGCTTTCATTTTACCAACCATACTTCTCAGACTCTGAGAAGCCAGTAACCAGCCTGTGGCCTCTCCATCCAGTGAGATGAGGATGTCCAGGTTAGAGCTGGATTAACTAGGTTTTGCAGTTTCCCATGAAAATAGCAAGAAATCTCTAACACACGTACAAATCCACATACCAAGTGATGTGCTTAGCTTACCTGAAATCTTCTGTGTTGCAGAACTCATGAAAATGATGAGTCTATGTTGGTTAAAATTTCATTGTTTTGGAATGGAAACCCTGACAAACAGGCTACAGAAATATAGCCCCAACCACTCAACAGGATCTAAAACTTCCCCAAGTCCAACTTTGAAGTAATACATTTGCTCTCAGGCAGATAGCGAATAACGTTTTGTTTTCCAAGGTGACAGTGAGCACAAGAGAAGAGGACACACACCGAGAAAGAGAGAAAGCACGTGTCTCCCACTGCCTTCAGGCCCTAATTGTATAAACACACAGGCAAAGTAGCCACAAATCAAAGGCTGTGGCATTTGCCTAGAGATAGTTCCTGGGTACAGTCTGCCTTTCATTTCACCAATACCCTAGTTGGTAAAATTATAGTGTTCGTGAGATTCCTAACTACGCAAGTACAAAGGCCCAGGAGAGGGGAGAAGCCACCCAGTCATTGTTTTCCACAGATTGTCTGAGATGAGGGTAACAAGGTGATAGATTGAAGGCAACCATCTACAAGAAAATTTCAAAGAGAACTGCTTTCTGACCTTCCTCTTGATCAGCAGTGGATTTGTGGGGATTTGCCCTGGGACTTTCACATCGTGTCTGTGACTTTAATCAAGAGTCTTTAGTTCCTATACCACTGCTGTAACATCCTAACCAGAATCTGAGTCCTTAATCTCAGACTCTCTAATCCATCTCCTCAATGATAACCAGAGTGATCTTTGCAAAATGACAATCAGACAATGTCATTTCCTTTAATTAAAGAAAAAAAAAACTTAAAAATCTCTAGTAAATCACAGTGTCTGCAGGTAACAGCTCCATCCCTAAGCACAGAGTCTAGATTTTCACATTCTTTGGCTTCATTCTGTGCCTCATTCCCTATCCTGTGATTCAGCCTCACCGAGTTAATTTTAGGAAACCATCTCCTGGGTGCCATATTCTGTCACGTCCTCTTACTACTATTCAAGGCAGGATTGAAAATCTGCTGGAAATGCCCTTTTCCTTTGTCCATTAGACAAACTTCTATAATGCTCAGAGATTCCACTCAAATGGCACCTGGCCTAGACATCACCACCCCACCCCCACATCTAGGAAAACAAGTGCAACCTCTGGTGTGCCTTTACAGCCCTGTACCTTTCCCTTGCATTGTTCTCAAAATGCTATAGCTGGGTTTTTACCTATTTGCCACCAGATCTACTGTGATACTCACACACCAGCATATCACAGATTGGAGGAGGTTGGAGAACACAGATTAATTAATTGTTTATGCAAATCTGTTCAAAAAGAAAGCATTCATGGAATTCCAAAGTATATTGTAAACTGTACTGGTGACTGCATATAGAAATTAGTCAAGGAGAAGACAACAAGTCTGGTAAAATGAGTTCATTCATTTGCTCCTGGACATCATGCATACATGGCACCCAATTTCCAATAACGTTTTTACTAAAGCATAATAAAATAGGAGTAAAGTAATATAGTAAAATTTTCTATGCTCTCTCTCTCTCCCCCCCCCCTCTGTTCGGCTCTGTGTGTATGTATGTGGTGTGTGTGTGTGTGTGTGTGTGTGTGTGTGTGTGATAATAGATGATAGATAGATAGATAGATAGATAGATGATAGATAGATAGATAGATAATAGCCAGACAGACAAGCAATCTTTGCTTTAATAAGATAAATGAAATGACAATTTTGTTTTGATTTTGCTTATTTGTTTAAGCTAAACTTAGACTAAAACTAAACAAGTCAATATTGTAACAGGGTCTCAGCAAGAAACAGAATTCACCCCAGATGGTTCAAATAATTAGGCATTAAATAAAAGTGCACTCACGGACCTGGGAATGTTGGGAGAATAACCAAAGGTGGTGAGGTGACCAGAAGGGTCAAAAGAAAGAAACAAACAGTGTCATTGGAACCTTGAAAGAACTGGAGCCACAGAGAAGGGGCTACTCAGCATAAGCCACAATTTTGAAGGGAATCACAGCACCCAATATACAGAGTAGTTCTCCTGTACTACTAGAACTACCAAGGACTCCTATTGGTCCCAGCTAACAGGAAGCTACTCAACAAGGGACTCCTTTGAAGCAGCCCATGAGGTCAGCTTCCTGTGCACAGAAGAAATCCAAATGAATGCAAAATGAATTGAGGAAGAGGAAAAGGGAGTAGCGTGCATCATTTCCCCGTTTGTTTGTTTGTTTGTTTGTTTGTTTGTTTGTTTGTTTAAAGAACTATGAAAACTAACCCTTTGCTAATCTAATAGCTTAAGCTCTCATTAATTGCTTTTTTCATCACAGTGACAAAAATATCTAAAAAAAAAAGTGAAGTGGGAGGTATTTGTGCTGGCTCACAGTTTAAGGATATAGGTCATCGCAGTGGGAACCACAAGAAGGAACTGTGGAACCACAGAGAATGCTATACTCTATATGCACTTTCTCCTTTTTTTACTCAGTCCAGGACCCCAGCATGTGTAATGACACCCCAGATATCCAGGTTGGGCCTTCCACTTCAGTCAAACCCCTGTGAAAGCAATCACACATAAGCCTTCACTCGTTTTCTAGGTGGTTGATTCTCAATTCAATGGAGTTGACCATCAAAATTAACCACCATGCACCTCATAGTACTAGTGCATAATCTTAACCTTAATCTGGTCCTTTACAATCTCAGCATTAAATTCTGACTTCTGTGAGGTGTGTGTGTGTGTGTGTGTGTGTGTGTGTGTGTGTGTGTGTATGTGTATGTGTGTGTGTTGTACATGTGAAAAGCATGCTCATGACTTTGTGGATGTGTGCACCTGTTGGCATCTTTGTATGCCCATACCAAAGACAAAGCAGGACCAAGGGTATCTTACTTCACTGAGCTCAACCTTATTATCTTAAGATAGGGTCTCTCGCTGAACTGAAAGTCTGTCATTTCATCAAGGCTGGCTAGCCAGAGGATTCTCTCAAAAATCCACCTGTCTCTACCCCCCCATGCTAGGATTACAGATATATATGGCTGTGGCTGGCTTTTATGTGTATAAAGGAAATTTGAACTCAGGTCTTAATACTGCAGAGCAAGTCCCCTTATCCACTGAGTCGTCTTACCAGCCCCTCAGCCCTATATTCTCCCCACTTCTGCAATGGCATCAATGATCATTGTCCTACAAACCACCTACGGCTACTACAAAAGTTTAATAAGTCAATGTATATTTGAATGATTAGGATTTACAAAGTACTACATTCTCATTTAATCAACACTCACATGCAATCCTAAACCACCAAGGAATAGTAATCCAGCACATCCCACAGTCAAGTTTTCCCTCATATAGTAGGTGAGGCATATCCTTGCTTGGGGGGGGGGGGGCAAGACAATGTACAAAGGATGAATATCACGCTCATCTTTACTGGCAATGCTATAATAATGATAAACTGTATTCATTCTGCACCAAGGAAGCTAAGCTAACCTTTCTACACCATGCTAAGAGGATGTAGTTGATCTTGATGATCTTATTCAAAATATGACTAAAATTTACCTGATTTTCATATATTCTACTGCTCAAGGAAAAAGAGGTCCAGCAGCAGATGATCACTGACTACTGCCACCACTCCATCACTACTGCTTTGCTGGCCATCTGTGAGCCCCGACAGTGGCCTAGAGATAGACAGAACATTCTCCTGGGAACACAATACATCTTTAGAGCATTTCTTCAACTTATTTTTCCTGAACATTCCAGAAAAGAAGTTGTCATAGACAGAAACCTTCACTGGTTCCATTGATGACTAATCAATAATCAATGAGATCCACAGTCACTCTTTGCCTTGTCAAGTAGTTAGGCTCCAGATTTGGATCAAGAGAAGTACAGAGGGATCTGCTTCCGAACATCTTCCTTGTGAACATCTTCCTGATCTTTGATAAAACATGACCATCAATTGCCATAGAAGGAGAATTTCCAATGGTAGTTTTAGAGCCCATGGTTGGGAGTCAAAAGTCTTTAACCTTGGCTACACGTTATCCTGGAGATGCACAAACCCCAAGCAACAGGAAGAAGGCAGGTATGGATGATACAGAGTGCAAAGGTATGCCTAAGACATCTAATGGAACTGAACCTCAACAAAGTAGAAGAATCATTTTTCCTTATAAGATTATTATATAAATGAAATATACGATACTCCTGGTCTGGTACCTACATACAGCAGACATTTACCGACTACACATAATGAAAACGGGAAGCTAGGCTACAATGTCTCACACCAGAAGGGGTGGCTACGAATGAAAACATTGCAAGTAGCTGAATGTTAGACTTGGTTTTCTCTTCAAACAAAAATCAATATTAATCAATGCTTCTCAGCTGGGGTAGATAGCTATAGTTTGTCTGCCTAGCATGCCTCTCTATTCCAGAGATTAATACTTGATGGTTTTTTTTTTATGTTTGTATTCATTTATTTTAAAGGGTAATACACATGTGTGCAGGTCAGAGAAAAGCTATACTGGAGCACAGATCTCTACGTCCACTGTGTGAAACTTGGGGATCAAACTCAGTTGTCAGGTTTGGTGGGAGCGAGTACCTTTATCTACTGACTCATCTCAAAGTACATGGTAGGGAGAGACTGAGTGTCTGATTCTAGGCATCTTTAAGGTCAGCTATATAGTTACCTTCCCATTCTATGCTGTCATATGCTTCCTCTTTGCTTAGGCCCTGTGAGTTCTTTCAGTCCTCTCACCCACAGAACAACTCAGAGGTCTGTCATCTAGATAAAGAACAATCCAAATTAAAGAGCAGACTTCTCTCCCTCAGCACAACACAGAGGAATATCCCCGAGAAAAGGCCTTGGTGGTGACAAAACAGAAAGCATTCTTCTTTCTTTTAGTCATCCAAGACAATTGTATCATGTCCCACGTGTAGATCTAATCAATGTCCTTAGTTTCATAGTCCAGAGCTGAATGGGTCAATTAAAAATCATATAATAGGGCTGGTTTGCCTGCAGGTAAGCCTGCTGATATAAGTTCAGTCTTGGTAGAAGGAGAGAACTGATTCCTGAAGATTATTCTCATGGCGTGGGCATACACTTAAAGAAATGCAATTTGTTAAATAGATACAATTTTAAATAAATACATATAATTTTACCTGTCGATCATAAAAATCTTAATTACATAGAGCATAAAGGGTATATTATTTTTCTGTTGCTGTTATGAAATGCCATCACATTTGTAGACAATTTGTAGGAAGAAGAGTTTATTTGGGCTTATGGTTCCAAAGATAGAGTTCATAATGGCAAGGGAGACATGGCAGTAGGTGACTGGACCAGGAAGCTGAGCAACCACAACTTCAACCATGAACAAATAAACACAGGGAACGCAAACTGAAAACAGACAAGGCTATAAACATTCACAGCTCAGACCCAGAGCCACATGCCTCCTTCAGCAAGGCTACTCTCCTAAAGGATCCGTAACCTCCTAAACATTACTACTAATGGGGACCAAGTGTTCAAAAGCATAAGGCTATGGGGGAATATCTAATTCAAGTCGCTTCAAAGCATCTTTAAAGATGCCTGAGAAGCCAAAACTAGATTGTTGAACAGTGCTTTCTCAAACTCTATAATATGAAGGACCAGTTTTGTATTTTCACACTGGTCTGTCAGCCTGGGGTTGGAGGATCTCTCTGTCTGTATCTGTTCCTTGTTTCCAGTCTTTCAGAACTGATCCTGTGGTATTGTCACATTTGAAATGACTAGTATGCAGTTTGTACCAGCAATACCTCACCACACAAGTTTAACAATCCCTCACGTGGTCTATGACGCAGTCAGTGAAGGGAGTTCAAGCTCTTGGCTCTTTCTGGGATATCAAGTCATGAATGAACTCTAGTCACAAAGTGAAACCCAACAGAACAGGGCCCTACAGTGGCCTGATTTTACAGGGCAAAGGGAGACCAGGCATCTTGGATAGTTTTACAAGAATAGAAACCTTACCACCTTTGAAGGTGATATAGAAAATGGAGCTCATTCAGGGAGCTAGAGCCTAGAACAGATGTATTCTTCCAGGCAGCACTGATGGGTTCCTGGGTGGTGGCAAGACTTTGCAACTTGTGGCTTTTTGATACTAAGTTCTTGAGAATCAGAAAACATCAGGGAAAACTAGGAAAAACAACCAGCACCATCTTCACTATCTGCCCAGCAAGTACAGAATTACACTGCTAAGGGCAAGAATTTATAGGAACAAAAATTGGGGTCATTTTCACAAGCTATCTGGCTTTCATGTCACCCAGTGGTATTTATTCTCCACTGCCATATGCTGAGTACTGAGTGTCCAGCTTTTCAAAATCCAGTTCTACACCATAAAATATTTCCCAAGATACACACCAAATCTCCACCACTTACTAAGCAGGGTTCAGATCTCATTTTGTGTTTTACTTTAAATTCTAACCAATATTGAGCTACACATCTTTTTTTGAATGAAAGAGGGGAGAATTAGCCAAGGAGTTCTTGAGAACAGTCATCTTTTGTCATGTTAGGAAAACACATGCAAGAATGTGAGAATGACAGGATTCAAAATTTAATTCATCCCATCAGTCACACATTCAATAAATACTGACTTGCTATATAGTCATGCATGATACACAAAAGGTGTACATGAAGGCAATGTATGCCAGAATAGTCCTTAGGGATTCACGGTAAACATTGATGTCTTTGGTACCCAAGTTGCCCTGAAAACTACAGCTGTTCATTTACTCCTGTCTCTTTTTGAGTAGCCCACGGGGTTCCTCAAAATTGTAGATCTCATTTTATCTGCATTTAACACAAATGAAATGCTCAGTGAGTGTTTACTGAAATAAAATTAAGCAAGCATCTGGATCAGAGGAAAATTATTAACATTTAATGTAAAGTTTGTTCTTCCTGGATAGGACGGTTTGATTTACAGTTACCCCACACTTGAAGCCATAAACACAAAGAGAGGGGATAATGAATCTGCAAACCAGAACAAGGATGGTATTGTTTTCCCCTCTCTCCCTTGCAGGAGTATCTCCTCAGTGGTTGGAAGGAAAGAAAAGATTAACAGCAGACTTGAGCACTTCTGAAGCTAGACTATCGACAAAGGATATTCTAAATCAATTCCCTACCAGAAATGACACAGGCATTACTTACAAATGCCCCACAAAGAATCCCAGAAAAGGCTCTGAGAGCAGAACCAAATGATGCTTCAATCCTAGAGGTGGGAACTGAGAAAAGTCATGAGGCTGAGACGGGCTATGAGCCATTAACAGATCCAGAATAGATGATTCAAAGAAGGTCAAACATGCTCTACCCTGGGGACAGTTTTCATTCTAGGCATGGGAAAATAAACCCTTCAGCTACTCTCCCCAGCCTACAAAGGTTTCTCTGGCAGCACCAGGCCCAAATTGAGCTTGTGCCAGCACCACCTGCAAATCCTACAGAAGAGACAGAGGCAGACTCACTCCCATAGAATTAAAGATGGTGTACATCTAAAGTTAAAGCGAAACATCAGTCCCATCGAACTAGGCCCAGTACATCAGCATAGCACAAGTTGCTTAGGCCCACAAATAAAACTTAACCTACGCACAGCTTGAGATCCTAAGAACAGATGTTCCAATGGATCTCTCTTCTTTCTTTTGTTTTTCTCTTTAGTTGTTTGTTTGTTTGACACAAAGTCTCTCTACGTATCTCTGGCTAGCCTGAACCTTGCTATGTAGAGCAGGATGGCCATGACCTCACAGAGGTCCACCTGCCTCTGCCTTCCAAGTGGTAAGATTAAAGGTGTGTGTCACCACACCTGAATTAATCCCACTTTTTTTGGTGGATTGGGGGTTGTTTGTTTGTTTTTAGAACAGACTATTTTTTTAAAGCACCTTTAGGTTCACAAGTAAATTAAACAGAACTGAAACAGCCACTTCAAAATTTATAATGAGGATCAATATGTACACTTTGAGTTTCTGTTGTGAGCCACATGCTAGATGGAAACTTGCAAGTAAGAATGCATTAACCAGATGCCAAGATGCTCCCAGTAGGTGAGAGAGAAATACACATAATACATGATTACAAGGTTGGGCAATAACCAGTGGGACAAAAGGAAGTAGAGAAGGTCTGATTAACTCAGAAAAGAAGCTCCTGGAGCATGCAGGGGACTGGGAATGTCTCATGGAATAGACAGGGCTTACAAAACGTGTGTAAAGTTTTTTTTATTGTGTATGGAACCCTCCAACCCAGGAAATGTTGATGTCCAAACATAAGAGCTAAGGGGCTTTCTCAAAGGGCCTCTGTAGTTGGCTTCTCTAAATCCAGGATGGCTTTATGTGCATCTCTGACTTTCGACTCTGATTCCTCTCTTCTTTCTCTTTTCTCTGGTCTCACCATGAATGCAACAGTTCTTTGCAGTCCCTTCAAATAAGTGGCTCATCAGATGGCTTTCAAACTTTCATTTTGGTTTTTGTCCTCAGACACTGCCTCTTTGTCACACCTCTGCCCCACCCACCCTAGTGGGAGAACATGCAATAATTCAGTGACCTTGACCCTCCTGCCTGGAAAAAGAATAAAAAGTGGAACCATTTCAGACAATGGGGGCAGAAGAGCAGTAGGGAAGTCCCTGCTCTCAAGAGTGCTCACTCCACCTGAACTCCAGTGTCCCTGAATCAAGCAGAATCCAGTGTCTGAGACACATGGGACTCAAGTCCAGAGAAGTTTAAGTTCTCCAGGATATAACCAAAGGCTCTATTATATATAACATTACCCAGATGAGAAAGTATCTGGACAATAAATTTTCAACATACTTTTCTATTACCATGATAAGATACACCACAACCAAGGCAATTTATAAAGAAAAGAGTTTATTTCAGAATCACAGTCCATGACTGCCATGGTAGAGAGCATGGCAGTAGGCAGACAGGCAGGCAGGTAGGCAGGCATGGCATGGCATGGCATGGCATGGCATGGCATGGCATGGCATGGCATTGAAGCAGTAGCTGAGAGCTTACATCTTGATCCACAGTCAGAAAGCAGAGAAAGCAAAACACCAAGGGCATAGGCTTTTGAAACCTCAAAGCCTGCCCCCATTAACACACCTTCTCCAACAAGGCCATACCTCCTAATCCATCCCAAACAGTTCTACCAACTGAGGACCATATATTTAAACATATGCGCCTATAGGGATGCATTCTTATTCAAACCGCCACAGTATTCCTCAATTTGAACATTTCTAATAGGCATTAAGTGCACAGGACAGACCTAAGGATAATGCCTCCAGACATTTTTTAGGAAAATGATCAGACTCAGCCATTATACCCAGACATATAGCAGTCCCTCTCAGAAAGCAGCTGCCATAGTCAGCTTCAGTTGTCAGCTTGACACACCCAGAAATAGGGAATCTCAATTGAAAAACTGTCTCCAACAGACTGGCCTGTGGCCATGGCTGTGAGACATCTTTTAATTGCTGATTGATGCAGGCCCAGTTCAATGTGGGCTGTAATATCCTGAGGTACATAGAGCTGGGCTGTATACGAAAGTTAGCTGAGCCAGACAGAGGAAGAATAGATGGTTTCTGTGCCTCGTGGCCTATGCCTCAGTTCCCACCTCCAAGTTTCTTCCTTGGTTTCTCTTAATGATGGGTATAGTCACAGTGTTTATCACAGCAACAGGAAAGCAAACAGAGAAGAGGTCTCTTGGTAAATACTGAAGACCTTGCTTTTTACCGGGCCTTGTTTCTTGATGAAAGCCCTTTAACACAATAAAAAATTATGTATCTCAGTAACAATCTACATAAACCTTTTCTTGTCCGTTCTCCTAAATCATAGTGGTTTTTTTTTTTCCCAGAGACAACCCTAGCCTCAGATTATATTAAGCTCATTGACAAAAAATGAATTGTTCCATGAATAAAAAAATCTCCTTTCTCGTGAACTGTGAGCTCCAAGAGGGTCAGCGCCACATTTAAGACATTTAAGAACCTACAGAAGGGTGTTCCTTCCCCGTTTCAGGTGCACACATATCAGTCCATCATTTATAGTGTAAAGACTGTGGACGATACACAGGTCTACGTGTGTGGAACACTGACTCCAACACTAGCTGTGGTTCTTTCATAAATTAGCATTGTAGTAGTAACTGCCTCGCAGGTTTACTCTGCAGAAGAAACAATCCCCGAGTTAAGTGTCTGGCATATCTGCTACCTTATATCACAATGGACGAAGACGCTGCTACTGACGATGTAGCAGTAACGATTGCTGATGCTGGTGGTAGCAGTGGTGGGGACAGGGTGGTAGGGGTGGGAACCTGAGCAGAGGTGGAGGGTTGAGATGCATAATCCAAGTTGTTGCAGATGGAATACAGCTGGATACTACTGTCAGGGCCAGCTCTGAATAATTCAGCCTAGGGAGTGCTTCTGTTGCTGTGCATTTTAAGACCCGTTGGGTTTTCAACGGGAAGAAGCTACACAGCCGCAGCTGCCTCCCTTGCTCTTTTCCATTTATACGGGTCAGCTGCCCACCTGCAATTAAGCCTTGAAGAGATTGCAGGAGACCTGAGCGTTCTGCAGCTTTTGTTTCAGCCATCCCTTCCCAGACTTGTCTCCTCAGTCACCTGTCAATGTGTCACTTCCCTTCTAGCTTCCCCCTAATGCGTTTGCTAAAAAACAATTTCCAAACTCTGCTTGTTACCAAGAGAGACGACGGAAAAGAGAAAGGATCTGGGAGTGTTCTTTGAAGAGTCAGAGAGTCTAGCATTCTGCTTCTCAAGGCTCTGCCTTTGACTGACATGGAGACCTGTTTATAATCCTTTCCCAGAATCTAAAGCTGCAGCCCAGAATCAGTCTAGGGTTATGATGGTGATTTCATTTGGTTTGCACATTTGTCTGTATGTTTAACCGCAGTCTCTTGAGGGTTTTGCTGGTGGGCAGAATGGGTGACTTAGGAGGGAACACGGGCAAGAACAGAGGCTTGCTAGACCTTTAAAACCACCACTGCTCTCCTCCAGGAACTGTTGGCTTTCCCGCCACTTCCTGAAGCCACCAATTTGTTCTGTACTAGATCAATTCCCCAGATCAAGAGTTGTTTCTGCTCATACCAAGTAACAATCAAATTGACAAAACTAAATGAGAGCATTGAGAATAAAGATAGGCTTAAAATCCCTGAGGAGTAAGTTTCAGCAACTCTCTTCAAAACAACCAGAACATCAAGAGAGACACACAGGGGGAAATACAGAGAAACACATTATATTGGTGATGTAAATATGTAAATGTATGGGACTCTTTGGGTTATACTGGAAATCCCTGATAACAGTAGATACTGAGAAGTCAGAGTCACCCCAGCAGTCCCTCTGGCCCCTCTATTAGGGTAATCGCAGGTCTGGACCATTTCCACCCGAACAAGTCACTACATGGATTTTTCCACTTGATCACACCCAAAGGATAGTGTCTAGAACACAAATATGCTCAGGGATATGGCAGCTAACCAGCAAGCCTGGAGAGCAGAGGCCAGGGCCACCTGTGCAGGTAACCTGTGATTAGGCAGACTTTGACACGTCAAAGCAGGGGGACCATGACTCAAGTGTGCAGGACCGCTTGCCCTGTCTGGCCCAAACTTGCCATGTCAGCCCACAACCTGGGCAAGGCCTCTCCTCCCAGCAGCCTCAGCAGAGCTGACAGAATTGTAGACACCTTTGCTACTGCTGAGAGTAATTGAGCAATAGCCTTCCAGCAGGCTGAGTCGCAATGTGTTTCTGGGGAAATTATATACTTTTAACCTCTAAAACAATATAATTTGAGGGTGAATGTATTTTTCCTCAAGAGTTGCAGGACCTCTTATTTCCTTTAAAGATCTGAGGTGGGAGGTTATTTTGCTGTCCCTGCATATATGTTTAAAGAGACACCGACAATGGACACTCCTCCAAATATAAGCTTTGGTAGAGAGATAGTTAGAATGTCTGTGAAAGAAATGTTCCTACATGGGACTTCACTGGCAGCTAATCCAGTTGTGCAAACAAAATACATTGGCTCATCTGGCTTTTCTTAATGAAGACAGATTGTCCCATTGAAGACTGAAGACTGGGAATATCATATTCATAACGATTCACCCCTCTCGATTGCTTCTGATACCTTCTTAGTCAATCACTCCATCAATGGGCTAGTAAACCACCTATCTAGCTTACTTTGCATTAAGATAACATGTGGGTCCATTTCCATGTGATTCTTCCATTCCTACATTCAGCAAGTGTCTTCCACGCCATCCAGAAATGATGGTGTTGGGTCCAATGCAACTTCCTGGATTCCAGAGGAAGCCCCACATCTTTGCATTCTGCATTTCTGCACACATGGCCAGGATCTTCTTCCTTCAATGTTGGGTCACTTCTATAATTAAAAAAAAAAAACCCTCAATATGTTTTATGCCACTACAATATTCACAGCAACATTCTCTGCAACCCCTTGAAGATTATTCCACAAGCTACTCCAACTTTGCCTATTCTTCTGTGTGTATGATCATCCTCAGCTTGCCTTACTATTCCAGACAAACCCTAGTGCCTCTGCAGCCCACCAGCTCACCACACCCAGACCTCTATGCTTTTGTTCACTCAATTACCACCACTTGAGATTCTGTTTCATCGCCGTACTTCCTGACACACTCCAACCATCCTCCAATGTCCACCCTTGTAAGATGCCTTCCTTGCTCACACCTTACATTCTCACATGTGCACAAAGGGTCTAGGTAAAACAGTTCTGCATTTCACTATAGACAATAACCAAGACTCTGTTTTATACTTACACACGCACACACACATACACGCACGCACACACACACACACACACTTTAAAACTTCAAGAATTTGGTTGGTTTAAGTCATTTGCATCATTTTGTGAGAAATTCTGTAAGAGATTACCAAATAAGTACCTTATGAAAATTTGGTGGAGGTGGGGGGGGAGAACAATAAAAAAAAGATGCTATGACATGGACCTGAACTCATCAAAAACAAGTCACAGCAGCTTGGTTACTTTCTATTGAGAGATTTCAAGAAGTCAAACTTGAAACATAGAACAAATGCTACATCCTACCTTTCCTCATGCATTTAACAAGGACACATCTGGCCACTAACTCAAGAGGAGCAAACTGCTTTAGAAAGATTTTAGAAAATCAAATGACCAGGCATGAAAATCATGGTGTGTGTGTGTGTGTGTGTGTGTGTGTGTGTGTGTGTGTGTGTGTGTGTGTTTATAATTAGCATGCAGAAACAGTATTAATGACCAAGTAATGATACAAAACTTTATGAAATGGCCAACAAAAAGAGTAGTCATGCATTATAACACTCAATAGCAAAAATTTAGAGATTCACCTAGGACCATTCATCCAACCTGATCTGTTACTGAAGGTTTCCCAATAAAAGCTATTTTCTTGGTCTTGTAATGAACAAAATATTCAATATCCAGGATAGAGTTGAACTTTGTGATGTTGAAAGGCCTTCATGACCCTGAGATTGGTCATCTTTGTAAGTCTATCTTGTATTCCAACTAAATTACAAATCCATTAACAGGAACACTGTGGTATATGGTAGTAGAAAGTACATAGCAGTTACATAGACATAGGCATTGATACTAGCTCTTTCATTTACTGGGCTGATAGTTTCTATTTGTCTGTGTATAAACTAGAAGTCGTATAAGATGTGGAGCTAACCTGGTTATTAGTGTTCAATGCATATGACCTAGGCCAGTACATGCATAGAGTAAACATTAATTAAACTTTTCTATGTCCCTTTCAGCTACTAGGGTGTTAAAGAATATAACAGTGTCTCAGAAGAAGTCACTTGGCTCTTTGGTTTTGAATGATAACTGGAGGGGTTACTTGTTCAATACAACAGCTTTGGAGATAGAAGAATAAATGACAGTATTCTGGGCAGAAGAATGTCAAAAGAAAGGCTCCAAGGTAGAATAAATTAAGTATTGTAGGGGGAGATGTTGGCTCTTGACTTGGTCAGTAAAGAAGGCAAAAGCCAATTTCTGGCGTGAAAGGAAAAAGTTGGGACTTCGTGATCAAGGAGGAGGAGGAACAGAAGCAGGGAAGGAGGAGAGACACTTTGGACTAGGCTTTGGAATGAGAAGGATGTAACAACCATGTAAGGTCTTAGAGCAACCAGTACCATCATCCTCCACCACCAGCGATGGCTGATATAGATTAGCTGATAAGTTTAGAGCAGGAGATTTCTATTCCCAACAATTGTGTTGTCTGGCAAATTTTAAAATAATAAAAGGGTCTAATGTTTTTCTTCCGAGGAGCTAAGGCAGGAGAAAGAGAGAAGATGGAGCGATTGATGGCAGCTTGGCAAAGCTAGCTGGGAAGAAGAGGTAGCCAGTGGAGTGTTGGCTGGCGGAAGTGTGATATCAGACCTAAGCCAAAAGCATGGTCCTGGGCAAAGGAGGAAGCATGCTTTTTAAAATTACATTCAACAAGTATGGCGCATGCCAAGGACTGGTCCCCATGGAATGAGTAATAGAAACAAGGTTGAACTGATAGACCAGACCAGATGCTGTAGAAATCAGCTGTCTTGTAAGAAGAAATGCCTGCCCTGTGATACTAACATGATAGCCATTTTAAGACCTCGCATTGGCATATTTTCAAACATTAAACATTGTTTGGACTCATGACACTTTTCTCATTGTGTGAGAGTATTGGGGTTGTAAAGAGGAGACACAAGAGATGTCTCTTCTAGCAACAGCCCAAGTATTCCATTCTCTTTCTTCTGTTTGCCTTTCAAAAGTCAGAACTTACTCATCTAAACCAAGTGCCCTATTGTACCCATAGGCCCTCTACTTGGCAGAGCTGGGAGGCCTGTTTCCCCAGCCTCACTCGTCTTCCTTTCTTAGAACTAATATGCTTGACAGGAGTGTGAGTAGGTGGAAAACATAATATTTCCAATTGAAGCTCACTAGCAAGGCTCCAGTGGAGTCATTTTAGAGATTAAAGGAAGGATCATTTGGACACATGAATTTGAATATGATTTATAGATTACTTCCAGAGACATACAGTTGCTTATCTCTCAGGCAGCTGTGAGAATAGACAGTTAGAAGTCACGCAGGAGGTATTTCTGCCCTCAGAAAGGGGGAAAAATACATTAAATCTTAAAGTGGCTGATACAGCAATTAATATTTCAACCTTCCCTGTGCAAGGAAAAAGGAAGAGAGATTACAGAGATGTTGGATTGCCATGAATATGTGATTTCAGGCCTACTGACTGAAGACTCCTAATTATGTATTACAAGCCTAAGCCCCTCAGGCACTAATGGGCTATTTTAAAATTCTAAAAAAAAAAAAAATTAAAAAACTTTGAGTCTGAAAATCTTGGGTATTTTATCAAGGTTTCAATAGCACAATTCTAACACATCCTGAGTAAAGTTTTGGAAAAGAAGTCATTCACAGTCAAGCTTCTTTATAAGAATGGGGTTTTTTGTTTGGTTTGGTTTGGTTTGGTTTGGTTTGGTTTGGTTTGGTTTGGTTTGGTTTGGTTTGGTTTTTTTGGTTTTTAGGTTTTTGTGTTGTTGTTGTTGTTTGTTGTTGTTGTTGTTCAGGTTTTTTTTTTTTTTTTACTTTTTTTAACTTTTCTAACTTATCAGCAAATGTTCAGCTATCATGTGCTACAGGGTCAGTGAACCACTTCCTCTCATCTATCTAACCCGCCCCCTCTTTCCCCACATGCACAGACTCTTATATAATACACTAGAGAAAAGGCACATGGTTCATTTCTGAAGAGATTTTACCATTTGTTAAATAGGAAACTGACAGGCAAAAGCTATGAATTGTCTTATGCATTCACCTTTCCTGCCCTAGTAAGATGTGGTCTGCAATTCCAGAAACTCAGACTTTAGGTGAGCTAGAAAAGTCAAAAAGAAGTTTCAGAGAGAAAGTGCAAAGGCTTTTAGAGTAAATAGTAAAGGAGTACAGGTACTCAAAGAAGGAAGGATGCTTTCTATTTGGCCAAAGGGAAGCATCTACCATTGCTGTACATATTTCCTTGGGAATTTCGTTCCTTGCTAGCTGATATATCCAGCATGTCCATCACTTCCCCACCTATTGATGCATTGATATGAAAGGAGAAAATAAAAAGGGTTTCTGTGGAAACTAAGTAGAGAGCAAGCTATTCTGTATCCAAAAATATTGAGAGAATCCTATAATGTAAGTAACTAGAATAAGATTTATGAAGAGTCATAGTAGAAATACAAGATTTTTACAAGCTCAAGCCAGTCAATACAATGGCATTGACTAGGAAGGGGTTCACAAGCCACAACCCCTAACTCAAAAGTTAAGGACAGTTGGTCACCTGGGGCTTCAGAGTAGAGTCAATTTTTTTTATGGGTATGGCCACTGATAGATTGACCAGACTCCCGAGGATAGTCCTATCCTGGAAGTATGTGACAGCACAAAGTGGAGTTAATGAGTTACTGAGCTGAAGAAGAAAAAAGAGATGAAGTAGAAGAAGGAGCAGGAAGGAGAGAGAGAAAGAAAAAGAGAGGGTGGAAGAAAGAGAAAGAACAAAAGAAAGAAAAGGAGAGAGAGAGAGAAAGAGAGAGAGAGAGACAGGAAGTTGGGGTGGGATATGGATAAGGTGGGCAGGGTTCTGAAAAGAGCTAGGGAGAGCAAGTTGGGAGTTAAAATTGATCAAAATATGTTGTATGAAAATTTCAAAGAATTAATAAAAATATATCTTTAAAAAAGAATAAAAGTAGAAAAAGTCACAGTCTAAAAATAAATTCTCAAAATAGTTTAGTCCAAGGATATAACAGTCTATACAGATTATTCCTCATTGTCAGCCCCTTGCTGTGTACCCAGGATTACAGAGCTAGCATGATCAGCAGAAACATTGTTTGCTCTCAGTAAAAGCATGGTGATGTCTCTCTGGAAAGAATGGAGATATGACTGGAAAGGAAATTAGTGTAGGAAATGGGACCTGGAAGAGTTTAATGTGTCACTGTAGTAATGGTCCATACTCTAACATATAAGGAAGAAGAGTTAATGCTATTTATAAGTAAAACGTACAAAAATACTCTAACTCCAGAATGCAATTGGATTGCATTGGAGACTGTGGAAAGACCCCTCTTGTTCATAGCCTCTAGGGAAAAACTGACCCGTGTATTCATCTTCTGACTACCCAAAGTAAGGTTTTCCAATCAAGAGAGAAGCATAAAACTATAGAAAATGTCCTGTAAGCTATTTATATGGATCAAATAACTTCTTTATTTATATTTAAGGAGAAATTTGAGGAAATCAACCACCATTTAAAAAATTTTATAAGTATAACATCAGAAGAAAGGGAAATGATCTGGGAAGGTGAAAATGGCATTCTTAATGTTTTCAGATATGTTTTTAAGGGTTGGAGAGGTGCACAATTGGGAAAATCTTTGCACTAGAACATAAAGACCTGTGTTTCAAACTTAGCACCTATGTAAATGTTGGACATCCAGTATATGTCCATAGTCCCTGGTGAGGAATATGAAGATCCCTGATGCAGCCAAGCTAGCTGAATCAGAGAATGCCCATTCAGTGAAAGAGTTTGTCTCAAACAGTGAAGTTGGAAGATAATTGAGAAAGCTTCTTAATGTTGACCTCCACACACCTGTATGTATGTGCGCGCGCGCGCACACACACACACACACACACACACACACACACACACACAAAGATGTGTTTTTAGAGATATTTGAGCAGATGTTGAAGGCACATCAAAATAAATAGGTGAATTAAAAGATCATCACTGCTACGAAGTAAGATAATCCAAGCACGAGAAAAAATTCTGAAAATTAAAAATATGACAATACTTAATAGGTAACTAAATAATAACAAAGTATGGTTGCCCTGGCTAAATAGAAAAAAATCCTCATTAAAAGAACATAGAAATTATGAAAGTTTGGGAGATATGACCAGCAGCCTCCATTCATCTACTATAAGTCATAAGAGCAAAAATTAGGAATTGAAAGATGAAAAAAATCATTCAGAGAAACAATAAGCATCAGGTCCTAGAAGTACAGAGAGCATTGTTTTTGTTGACAGGTTCTGGCAGGATAAAGGAAAGTGGATAAAGTTTTCACACAACTTGAGGCCTTTTTTCCCAGTGCTGGAGATTGAACCCGGGTCCTCACACTTCCTAGGCAAGGGTTCAGCATTGAGCTACACCCCCAGCACAAACTACACACAGCTGAATAAATTGTGATCAAATTTCAAATTCCCAAGATATTAGAAAGGAAAGTTAACTAGAAAACAAGATGAAAAGGCATAATTCTTATAAGCCACAAGAAAAAAAAATCATTCAAATTCCCGAGCTAAAGATGGGCATGGTTAAGTCATACCTATAATCCCAGCATTCAGGAAACGGAGACAGTGGGGTAGGGAATGGTTATCATGAATTCAAGGTCAATCCATAAAATGAGACCCTGCTGGAAGTCCTCACATCCACAAAAGACTTTGGAGGAAAACGCTCACAATTTAGAGCTTATATCATCTACTCCAACTATTGATCAGAAGTGAAGTCAAAACAGATACTTTCACATATACAGTAAATATAGGCAAAGACTTTAGCTATTATACTTATTTTTTTAGAAGGTTCTGGAAAAGAGATACAAGAAAATGAAAGTGTAGTATGAGAAGCAAAGTGAGAGAAGACGGGTGTGTAAAGAAAAATAACTTTTGACCGTGACTTAAAGAAGAGACGTGCCAAAGAAAGTAAAAGCAATTCCTTTGACCTCTGTGCTGTAGGATACCTGCTACATGACTTCTCTCGGAAACCATTCATCCATCAGCGTGAGCTCTGTAAATATCATGACTCTGATGGCTGGTAATCAGAATTAGAGCTGAGAGAAAGCTCAGCGGTAGAGTACCCGTCTAAAGTGCAAGGACCTGAGCAGGTATAGTAGCATGCCCTTGTGATGCCAGCACAGAGGAGGCAGAGACAGGTGGGTCCCTCTCTGAGGACACTGGCCAGCCAGTCTAGCCTAATTAGCGAACTCTAAACTAGTGATAGACTCAGACAAAAAGATGGACAACCCTGAAGAATGATACTTGAGGTTGTCCTCTACAAACACCTGCGCACACACATGTACACCCACATACATAATGCTAAAGTAAATTAATCTAATTAAATAGTTGGTGTTAGTGCCTGAGAAGTTACCACTTGAGAGAAGTGGAAAGGAAGCAACATGAATATTTCAAAATTTGAAAACATAAACATAAATGCTGCAAAAAGTAGAAGGAAGAGGAAGGTGAGGACATGAATGTTAAGGATATAATGTTAATATATTGTGCTATGTGGTGGGAATTTCATAATCCAAAATCCAACTTAACGAACAGGGGATGGAGAGTTTGTGAAGACAAATAGCTTGTCATTAAAACTGCTGTAGTGATAACATAGAAGGCTCTTGAGGCATTGAGAAGGGATGGAGGGCGATACTGAGAACACTCAACTGTTAACATCTCAAACTTGCACAACTGATAAATAAAAATACGTTTCAGAACACGGACAAACAAAAATCCCAAAATTGGGATACTTAGAACTTTAATTACGTTCCTCCAAAAAATATAAAATAACAATTTGTGTTTAAAGAAATTGAGCAGTATAGATAAGCCAGGTAAAATGCTACCCTTCCTTTGACTCATTAGTTAGTAGATAGAATGACTTTTTTGCTTGCCACTGGGGATCCACTGTAGCTTCTTAATTGTTATGTAGGATTCTAAGGAGTGCAGCATATTCCCCCAGCCACATCTGTGAGTGGTACCCCACTTGTTGGATCATTTAGGATATGAGGAGTTTAGTATCATGACTGGGCCTGAGAACTAAGGTGATATGTGGATCTAGGTTTTAAATTCTAAGATTCAAGACACTTCAAATGCCACAGTAGTGCCAATACAAAACAGAACCTCGTGCTGCTTATTAATACACATGGAAAAATCTAGTCATTCCCTTGTATCTGTTCATTCCTTTGGCCGATCGTTTATTCCCTTCCCTTTCCCATTAATATAGCTCTTTCATTCACTCAGTGGTTGCATGGAAAAATGTAAGCCAGGCCCTCTGTCTTCAAGGTCTATCTGGATAGAGGAAGCAGAGCCCCATTATACCACATCCTGAAAATCCAGCCTTACTCTGAGGACAGAGAGACAACTGTTAGGCGCCAACGTTTTATGACAGGTGTTGTGAAGCAGAAGTAGGTTTCTAGTCAGGAAAAAACGTGCATGCTCACCTCATCTCATGCCTCATACTTTGATTTTGAGATTTCACGCTACTTTTTGACACATTGAGCAGTAACATAGTAAGTCTTCTTCAAACTGGAGTTGGAAATGCATGCATCCAAAGCAGAGCAGTCCTCTGAAGGAAACGAGACTTCACTCAACCATGGAGAAAATCCCATGGGCTGCTGGGCTTCTGGTTCAGGCTGGATCTTGGTCTTCCTCTTGTGGAAGAACTACTGAGTAGGATCACTACTCACCTTAGTTAATCTAAGATTGTCCTTGTTTGGCAATGCAAGCCCAGTACCCCCAAGGAATACCCCTGGACAAGCTAAAACGGGTGGTTACCTCGGAGTTAACCCTCAGTTTCTAAGACTTTACAGACTTGCTTCATGTGACTGACAGCATAAGCTTCCTGTTCTGGTATAATTCTGTTTAACTAATTTGTTCTTCATTCATTTTAAGTTGAAATAACTGATTTTCCATATTTTCTACAGCTTATTTCGTATGCCAGAATAATACCTTATCCGTTTCTGGATAATGATGACATCAGTAATAGTAATAACCTGCCAACTCCACCTCTGTAGGTTTGGCTTTTTAGAGGAGGTATTTTTTTATTTGGCTGATTTGACTTGCTATGCTTTTTGAGAAAATGTCTCGGGTAGCTCAGGCTGGCCTCAAACATACTGCAGGACAACCTTGAATGCCTTCTCTGCCTGCTTCTACAACTAAAGTGCTCGGATTACACATGAGAGCTATCCCTCTGGGGAATAACCCAGCGCCTTGTGGGTGCTGGGCAAGCCCTTTACCAACTGAGCTACACCCTAACCTACTGTACATTCTTTTTTAACCAAACCCTAAACCCCCAAAACTCTAATCCCTCTTTGGAGATTCTAATTTATATATCCAGCACAAACAGAAAATTTCTGAGCCCCCTTACAACCTTAAAAGACAACAATTCTCAGACTCAGAGAAAATATATTTCTTTTTAGAAATATATATATATATATATATATATATATATATATATATATATATGAACATGGATATATTTTCAAAAAATATATATATATTTCTTTTTAGAGATGAATTTTATAAAAGAAATCTGACAGGAAGAAAAGAATGATAGATGTAGTAAAAGAGGTAAATAAAAGAAGTGAGGGAAGAAGGGAGGAAGGGAGGAAGGGAGAGGGAGAGAGAGAGAGAGAGAGAGAGAGAGAGAGAGAGAGAGAAGATAGACCTGTGAGGTAAGAAACCAGAGCAGATAAATGAAAAACGACAGGACAGACAGTCATGGAAAGCTCAATTAATTAGCTATTGTCCATTTCCTTGAGAGACCTTTAACAAATCCGTCCTTGTCAGTGACAGGAAATCTTTTTGAATTCTTTGCAAAGGGATATTAATGGTCATGGCAAGCTTCAGCGCCCCCTCCTCTATGCTACGGTGATGCTGGGAGGTGGTAGGAGTTCCTGGAGGTCATACCATACCGGGAGCCAGCCTGGGTAGACCAGCAATGTCTCTCCCTGCACACAGACAGTGTTCCTCTAGCTCAGATTGTCAACCACCTCTCCTTGACTGGTACTTCAGGAGGCTGACATTTAATACCCCAAGGATATAGATGTTTGAACGCTGGTTATTGTAACAAAGGAAGCCATCCAAACTCTGCAAGACCAAATGGATCAGATAAAGCTGACACCAAGATAAATCTGTTTTACATCCATCCCTGCACAGGTTTTGCTAATCTATGTAGTTACAGTTTTCCCACTGAAAGAAGGGAAAAATAGCCCATAGCATGTCAGCAAGTCCCCGTTGCAGCCCTATTTTTAATCTCCAAGGTATAACGTTTTAGGCAAAGACCATTTTCATGCTGACTTTGTCATGAACTCTATTAAGGGAGGGTACACGGAGAGGAAATGAGGGAGGTGGATGAAAGAGAGTAGGGAGACAAAAGTAGACACAAAAAGAGGGAAGAGAGATTTCTTCTTGAATGGCTTGTAGAAACTCAGGTTTGTTGGTTTTTTGTGTTTTGTTTTGGTTTTTTGTTAATTTTTTAATGAATGAATTCACTGCTTCTCTTCCAGTCAGGCAGACACCTACTCTTCATTAGCCAGTATTTATGCTGCCAGATTGAACTTTCATATGGAAGCCTGAAGCAGCAATGATACAGATGGCAGGAAATCTCTCCTGAGATTGATAACAATGAAGAAAGATGCCACATTAAGTCAGAAGGTGCCACTGTTAGCATTCCAGCTCAGAGAGGAGTATTTCCAGTAGCACTCTCCTCTAAGGGCTGTTTGTCATCTGACTTCAACTAAAATTCACCCCCCTACCCCACCCCACCCCCGGAAGTTCATGCCCCCACCCCTTTCACATTCACTGCCTTCTCTTTTTAGTGCTTTGACTGACTTTCCCCCTAGGTGCTTACCCTTTGCCTTCTTAAGGTGGTTGAGATCCTGGCTGCCAAGCTGACCTGGGTGGGGGGAAGGGAGGCGAGGAGAAGGTCTTTTAGTCCACATTTTCTTTAACAAAGACACCACTGTGCAAAGGTCCCTTGGGAAACCTGAATGGTATTTATTGTTACGACGAAAGCCATCTGTGCATCTGCTACCTCTCAAGACAAACACTGTGTTCATAAAACCAAACCCCTGCCTCTGAGTCCTTGGAGAAAGCCTGGTCTCCAGGGTGCAGGAATGAGGGCTTGGGAAAGTCAACACTGCTGGAGAGTCTGCAGTGAGAAGTTCTGGGATGCGAAAGATGGCCTGCTGACTACCTACTCCACAGAGGTACCAGACTGATGGGAAACTCCCGGTGTAGCCTGAACATAGCCAGTTTCCCCTTCACAAAACACATAGGTCCTCCTCTAAGAACCTAGAACTTTCCCACTACAGGAGAAGAGAAGAATCTAAGACATTTTTATAAGAGTGAAGAGAGCAATATTTCATCCTGATGTTCAGTTTTCTTAGTCCTGGCCACTGATTTTATAAAAATGTCTCCAAACTTGAGGGCAGCTCTTCTGAGTGGTTTTCACTAGATGCGACTTTGAGTCCTCGGTCTTGTCTAATCATGAAGTTCATGATGCTGGCTACCTTCCTCATCATCGCTTTAATCTGCCTTATGTCAAAATTCAATTGAGTCAATCTATCAAGTATCCTCCTCCTGTTTCTCTTTGCATCTTCCCAACCATGGGCATGGGTATTAATTCCTACTTTGTTCTTGTTGGAAGCAGAGCTGAATCCCAGTCTCCCTCCTCTGACTAACCATGAGCCCTCATTGTATGGGGCCTTTACTTATGACCATGCTCTGTCCTTTTCTTTCACACTCCAAATGTATCTCAGACATTCAAACAGAGGATGAGCCCTCCAGTTCCTATAAGCATTCTAGTCTCCCTGGGTAACAACATGACACCAGGCAAGGAAATAAGAACAGATAAAGGTTCTCAAGCCCCTTGCACATAACATGCTCCCCCAACTCCCCTGATTCCCTCAACTCAGAAAGAGTCATCCAAGGCAACAGACAAAACACAACATAATAGGACTTGCAAACTGAGCAAGTTTGGAAATTTTGGCTTTTCTCACCCAACTCAAGTGATATATTATCCAAGTCCAACCTAGAAAATGCAAGCTGGGAAACAAGAGAAGGCTCTGTCAAGGGCCCCTGTGCAGCAATATCCGTGTATAATCATTTAATTAGCTTCCTACGTTTGCAGGAACTTTAGTCCATTTAAGACACGCTCAGCAGTTCCTCCTGGACTAGGCCAACCCTCTTGGAGCTTGGACATAGAGTGCCTACCACCTGGGATGGATATTTGGAGAGTCTTAATTGAAGGGAATTCCTATTTTTATGTTGAGATGATGTACCATCAGCATTTCCTCACCCACAAAAATACACAGAGGGGCAACTAGTTCAAATAACTGGTTTAAATCTGTAAATTACAGCATTACTTCAAGTTACTTTTAAGGTCGTTCTGTGTCTATGGATAAGTTAGATGGCATCATAAAATTTTTAGAGCTAATGCAATCTTTATACAGTTGCTTCATCTCATCAGTTGAGATACGTCTGAGGCTCCCCCCTTCTCTCTCTTTCTTCTGATTGTCCTTGAGACCTAGGGGGCGAATGACTGCTCTCTCAACAGGCCTGCCATGACTGCATCTTTCACCTCCTGGAAGCAAGGTCTTGCATCTTCAGTTTTCTTCTCTCTACTGAGAGAGGGTATTGCTAAATAGGATTAATTTCCTCATTTGGTTGTGTTTCTGTTGTGTAGCCTGATCCTCTCCTTCATCCCCTTTTTTTGTATTTCTTCTAGAAGCTTTGCTCTTTAGTGACCTTCTCAAGCCATTTCATTAAATGCCCTCTGCCTTGGTAAATTACAGTACTTTGAAGCCTTAGAGTTTAGCATATAAAAAAGCAAGCGCCTCTGTATACTGCCCTGGGATAAGGTGTGATGAAAATCCCATACAAGCTGAACGGTACTTCCTAATCAAATGGGTGTAACAGATGGCTGCTGGAGCAAACCATCACAATGGAAATATCTGCAGTTCTCATGGTAACGGAATCTGCCAGGTCTGAGGGATTTGCTGTTTTCAGGACATCTGAGCTGCAATCTCTTTCGAGCTGTCTAGCAGTCTCCCTCTCGCTCTTGCGCTCTCTCTCTCTCTCTCTCTCTCTCTCTCTCTCTCTCAGCATGATGGAGATAAAGTTGAAAGGTGGAGTCTGATTTTGCATTCCAGCTGTGATTAAAGACACAGGCATACATCCCCAGAGATAATGTGCTGCATATTCATTACACTGTCTAGAACCTCTCTAGCCACTGGGACACAACCATCACACAATTACAATGTGCCTTTCTTCAGGAGTGAGAGGGGGGTTGGGATGGAGAAGATCAGAGAATGGCCAGGAGAGTACGAGGAATTAAGATGCATGAGAAGTACCTCGTAATAAAGATATGGAGCCATATTAAAAGTAGCAGTTGCTTCTATTCTGTGGCTACATGTCAAGATGACTTAGCGGAGCAAGATAAAACATCTGGCCTGGGGGAGGGGGTGGAGAATACACGATATCGGATTTCCAAATCATAACACAGACTGCGTGGAAAGTAAACAACGGATAAGCAGGCGTGTACCTTCCTGATGAGTGAACACATGTGGAAGATTTCTTGACACTCCACAGTCAGAAAAGACACCCCATATCAAGGAAGAGGTTCATATGTAGATACCAAGCTTTCATTATAAGCCTAAGGTTGTGTCTAAACCCACAGGACTCTATCAGAAAGGTACTTGGTGTGGGTCTTTCCCATTATTATTTTCCCCCTCATGGTATTCATAGCCTCCTAGTTTTACAGCCGTGCACAGAAAGGGGAAAATAATCAGTCACAATTCTATTTTATTAAAGTCTTTTCTCCAAATCCCTATCGATTTAAAGAAATAAGAAAAAGTATACTGCCTTCTTTGCTATGGTACCTGCCAGCAAATATACACACTCACAAGCTGACACACAGGGTTGATTCACAGCTGCCTGGTCCCTTGGGTCTTTGAGTTTGAAGATCAGACAACATATAAGAATTCAGTCATGACTCAAAATGGAAACAAAGACGACCATTCTTAGCCATGGCAGCTATGCGGAATGAAAAACTGGAGGCCGAACCCCCGTAGGACGCTTCCCACCCCATTGTCCTTGAGGGCACTACTGTTAAATACATATGACAGCCAAAGAGATGAGGAGAATAGTTGCCAGAGAGCAATGATTGGATCTCCCCTTTCATGAACTGGAATAGCCAGAACCATGTAAGCCAGTGAAGTAGCACTTGAGAAGAGGCCCTGGGAGGCACCATTGTCTGCCTCACGTTTGGTGCCTGAAGAACATATTTATTATATTATATTATATTATATTATATTATATTATATTATATTACCTTCTCCCAAGCCTGTCTTGCTTTGACTGAGACCTTCTTCCTTTAGAAGCCTACAGATAACAACTTGTGGATGGCAATCTCCTTAACAAGCCGGATTAGTTAGTTTAAAGCGATGAGCTGAGGCCATTTGTGCAGATGCTAATCAAAAAAAGAAAAGGGGAGAAATTAGAAAAAGCTTTATGCACCTCCCTCTCTTGTAAGTATAATATAGACAGAAGAGCGTGTCCCCAGGTCGCGTCTGTGAGAGCTGGCCTTAAAGGCACACGGAAATCTTTGGGGCTCTAGAAGGAAGGAAAGGTTACCATGAGGCTTGTGGTTCTAAAAGCACAGCCCTCCCAGGACTGTCTGAAACATTTTCTTTCTTGGATGTTGTTCACTATTTGTTTCCTAGGAGGGAGGTCTTTTTCTTTCCAGCTTCTAGCACAGAACCTGGCACACAGAAGGGTCATATGTTAAATCTTTGTTGGAGGACAGGAATTTGCTTGAGGAGTGGCTACAAAAGGAAAGAGTTCAAAAAAAAATGCTCAAGTGTCAAAAGCAAACAAATCTGACACGTATGTAGTGGTCCCATTTTTCCTTTCCACAGTAAGAACAAAACTAAAATTGCATTAAACACAGCAGTCAGCATATCTGGAAAGATGCTCTGTGCCTGCCAAGATCAATGGCCAGACTGATTATTAATGTCCAACTATAAAGGTACTTCAACACACACACACACACACACAGAGAGAGAGAGAGAGAGAGAGAGAGAGAGAGAGAGAGAGAGAGCAGCTGATGATTCAAGTGCTCAGGTTAGTACAGAAAACTTAATTCCATTTAAACAAAATTAATAATAATCTGCCGTTTCATCAGCTTCTCTGAGAGCTCCTTTTTTGTGCTCAATAGGAAGCCGACTCACTTGGGGGAAAAAAAAATCACTGTTTTCTCTAAAATTTTCTGAGAAGAATATAATACGCATCCTATTATGTATGAGCCTGCGCGGATAATCAGCGTGAAAGGAAAGAAACAAGTTGCTAAAGAGGCATTCCAGAGTGAGTGGCACTCTCACAGATGAGCGTGCACATGTGTGCACACAAGCAGGCTCTAGCGTCTTCTGAGAATTTTAACTGCCTTCCGAGTACATGCATTTGTTTTAAGGATTCTCTAAGCCAAATGCTTTCTGGCATGCTAACCTCCTAAGAAGCTGAGGATGCCTGCTGAGATAATTCAGTCAGAAACATTCAACTGCCCTAGACACTGGAGAAAGGTAAGACTTGGAAAGAGTCTTTTAAAAATGAAACACAAAGGCAGGCTCTCTGGGCAACTCTTATTCCTCACACAGGTTGCAAAAGACTTCATTTCACATAGGAAGGTTAAAGCCAACTTTAGAAATGTACAGATATCAGCTTCAAAACCATCCGTCTTTTACAGACAGACGAAGCTCTTTCTCTATATCTAGCTCATGTATCTTCTCGATCATGAAAATTTTTTTTCTTGTTGTGTTCAGTCAATGGATCTTTCCTTTTTCTACGTACCTGTCATCTAGAAGTAAGGAGCAAGATTTTCTAAACACCGTGTTTGAATCAACTGTTTTGTTTACTTGTTTTTAACTTCTTCCCTAGCTCCCTGGAATATGCACAGCCAAAGAAGAATGGGGAGACTCATTTTTTTTTCAAAGAACTTCTTCAGTACCAGCCCTCTCCAGAAAAGACCCTGAAGAACTGACCCAGAATATTTTGTCACAACTAAGTTCAGCCTAAGTAGAAGATTGCTGTACACCACACACTGGCAATGTAGTGAGGAGCTGAAAAACCAAAAACCAAAAACAGAAACGGGTGCCACTGTGTCCTCAGCGAGTATCCAGTCAAGCTGTGGGCATTAAGACAAAAATGCGGTTGGGTGTGGGAGCACATGCCTTCAACCCTAGCACTGAGGAGGCAGAGGCAGGTGTAGGAAGAAAGTAACGCTGAGGAAAAGTTATCCAAGTGCTCAGAAGTCAAAAGCTAGTTCGTTATTGTAATGTCCCATCAAATAGGTAAAACTTGATGAGTTTTGAAAGGATTGTATGTAAAGTGTCAACAAGTAGAAGCAAGAACATTCCATATAAAAGAATGCTATTAATACTGAGACTGAAGTTAGTACCAATATGGACACCCTAAAGAGTCTTGACCCCAAGAAGAAGTAAACTGAGATAGATCTAAGACTATCGTCACCTTAGAGGAAATGGCATTGAATTTCACAAGCATTTCGAACCATTGAGCATCATCAAGCAAAGGAACCTCAAAATTAAAAACTACAGTTCCACCAAATTCACTAAAATGTGAAGTGTCTGCTGGATAAATAACAATTCAAGAGTGTATTAGCAATGGACAGTTCAGGGGGCAATCTGGCTAGCACAAAGCGCCCTTTGCCTTCTGAGAAAATGCAACCCTTTAAGAGTCAAAACGGCCAGCTGTAAAACCAGTTCTATTTTTCAATGCTTTTAGAAATAAATAAACCTTTCTATTTCAATATTTGGCGTTGTGACAAGACCTAAGAGGAACTAGAGAGATAATTAATAAGGGCATGAGAGGAAAGCGCAATTAAAAATGGCAAAGACTACCCTGTAAATAACTGTTTCATCCTGAGAAAGATTATTACTGTGATCTCTAGCCTCAGACTGAAATCCAATCACTCTGAATGCCTCATTTAAACATTATGGGGTTGAGGGAACCCATCGTAGCTCCTAGCCTCAAAATTACACAAGAAACAAGACTGTAGTCTGACCTCACTTTCCTGTTGGTTTAAATCAACAACAACAAAAAAAAAAAAAAATCACAGCTTAGTTCCAATTGGCAGAACTCTCCCTTACCTCAAGTTTTAATGTTGTCCCTCCGTTTCTCATCCGAAAGACGTTAGATAGACTCTATTGACTCAAAAAATTCCTTACTAGAGAGCTTGAAAATAAAACCAAACTAAGAGATTTCTCCTAGAAAACAAAAGCAAAACAAAAAACAAACAACAAAAACAAAGGTAAATTCTCTTTGTCTAACTAAGTAAGAGTATGTGTTGGAAGACTTTGCTCGAGCAGAGCTGGAAGCGGAAGTCCCACCTAGCTTGGTGATTCCTGAACTGGTGGACTTCACAAAGCCTCTTTAAATTATGGAGGTTTTCCATCTAAATACAATCCCCTGTTTGCCGTCCATAGAAGAACTTTTGGCATCTGAATCTTTAAATTGAGTGATTCATAACTAAATCACTTCCTGCAACTTACTATCATAACTCAACGCAAAGCATAAGATGAGGTCACAGGGACATTCATCTCCGGAAAGGGAGCTCGTGCCCTGGGCTGCAGTAAGTGGCAATTTAATTGGATACAGTGTGTTTTGCTATTGTTGCAACATGAAAATCAGTTATTTTAAAAGTAGCTGGTGACAATTGCCAGCTCAGCCGGCACAGTGGTCAGAGAAGAGCTTAATTCCAATTATTGCTGGAAACAGAATTACTTACATTCTAGTTGTTTGTGAATAGCAACATTATTTTAATTACCACTGTTGCCGCCGCCATCATCATCATCATCATCATCATCACCACCATCATCATCATCCACTGTACTTTTCCAGTGTTGTTAAAGGGGGACAGTGGTCACAAAAGCCCATTACATATTTCTTAAGTTCTCTTGCACTTAGATTAAAGGGGGCCACCAAAATGAAAATAAGAGAAATTGCTTCGAAATATCATTCTTGATACTTTAGTCAGGGCTGGAAAGATGGCTCAGCAGTTAAGAGCACTGACTGTTCTTCCAGAGGACCCAAGTTTAATCCTCATCACCCATATAGCAGCTCATCTGTGGATCAAGCTCCAGGGTAGCTAACATTCTCTTCTGTCTTCAGTGGTTACCACCTACACATGTGGTACATACACACTTATGCAAGTAAATATCCATACACGTATGATTTTTTTTAAATTAAAAATATTCCTTGTTCATCAATAAATGATGTGGTTTTATTGCAGTGGCACTGTGCTCTTCCACTTATGAATGGTCTTCAGCTACACTTCACTACAGTGGTGGAAATCCGTGGCAAATGATAGAGATCATATAGCCAGAGATACCTCAGGCAAGAGTTGCTTCCCCCTGGGAGATTCAGACCCAGCACTCTCTTTGTGTGTATTCCCATGCATGTAGACTAGGAATATTTAAATGGGGAGACATCAAAGTGGCAATGTAACATGAATGGTCCTGTAGACACTGTAACAGCTGAAAACATGTTAGAAATCATTTAGAACCTACCTAGACTTATACCTGAGTTCAAATTCTGTGTATCTTTGGGAGATTTCCTCAGGGTCTTTAAACTTTAATTGCTTGGTCTACAAATCAGGAATATCGATAGCTAACACTTCTTTGTAATTGTTGTAGGATGTAAACGCATTCACTTCTGAAACCTGGCACAGTGTGACAGTTCCTTCTGTAGAGGGTTGTTTGGTCAATCCTTTCTTTAAATCATCAGTTTCATGTTTATCAACATGGTCTAAAGTTTGCTTGACTTCAAATAAAAAGACAAAAAAAAAAAAAATTCTTTCCTAGGAAAAGCCAATGTAGATGCCCTTAGTAAACAGAGATAATACCCCTAAAAATTATTTGATTCTATATTTAACTTGCCTTTAAATATTATTCTTCAAATACTAATGCTTGGATTTTTATATTACTCCAAAGCTCTCTAAAGTACAGGATCTGTATACGGTGATAAGTACTGCCAATGTGGCAAGATTTAGCATCAACCAGGCATCCCTGTAAGGAAGGATTATGCTGATTGGGTTCATTGAGATGGACAGACCCACTCTGAAAGTGGCTGCCACCATTTCTTGGGCTTGCATCATCGCTGGCATAAAAAGAATACAGTACCAAGTGTAATGGTAACGGTGCACGCCTTTGGTCATCCATGCACTCCAGAGGCAGAAACAGGTAGATCTATGTGAGCTCAAGACCAGCCTGGTCTACATAGAGAGTTTGCAGGCCAACCAGAGCTATAGTGTGAGAAAAGGAGAGAGAGAGAGAGAGAAAGAGAGAGAGAGAGAGAGAGAGAGAGAGAGAGAGAGAGAGAGACAGAGACAGAGACAGAGACAGAGACAGAGACAGAGACACAGAGATAGAGACACAGAGAGAAAGAGACAGAGACAGGGGCAGAGACACAAAGACAGAGACAGACAGGCAGACAGACAGACAGAGTGGGCAAGCATGTAAACACCAACACTTATCATTTTCTTCTTCTTGTATGCAGTGTGGCTGGCAGTATACTGCTTTTGCTGCTATGACTTCCTTATCATGATGGACTATAACCCCTAAAACTTATCTAAGTGAGCTCAGATAAGTCCTTTTTCCCTGAAGTTGTGTTTGTCAGAGCATTTTATTACAGGAATAAATAAAATAACTAAGACAATGGGCATGCATGGAGTACAGTATAAAGACTTGGCATTTGCCCATTTTACAGGCAAAGAAAGTGAAGTCATAATTAGAGTCTAATAATTACTGCATTACACCAAGATTGGCTGTCTTACAGATGCACGTAATACATACTTGCACTTAGCCCAGAACACTTAGCACCTATCCACACTCAGTCTAGGGCACTTAGGTTTACCTTGGACTTCTAGTCAAGGTCATTTCATAAGTCGGTCCTAACACATGGGGAAGGCAAGAACCTCAGAAAGCCATCATGAAAGAGATAAAAACAGAAGCAGAGGACTCTGAAAAAGAAAGCAAGACATCCAGGAAAGCAAGAACCTAGCAGAAGGATGATGCTTCGGCATTCAGACACATGTAGTGTGCCTTTAAAAAAGACTGTGTCTACACTTCTATATTGCTTACTATCTGAAGCTAAGCCAGAGGGATGTACATAGTGAGATCTTTGTCTCGGTTCAGGAAGGGTACAGGATAAAGATTCTGTGCCAGTAATCTTCCTTGGATTAATGGTTTCTCTTTTATCTGCAGTATTTCTGCTCAGATGTCTTTTCTCTGAATGAGTCAGAGGAATGCAAATGCTTGGTGCAGTCCGCCTGAAATATTTAAATCCAGTTTTGCAATGTTTTGCAGGTTTGGAGGGGGAAATTACACACACACACACACACACACACATACACACACACACACACACACACACACAATGAAATGACAGATGAGAATTACAGACACCACAGCCAGCAATACAAAATGTGGTATTTCAATCTGACAACAAACTCATTTTTCTTTTTTCATTTCTTTGTTTCTCCAGATCAACATTTCGATGCTTCATGTGAGTGGAAGGAATCTGCGACATTCTTTTGTGAGACCCGGAATCTCATCAAGAATGTATCTGACTACATGGGAAGAAGCTGATTTTATTTTGTCTCCTAAACGACAAGCTTTCATTATGCCATGAACACATCCCTCCAGAAAGCATTCTCCACACCCTCATGGAGTTGGGCAGTTGGACATGATTTGTGCTTGTCTTCTGACTCCTCTTTATTCTCTCTATTCTCTGGTTCAGGCATGGGCTTGCAGGCAGAGTCTCACAAGGAAACCTGAATGGCATTAATATTCAAATCCTCTGGCTTGGTCTGCAGTGGCCTGATGGAGCTTGCACAGTGCAGACACTGGGAGGGAACAAATCTTGAGGAATGCAAGCAGGGTAAATTGGGATTTAGCTCCCCTCTCCGTGTGCAGTACTTAACGTGAAGACCTTATAATGAAAGGTCCCTTCCAATGGCTTTTATGGCTGCAAGAAAGAGCCCCTACAATGTGATCCCAAGGACAGAAGGAGGCTTTCTCCTTTGCCTTTCCACCTCGTGTGAAAGAATAAGCTCATGCCTTCAGGACAAAGGCTTCTTTAAACAACAAAGTGAAATGCTTTCAACGTCCACGAACATCTCCCAACATCAATGAGATTGTTGTTCACAGATGGAAAAGGGGAGGGGAAAAATGTTGGGCATGAACAATTGGTCAATACGGCATTACCCTCACAACCATAAAGGCGGCATCTGAAATGTGAAACTTCTCTCCCTCCTATTAAATTAGGATTGATGACTTCTCAGGGATGTTCAGCATCCTTTGACTTTGCTTAAATAATTTATAACCCTTCTCCATGTCATGGTTTCTGATATTTTTTTTCCAAGCACATACCTGAATTAAATCTGGGAAAGTCTTAACACAGAACACAAAATACTTGTTTTTCTCAGAGGCTTTTCACAAATTGGCCTTTAAGAAGAGAGCATTCAGTATTCACTGACACCTAGGCTGTGGCAGGTACTATGCTCGGGGTACAGAGATGGAAAAGGCATCATCCTTGCCATGTGAGAACTAAAGCCTGGGAGAGAGAAAGAAGTCAATATCCAGAATTTATTGTAGCAAATGCCAGAGAAGATGAGCAGGCAGCCAGGAGAACCGGTCAGTTGTTTTTTGTTGTTGTTGTTGTTGTTGTTGTTGTTGTTGTTGTTGTTTTTCTAATTGCTATTTGAGCTGATCTTTAAAGAGATTAACCACTGGAGGGATGGGCACAAGAATAAAAAATTAAATTATTATATTAAAAATTAAAAAACAAGAGATGACAGTGAGGTCACAGATCTCTGGACAGTGAACTGTATGTCTTGAAAGACAACTGCCTACAGGAACAAATAAGTGTGTTGACTTTTCTGAACCATATGACTTTGGGTTTCTGTTACCTAATCCCACTACTGATCAAGAACTGATATCAACCCAGGGTCTATTTTAGATATAAGAACAATCAGACTCCAGTCTCTTCGTGTAAAGTGTTAGTGGCCCCAACATATGCATAATAGTCATCTCCTTCCCCAGTTCCTTCTCCAGAAAACCATCCAGGGAATAAAATTCTCATAGCATCCTGTAGCTGCATACATGAATCCAGGAGTTCAGTGGATTATCTATTACAAGCAATGAAAGAAGTTAAGAGGTGACAGGAAGGGGATGCTTTTATCAAAGAAGCAGTCAGGGTCTCTGCTTCATATGGGGATAGCATCTCTCTAATACAGGAAGGCAAAGCACATGAGAAACAGCCAGCAATGGACATTCACTTGGAAGGGCCCCTTTAGCTCCTGTGAATTTTGCAGTACTGAGGAATGGTTGAAGTACAGAGTAGCCACTGTGAGCAGCTACAATTCACCCACTGTGTGCTCTTAGGAAATCAAAGCCTGTTACACCAACCTGCCTTCAAATCTTCGTCTATGCTATGGACAATTTTTACATCTATGAATACATCCCGCCTCACCTCTTATAACCAGGACAGCGTGCAACAGTAGAAGAGTTTTCAGGGTATACATTAAATGAGTTGGAGATTCATTTACTCTATAAAATGAGTGTGAGGCTCTGCACCACACAGTGTGAAAAATGACTAAGTCCATTCATGCATGGAACAGGATAATTCCGGCCAACTTGACACTGACAGTATTTAAAAACGATGATGAAGGAGCCTGGCCTTGGCGACGCCATTTAATCGTCACTGTGAGTGACGGGGAAAAAAAGTACATTTCCTTCTCCTGCCCACTTATCTCCAAGACGGGAGCGAGTCTCTTGAGAATGTGAAAGAGAAAAGGTGGGAAGAGACATGCGTGTAAGTGAACAAGTGAGAGAAAGAGAGACGGAAAGAGATGGAAAGAAAGGGGAGATGCAAAGGGGGAAGCAGAGAAAGACGCGGAAAGCAACTGAACAGCGGGAGATAATGGGAAAAAAACACTACACAACTAAGAATTATCTCAGATGACTCTTAAATATTAAACAAAGAATACTTTAGTAAGCCCCTGGAAAGGGCTTGTTTTTAGGCTCATTCAAGAAAACTTCAGGGGTTCCAAGTTCCACCCAGAGGTTTTAGGCAAGTCGGCCCAGAATCTCTTGTTAAAAGCTTAAGGGCTCAATGTCTGCGAAGTATCCAAGGAAGTGTCTCATCCAAACAGGTATCAGGTTTCATATTAGAGAAGCAAACAGATCCCAGAGCGCAACTGATTCTTCTTACTCAGGCAAAGTGCCCTTTGCATCCCCTTCATCATGGAGAAGGAAAAGGGATCTCTCTAACGGGGACAGTTCTCTACCCCTCTAGGTGGGTTCACACGCTTCCTCTATAGCACTGACTGCTTGGCAGGGTCAGTGTGTAGAATTCCCATGTGGCTTTGGAACATGTGTTTGGAGAGGGAATCCGAGCTAATTTTAACGTGTGAAAAGCTAGCAGATTCCATTAGTGATTGTGACTCCACAGCAAAGTGATAAGGCCGCTGGATGCAGAGTCTCGGAACTGAACATCCAAACGTGAATCTGTGATGTAGAACTTCCGTTTTATCAACTCTTGGTGTCAATTTCTCTCTCCCTCCTCCCTCTCCCTCCCCCTTTTCCTCCTCTTCCTCCTCTTCCTCCTCTTCCTCCTCTTCCTCCTCTTCCTCCTCTCTCTCTCTCTCTCTCTCTCTCTCTCTCCCTTTCTTCTCTGGCAGAAATTTTAAAGAATGAACCGATCATAGTCTTCCCCTCTTTTCTCATTTTCTAGTTCTTCCTTTCATTCCTTCCTCTTTGAGAGATACTGTATGAGGGAGGAGGAGGGGCATTTGGAATCCATGTGTCAGTTACCCCTTGCTGTGACAAAGACCTAACAAAGGCCACACAAGATCAGAGGGCTTATCTAGGCTCCCTGCCCTTTGATGGTAGAGTCCATCATGGATGAGAAAATGTGGCAGTGGGAGCACAAGGCAGCTGGACACTCCTCGTGACAGCCGGAGCACGACGACAAGGCAGCTCCCACAGCTCGGTCAGGAAGCACAGGGCAATGAATGTTGGTGTTCGGCTCACTTTCTCCCATCCACGCAATCTGGGACTTCAGCTCACGAATAGTAATACAAGGATCTTCTCATCACTCTTAACCCCATCTCAGAAACCCCTCCCTCACACGCCCAGATGCTTGTCACTTAGATGATATTAGAGCCTGTCAGGTAGAAGGAACTTAGCAAGATCCAGGACGATCATCATTCTGTCTTTCACCCTGGTAGACTGGGGGAAAATTAATAATATACAAGATTTCACTGATTATGCCACAGCATAATCCCCAAAATAAACAAGACAAAACTCAAGCCCATTTCTCTGAATATCAAGCTCAAAGAAGTCACCTCTCACCTTTATGAAAAGATATCCCAACTACCACTTTGAAAAAGGCATGGAAGTTAGTATTTAAAAGTTGTGGTTATATTTAAGATACCCCAGTTCTATGCATTCATCTATAGACTATCTGCAAGCAAAACAACCAAAAAATGATGTGTACTGCCAAATCCTAACAGGTAATGTACACTGTGTTTGTTTATTATAAAATTATACTCTGTGTTTCTATTCATAAAATGAGTAGTTTTTAATTTAAAAACACATGATTTTATAAGGCAAAATTTATATTGCTTAGGATATGGAAAGCTAATAACTAGATTCTCTAGTTTCTTTCTCTCCCCCCCAACCCCCACTCCCTTTTAACAAAAGGCAAGGTTTCATGCCAAGGTAACACAGTTCAGTTTCCATAATAATACCCTTCCTTGAACAATGTCAGGAAAAGTATAACACAGCCACTCGGAGTTATGCCAGAGTCTTTTGTTTTCTTTGGCCGGGAGTTCCTCAGCAGCTGTTGTCAGTTGAATGTCCAAGCCAGGGTTGCCATGATCAATAAGAGAAACTATAAGGACAACTGAAGAGCATAGAAAACAGAGTGGAAATTTGTAGTCTGTACTGTACACTGGTGATCTTACTCCTAAATATTTTGTGAGATAAATATCTCCATCTATCATCTATTTTACAGATGAAAAAATGAAGCTCTAAGAATCACCATGCTATCAAAAATATTGTAAAACCATAATAAAAAGTAAAACCACAGGAGGTGTTTTGTGCATCCCATGTTGACCTCTTTGAGAGGATAGTAACTTGGTTTCTCATTGGCTGCCTAAAATACTGCTTTTTATCAGTTTTATATATTACATTTTGCATAGGGTTTACATAAGTTTTTAAAAACTACTTTAGCTAAACTGTTGCTCTAGGGTGCATGTATTCCCCATGATGAGGAGGGGCAACGTAACTCCCAAAGGTTAAAATTTTTGGCTTTTGAAAGCCAGAAACTTTAGATATTACAGTGGTTAGTTCTCTTCTTCCCAGGGTCATGTATCCAGTATTTCTGTGGTGTTAAATTTTCACGGTGTTGAGAGGGACTAGGAAATAATGTTTTAAAAGGCTTTTATAAGGAGAAATGATGAAAGCAGACTGAGCAACATGCTCTAAGGCATTAGAAACCAGAGAACTTGAGACAGAGGAAAAAAGAAAGCTTTGGCCTCATGCAGCCAGAGAAGCCCACGGACAGAACTGTCAGCCCGTGAGAAGGACTATGGATCCCATACCTACCAAATAAACCTGGCTTGCTTGTAACATTAGACGTATCTGCCCATAAGGACGTTTACAAGCTCTGACCCCTTTGTTTCTGAGAGGGGACAGCATTCTGACCTTATTTTCATTTCACTGAAGGAAAGACTGAGATCTTGGGGGAGCAGTAAATACTTAACCCAGGGGCATAGTAGCATTTGTGGCAATCAGACCTCACGCCAGAACAGCACCCTGCACAGGGTCAGCACTCAAATCCTGCAGAGCAGACAGATATAGGAAGGACAGAGATTGGAAAGATCAGATAAAAGAATGTTTTAACCAAGTGGGTGCTCACCACCTACTCCAAACTACCAACTGATGGGGCAAGAGAGGAAAAGAAACACAGCTAAATAAATGTCCCCAGGTTGGGTAGCAACCTCTAGGTGTCCCCTCTCACCTGACAGCCTGAGTTGAAAGGTAACTGAGTCAGGAGACAATGCAAGTGAGTTCTTCCTCTAGCTGACCCAACCGCTCATCATCCCTTTGTTTGTTTTGCTTTCTTTAAAGCCCTTACAATACTCTGCACAGAGTACCATCTGCTGAAGCAGGATGAACAGGTAGCTTTAAAATGATGATAGCTCTGGGAAATGATAATCACCAGGTCATAGAAAGCTGCACTGCAGTGTATAAATAAGATAAGTAAAAGTGCTGAGGACTGCATGTTTGCTTTAATAAAATGTGTTTTCCCTTTTCGTGGAGAATGCCTTTCTCAAATGCCTGGGGAGAGAAGCTGAACTATAGACCAGAAACATGCAGACAGTTCCAGAATCCGGCAATGAGGGTGGGATCAGAAGGGAGAGGGATGAAATATTACTTACTGAGACACAAAAGGAAAAAGGTTGGACTGGAGCCTTTGTGTTGAATTGCCAAAGCAATGGAATGAGATCAGAACTTCCAGGTCTAATTCTAAAGCTCCCCTCGGTGGAGGCCGAGATGCTGCGGTGAACAGAAGGGTTGGGCTTTTCGCACAGTTCTCCACTAGCTGCATGCATGACCTTAGGAAACTGAGTCTCTCTAAATGTCTGTCCTAAAAAAAAAAAAAAAAAAAAAAAAAAAAAGGAAACAACAACTCACATGGATAAAGGAGTGCCTTAATAAGTGGATTCTGTGATGTGTCCATTCTGCTGCGTGGTTCACTTGTGGTATTTGATGAATGGTACTGATGCAGAGATGGTGGTGATGCTGATGGTAGTGAGCCATGGTTCTTCCCTAGAAAGCAACTGCATGACTGATGCCCAACACCTTCAGGAGCCTGAAAGCTGTCATGCCCTGTGGAATCTCTCACTGGAAAGTGTAATTCATTGAGCAAGATTTTCCTATGCAAACTATTTCATCGACTAAGAACCGAGCCTAAAATATATGGGCAGCTTCTGAATTTTAGCAAATATAGCATTTTTTCTTGGTTTTCTGAACACAGTAGAGTTGGCAGTGATCTACAAGATGTCAGCCCTTCAGGGAGATGCTCTCTTTCTCTATAACTGTGGACACAGAGAGTGTATAGTTTCATCTTCTCAACACTTCTATAAGAAAAACGAATCAAAGCCCTTTCTTCAACTGAGGAAACATCTAACCCATGTTAGAAACAATATGCAGAAACACAGAAGTACCTCTTGGAAGAGCCAGCCCTTAAAACAGAAATTTCCATAGTCTTGATACTATACAGCTTACTGCTTTTAACAGGGAAGCAACAGAAAATCCAAACTTCAAATTTGCTTACATAAAGAAAGCAAATTGGTCTTTTTGACTTATGTAACTAAAGAGTTGTGTTAACTTTTTCTCTGCGATATAGATTTCGAAGAGACAATTTTTAAAATGGGAAGATCGATTTTTGGCTCTTTGCTTCTGAAACCTAAGTTCTTGGTCACTTGTCCCCATCACTGTCTGCCTGAGGTGAGTCTGAACATCATGGCAGAGAGATAAGAGCACAGCTACTCAGTTCACGGCAACCGGGAGGTAGAGAAACAGCAGAGTGGTCAAGGAATGAAATGCGTCTTTCCAGGGTATACCCCAGTGACCCACTGACCCATTTCCTCCACAGCCTTGCCTCTTACTTTATACCACTTCCCAAAAATGCTGTCACATTATGAATCCATCAAGGGATGATTCCATTGAATAGTCCAGAGCCCGAATGGTGCAACTATTACTCAACTACTAGATATACCAGATGAGAACAGGTCTTCAGCAACAACAGCAACAACAACAACAACAACAAACAGGTCTTCTGAGGGACACTTTATATCCAAAATATAATAATAGCTTCAGGAATAAATCTATCTTCAGGATCTGGGTTAACGCTTGGGTAACTCCACCTTCAACCTCCATGTGGCAGCTGTCCAGAAATGGTAGGGCTCTTCTCATGGAGTTCCTTGCCTCATAACCTCCCAGAACCAACTTCAGTGAAGAAAAAAGCATTTATGCATCTTCACCACAGGCAGTAAGCTCCACTCTGGTTGGAGTAGATTAACTTATGTGCCTGTCTCTGAGCCAGTCACAATGGGTTAAAGGGGAAGATTCTTTGGGAGATATTCAGAGTCAAAACAGAAATCAAGGTAATGCCAATCCCACATAATCCATATGATTGGTCATGGGAAGGGACGCTTTCCCTATGGAAATTCAAGATGCTAATATCCCGTAGAAGAAATCATGACCACTGGGGAGAAATATCACAGTGTTGCTTTTTAAAAGGAAAACCCAGTGTGAACCCAAACAGCATTCACTTTAGGTCAGAGAATAGACCAATACTACTATAGTTTGTTAGGGCTGACTTATCAAATCAGGGCCTTAAATATGAGATAAATATTTCTTTTTGAGAGGCTTAAAAATCATATGACAGCCGCAGACCCAGGGTCTGATGAGGGCAACTCTTCCTCTTCCATAGACACCATTGTGTTGTATACATATGTAGCCAAAAGAGAAAGTATCCCTCCCTGTGGTTTTCAATAAGCATATTAATGTCACTAATGAAAGCACTTTAACACATGATACAATTGTCTCCTAAAGCCCCAACTCCAGTTGTCAACAATACAGAAAACAAAATCTCAAAATACAAACTGTGAGAACACACAAACATCCAGTCCATAGCAGGTTCCTTCATGGCTGATGGTTCTTCATTTCACCCAAATCTTTGTTCTCTCCGGACATAATCTAAAACAGACTTGTAAGAGACACAGTGTAAAGTGACTTCAAGTTGTTTTCTATTTTCAAGATGACTGGAGCCTTTTCTTGTAATATAAGAGGAACAATATGGGGTAGCCATTAAAAGCATAGGATTCTAATACCTGAGTCTGTATCATTAGTTAGTTTCACTCCAAATTAGGAAACCTTGGAGTTATTTAACCTATGTATGCTCAAGGTTATATGTGTGCATGTACACACACACACCACACATACACACACATACACACACATCACATACACACGTACTCATACCACATATACACATACCATACATATCACACACCGCCCGTACACCACATACTACACACACATACATACATACATACACACACACACACACACATATATATATATATATATATATATATATCCCATCATAGTGGAGAGGCATAAAAACTGCACTAGTTAAATCCAAAATGCTCAGAGCTTGTAGCATATATGGAAGATCAGTAAGCAAAGAAATTAAACTGGAACCAGAAGATGATATTAACTTCAAGATCCACCCCCATTACTTACTTTTGCTAGGCCACAGCCTCAAAGATTCTACAACCTACAACCTCCCAAGACAATACTACCAGCTAGAGACAAAGCTATCAAACACATGAGCCCATGGATAATAAGTCACAGTCAAACCATAACATTTTATCCCTGGCTACCATGAGCTCACAGACATGTTGTGATTCAAAGTGCATTTGATTCTGCTTCAAACAGAACTGCAGTCTTCCCTGTCCCAACA
>JANHMN010000004.1:86210062-86260724 GCA_030674055.1 Rhabdomys pumilio
ATATATATATATTCTCAAGACTATATATATATATTCTTCTCTGAGACTCAAGGTACTATCTTACCTATGAAATATGTAAAATAAATAAATGGATGGATAGAAAGGAAGGAAAAAAGAAAGAAAGAAAGAAAGAAAGAAAGAAAGAAAGAAAGAAAAGTGTTGAAGTTACTGAAGCCAGAGAGACTTGCTGCTCTTGCAGAGGTCCTAAGTTTATTACCCAGCACCTCTATCAGACAGCTCACAACCATGTGTAAGTCCAGCTTCATAGAATCTGATACCTTATTCTGGTCTGAGTAAGAATCTGCACACACAACGCTCATATAAATACATAGACATAATACATACATAATAAAAAAATTTTCAAAATATAAAAGTGAATTCTTATTTAAAAGTTACATCCTTCTGATATACGGTGGTGCAATTTAGAAATTCTTATGTTAACAAAGAGAAACAGGGAGAACGCAGGGAAACATTGGATGAAAGCAAAGCTGAAACCCAAATCCTGTAGGTCTGTGTCCAGTATGTGGAACTCAATATACATATATGCAGCACCCATATGGGATAGTAGGCTTTATCACCACCTTTACAGTCATGCCCTCTGAAGCACCTGGGCCCCCATCTTGAGCTGTTCCACTCTGTAAGTAAGCTCTCCTGGGCAGACATTCCACGATCCTGATATCTCCAACATTCTGGGGTCTCCCATTGCACCTTATTCATCCTTCACCTTCACAGATTTATACATGGCTACCTCAAGAGTACAATACTCTTGAGAATCTGACCATACTACACGTTGCCTGGCCTCAGGAGTTTTTCTTCCTGCAAGCCTCCATGACCCCAAAACTCTTGCAGTTTGCATGCCTGCAAAAGCACTGTGAAGATAAGTCCATGTTCCATTGTAAGCTCAAGATGTAGTCTGGGTGTCTGAGTAAAAACATTTCCCCAGGTGGCCCATTTCCTTGAGGTTCTATACCCTTTTTATTTGCTTGTTTTGTTGGTGTTATTGTTGATGTTTTGTTATTTTATTTTTGCTTTTCATTGGTTCTTTGTGAATTTCATACCATATACCCCAACCTCACTTATGTCTCCCTCCTCTCCTATCTGCCTTCCACCCTTACAATACTCACCCCCCAGCAGAGAAAAAAAATCTCACTGTGAAAGCTGTAGTATGTTACAGTGTGTCCCACAGTGTCCCTCTTTGTCCACATTGCAAATGTTCGTTGCAATGACTTGTTAGTCTGGTGTGAAGCCCCTGGATGCTGATACTCTAGCAATACTGGAACCTAACTAGGACTCCTCTCAGATACCCTATTGTTGCCCTGTGTTGTGGAGATCCTGTAGTTTTAGATTTGTAGGACCATACACTCCAGGAGTTCTCTGCTGCAGTAGCTGTTGAAATGAGCCAAGTCAAAGCCCTGGGTCGAGGCCTGAGTGGCTTTTCCACTCTCAGGGCCAGCTCATCTGCAACCTCTGTAACCAAGGGCAACTCTACCTTGATGCCCAGGCAAGGTGTAGGGTCTGCTCTCTCTAGTATTGCAGCCAGTGAGAGACAGGGATGGTTTTCCCATTCTCATGACCCCAGGACCAGCTGCCCTGCCTGCCATATATGGCAGGCAAAGAAGGATGGAAGAGGGCGTCTTTCCCTCATCTGTACCACTGTACAGCAGACAAGAGACAGAGACAGATCTTCTGAGTCCGTGCCCTTGGGGTCAACTTGTCTGCAACCCCTGTATCAAGGACCAGCTCTACCGTGCTGTGATAGTGAAGTTCAGGGCCAGCTCCCCTGAATACTGCAGCAGTGAGAGACAAGGACAGCTCTCCTGTCCTCATGACCCCAGGGCCAGGTCTCCCATCTGTTGTAGGTGCCAATGGTTGAGGGTTGAGGAGGGCATCATTCCTTTTCCCATACTGCCACATAGCAGACAAGTTGTGGGGCAGCTCTCCCACACTCGAACCCTTAGGTAACCCCCACCATCAGTGTCAGCTCTACTGTGTCGCCCGGGAGAGATGCAGGGCATGCTCTCCTGAGTGCTACAGCAAGTAAGGGCCAGAGACAGCTCTCCTGCTCTCATGAGTTTTGGGGGCCAGCTCTTCCACTGCTGATGGTGATGAGGCAGAGCCATCAACACTACACTCACACCCTCAGGACCATCTGGCCCATTTCCCTGCCACCAAAATGAACTCTACTATGCTGCACAGCAAGATGTAGAACCCACTCTCCTAAGTGCTACAGATAGTGAGTGACAGGGCCAGCTCTCCTGCCTGCCATAAGTGGTAAGGAGAGAGAGAGGTGGAGGCATCTCTCCCTTGCCCATGTCATCACATGGCAAACAGGTGACAGGGACAGCTCTCCCATACTCATGCACTTGGGGCTGCATACCTGCCACTAGGCTCAACTCTACTGTGCAGGGCTTGCTCCCCCAAGTGCTGCAACTGGTCAAGGGCTGGGACAGCTCTGATGCCATCATGCCCCCAGGGCTAGTTCTTCCAGAATGTCCAGGTTAGGGATGGGGCCAGTTCTGCATAGCCCTCAGACATAAACATGTCCCCAGAATGGTAGCCCAGACCAGGGATGTCTGCCTGACCTTTGGTGAAAACAGACCCTTGGCAGGAGACTCGGATATGATACATAGTGGCAGTATAGGCCAGAACCTCACCATGGTCCCAAGTGGCATGACATCAGGCTGTTCCTCGCTACCTTCAAGTCTACAGTTCTGCTTTTCTTCATGTACCCACATCCTTCTGTTTCTCTTCCTCTTCCATTCCTTCACCACTTACTTGCTCCTCTTAGTGGTGTCTGGAGTCTCTGAGTGCCTGGCATCATCTCAGAAATATTTTCAGGAGTGCAATGTTCCAGTCATTCATTATGGCACTGGGCAGGGTCATCTCAGGCCTGCGTTGCCTCCGCTAGGCCTGTGTATCACGGGACTGGTGGTCATCGCAAGTTAACTCCCTGTCCAGGCCCCATGGAATTAATCTTATGGTCATCTCAGGCTCACTTCTTGCCCAAAGCTGCTTGAATGGCTCCATATGAGGGTCATCTGTCTTTGGCTCACTCCCACAAGAGGCCAGAGGTCCAAGGAGGAGTTCTTCTAGTTTCTGGCGCCCTGCCCTGCCCTGCCCTGCCCTGCCCTGCCCTGCCCTGCCCTGCCCTGCCCTGCCCTGCCCTGCCCTGCCCTGCCCTGCCCTGCCCTGCCCTGCCAGGGGAACTCATCAGGTCCTACATAGTGGTAGACTAATAGTCATCTCAGTCTTGCTTTTTCCAGGGAATGTTAGGGTACTAATCATTCAGATGTTCACATGTCAGAACAGTGAGTGTAGACACAGCCTCTCTCCTCTCTGAAGCACCTCTCATCTACTGAAATGCAATGTAACATACCTGCCACGCCTCTAGGACCAGGAAGTGTCTAAATTCTTAAGTACGTTCTTTTTAAATGAAAGTTTCTTGGGTGGGTTTTTGGTTTTGTAACTTGGAGGTTTTGATAGGTGTTCACATCAAGAACCATTTTTTATAGTCCTAGTGTAAAGTATATAGTTTTTCAGTGGTGCTGATGGTTTCAATGATGATAATCTTTTTTAACAAGTATAAACTTTGCCCTGTGCAAAACTTAAACTACCTTCACATTCTTTTCCTATGTAAACCACTCATTTTTACATTTTTCTGTCCGGGCCAGCTGAACAATCAAGTGGGACCCATAGACCCTGTGGAGAGGACTGAGATGCATGAGAAAATATGGAGGCACAGCAAGTCAAGAAGTCTGATCAAGCTAGCAAAATGTTTATTGTTCACACAGGTTATATTCTCTGACAACAGGATATGGGGAGGGGTAGGAAAGGAAAGAGGGCTTTGCAGGTGGAGGAAGCTAGCTGCAGCTATGGGATCTAACTAAGTTATTCTCACAAAGCCTTTCCATTACCAGGAGTTCTAAAAACATCTATCTAGCAGGATGTTGACTAAATCTAGAGATCAGGAGGAAGGGTTACTAAGGTGGGTTACTATGAGGCCTTGTTTGAAGTTCTGAGAACTGACAAGTGAATTATGGAAGGTAAGCAGAAAGAATAATAGATAGAAGAGCCAAGAGTGACTGTTTGCCAAGAGTAAGGCCTTGCCATGGCTTCCCACATCCTTCTACTTGTGCCTTTTGATCACTGTAAGTATGACTAAACACATAAAGCAGTAACAATGCCATAATCTACATGCTCCACTATTTTGAAAGTTCTCCCATCAGTTAACTTAACCAATTAGTTTTCTGTTGTCTTACTCAAACTTAGAGAACTGAGGAAAAACATAGATTCTTTGCCAAGATGTAGTACAAATGGCCTTTTAGCCCAGTTCTTGATAGATTACTTGTTCCCCTCTGAAACCTCATGCATACAGTCTTGACTGCCCATATTTTTGACAGCATTATGGTCCAACACCCCTCAGAATTGTTCATTCAGCTCTGATAATAGCATCCTAGAGCTCTTCCATCCCATAGCCACAAACTCTCATGCTCTCCCACAAACCACATATAAACTACTTGATCAGGTTTATCACAGCCATAGACTCACTCTCATTAACTATTGACTTTATTAGTTAATTATCTAGTCACTGTGGCAAATCATGTGATAGAAATAGTGTAAAGGAAAGTATTTGGTTTTGCTTTTTGTTTTGTTTTGTTTTTTGGCTCACAGTTTCAGGATAATTCAGTCCATTATGATAAGAACAGTATAGTTGCCCGAGCATGCTACATAGCGTATTCACTTTTTTGGTTTATGTTTGGTTGTTGTTGTTGTTATTGTTGTTGTTATTGAAGATAGGAGTTCTCTGTGTAGTCCTGATTGTCCTAGAACTGGCTTTATAGACCAGGATGACCTCCAATTCATAAAGATCTGCCTCTGCCTCCCTGTGTACTAGGATTAAAGGTTTGTGTCACCAGGTCTGGCTTACTTATTCATATTTTGAGAAATCAAGGAGAGGATATTGTCTAGAACCAGAGGCTGACCTTACTTTCAAAGCCCATCTCCAGTAACTTCCCTGTACAATCAAGACCATACCCCCAGAAGTTCCATAACTTCCAAAACCAGTACCAACAGCTAGAGATCAAATGCCTGTGGAAGACATCTCACATTCAAATTATAACACTGCAAGTTGGAGATAACTGCAGTCACCCAAGAATATTTTGAGAACTAAATTATATGATGCACAGGTAAATAGCTTTCTATAAGTGACTAGAAAGTAATTCTTTTAAGCATTATAGGCCATGTAGTCCCTGTGACAACTCTGCCATTATAGCAAGGAAATATCCACAGATGATATCTAAACAAATGATGTGACTATGTGCCAATAAAGTTTTATTTATGAAAGCAAATATCAGACTGAGATTTCCTGGCATCAAGTAAGAGCTCAATTTTGGAATTATTGTAATAATTGAACAGCAAAAGGCACTTAACTATATCATTTTTTCATACGAAGTTGCTCACACTCAGTGGAACTCACTACCATGCTTGTTGACTCTGCAGATTATACATCTGTTATTTCACATGATCTATGTGTCTCAGATTATTGACTAAGCAACATAGTACAGCAAGAAAACTCTCTGCTTCTCTAATTGGATTATCCATCACACATTTAAATTGTCTTGTTCATATGACTTAAAGAGGAAAGAGTTGGCAAAAGAGCTTAGCACGTTCTGCAAAACCCAGTGCTGGAGTAATACATAGCAAGTAAAGAGTAATCACTATGATTTTCTGAAATAAGTGGCTGGCTTCATTGCTGAACATTCACTTACAGGCGTTTACTACCATCAAAATGATTTTTTTATATTACAGGCTGCCTTTCAAGTTTTCTTCTGCACATTCATTCAGGTGTCTGGTACTCAGTCATACTAAGACATTCTAAGAGGACCAAGCACAGTGGCCAATGCTCTTAATCCCAGCACTGGGGAGGCAGAGGCAAGCAGATCTCCATGAGTTCAAATCTAGTCTGGTCTACATAGAGGATTCATTCCAGCCAGTGAGAACTACATAGTGAGAACCCATCTGAATAAAATTTGAAGATCAATAAATAATAATAAAATATATATATATCCAGAGACACAGATCAATGCTAGAGTTAAATGTTAATTCTTTGCACTGGGTTAATACCTAAGTAAAGCTAACTCAAACCAAGGTAAGTCGGTGCACTTAGAGTGGAGAATGAATGAATAATAATAACAACACGTGCAAATTAGAGAACTCTAGAGTAGTGGCATGGCTGTTAGGAAGTCGGCCTTCTCTAGTAGAGTGCTGGGTAGGAAAGAGAAGGTCAAGCAGGCCTTTTTCAGGAGTCTGCATGTACATGGAAAAGAGTCCCCAAACTCAGAATCAGGTCCTTGTCAGTGAGGGGGACTCTTAGCACTTCAAAATAAATACTACTCCTATTTCCTGGTGAGACAAAATCATAAGTTCTAAAATATTCTTCCTAAGTTATAAAATATTATCCTTTTAGCACTCTGCTGGTGGTCTTACTTCTGCTTTTTCTGTACATAGATGCATCTTCCTCTCAACTCAGCATCTTCCCTCAAATTTCTATATGAAAAGTACAAGCACTTACTCATTCTGTGAGTTGACTGTAGCCCCCCAATCAACATGCGTTCATCGATATGCACATTACCCAGAATGCCAGGTAGATAGTATAGATCTGAACATGTCATCAAAGCTACTTTGTATAGTTAACCTTAAATAACCAAGGCCAAGATTAAGTTTCAAAGGACAGAAATGCCACTGACTTGCTTGTTGTTACCAGTGTCACCTACAGCTTTTTAAGATGAGATATCAGCACTTAACCAAACAAGCACCACTTAGCATTTCACACCCTTTGCATGAGGGAAACTCCTTATCTCACCCAACTACACACAGCGTCTCCAGTCCTTCCTGCTTTTCAGGACTGAGGTTGAGAACTTTAGTGAAGGGAGCTAAGAGGGTCACAAAACTTCCAATAATAGAAAGTCAAGTGTGTGTCTCAACACTGTTTCTGATACTCTGAGACCTGACCAAGTCCCCACTATTGCTTCTCCTTCCTGGTGAGCACATCTATTCTGGTATCAGTGTAGTTCTGGTCCTGAGAAAACCCAAGATCCATAAGACAACAGGGAAAGAAAGAGAAGAAAAAAATAATCAGAGTGCTCACCCGCAGGGATCAAAGATGGGCAGGCAAAAGGAACCCACCCTGCTTTTTCTTATAAAACTTTCTTTCTGTGCCTGCACAACAAAGAAAGGCTTTTCTCCCGTAGCCAGTTCATCCTGGAATCACCTTTATACACCCACCTAGAGCCATGTCTCTCAGTTGATTTCATGGATATCAAATTGACAATCAACATTAATCATCATAAGGCCCAAAGGAACAAATGAATCTACCCATGGCATCAAAGAGCTTTAACGATGAGCTCTCCCCTGTTTTCTAAAGGAATGGGTCTTAATTTTGAGCAGTGTTAAGACAGTATGTGAGCTGAAGAATATTATCTTGACATGAAAAATACTTAAAGGGCTCTTCTGACATTCATTCAAGTCCCCAAAATAACAAGGTCTATTCCTTTTCACAACTGATTCCAATTTCTGGGGAAACTGAGGTAGCTTAGCAGGTCATTGATTCTTGCCTTAAAGCTCTTCATCAGAATTAAACACATCACTGGGTATTCTTGCTGCTGGACTGGTAGTACCTTGGTGTATTAAGGAGTGGTACCTTGGCATATCATTCCTTAAGGAGCTTTAATTACTAAAGCTGTTCACCAGAATTAAACACATCACTGAGTATTCTTTCTGCTGGTGTGGTACTTTGGCATATTGAAAAGCATAGATGTCAAGTCATTTTCATTGCCTGGTCCTTAGAAGAATACAGGCAAACATCCAGGCCAAAACAAAGAGGAGGATTGGTTCAGATGCCAGGTAAGTAGCCAGACTGGATGACAAAGAAAACTGAATTCTCCAATGAAAGACTGTAGGTACAAATTTCTATGCCAGCGACAGAAAGACCAAGTCAACAGACACAGTTATTCTTTGCTTTCATTGAGTTTCACAAACACCAGTGTTCCAAAGGCACCCTCATGAGTGAGTTTCCTAGTAAACACTAGGATAAAAGGTACCTTTTTACAAAACTATTTTCAAACACCATGGGAAAATTCACTGATGTACTCAAAGGGGTCTGGAAACTCTCTCACAGAGACCATTTTATTCTTGCTGCTGTTACAAATACAGGAGGTTAAAGGCAAACACATCTCAATATGTTCAGCAACCTTCGCTTCTGGGTCTCCATGGAATTTAGATACATTCTAAGGTTCACAGCTACAACCAAAATCTAGCTCCAGTATTAAGTCTATGACATAAATAATAAAAAGACGAAGAGAATAAGAACAGGAAACTCCAAAGGACAAGTATAAGAGCCACCTCGTTGCTGTGGACACTGAGTGATGTCTCAGGAGTTCCTTGGGAACAGGAATGAAATATACAAAGTGGATTTATACCATGTCAGTCCAAGATGCAAAATGAACACTGTTGTAATTACTCAAGATGAAATGAGAGGTAGAAAGGGGGACCCTGTTAAGTGAAGGAAGCTATTCCACTCTTAATCTTCCAGATAGCTATGGGCTCTGAGGTCTTTCAAAAAAAAATAGATTCTCATGTTATTACAAAGTTGAAATGTGCCACTCAAGATTCATTTATATCTGTGAATTTATCTAAGAATTACAAAATAACTCAGGTTAGAGACTTAGGTGGTAGTGTTCAGACCGTTCAACAGCTTCAAAGTGCTTTCAAAATGGAAGTAAACTAGCCATCTAGCAGCTTAGATTCCAAATCACTCACAGCCAATCATTAAGGGTACCATAAGAAAGAGGGCTCATTTCTGAGAACTTAATAAGATATTACAACAAATCCCTAGACAATCTGACGAAACAAGCATGAACAACATATACATAAACACATTTAGAGATGGATGTCTTTGCCACAGACCCGTCAGAAAACCAGACCATCATTAGAGAATACTTGAAAATGCATGTTCCAAAAAAGTTAGAAAACATAGACAAAATGATAAATCTCTAGGCATATGTTATCTACCAAAATTAAAGCCAGAAGATATAAACAACCCAAACAGACCCACTGTGTGCAATGAGATCAAGGCTGTAATCAAAAGCCTCCCCTCTAGGAAAAGTCCAGGACAAGATAGATTCACAGCTGTGAATTTAGTCTGTCATGAATCTCTCTGTCTCCCTGTCTACGTCTCTCATTACTCTCTGGAGTAAGCTATGTTCTAAGAAGTAGCTCTGTAAAGGGCCATGGAGCAAGAACCTGAAGACCTGTATCTGAACAATGGTGTATTTAGAAAGAGAACTTACCATTCTGGTCTAGTTTCTAGAACTGTGACCCTCATGGCAAAGTGATAGCATTCTTAGAAAATAACATAACACAGAAATCTCCATCTCTGAAGCTGTTTTCTCAAAACCTATGTGACATAATAAATCTGTCTGGTGTTAAGTTATTAAGTTTTCAAGGGATTTGATATATGATATATAATATGCATGCTTGCTTAAGCGGCAGAGCTCAAATATCATGCTACGTCTGTTTGGCAATTCTATACCTTTGCTACTGAGCCATTCTACCAGGTCTGCAACAGTCCTGAACTCTGTGATGAATGGCTTTATTTATGATTTCACAAAAACCAGAAACACAATCAAGCTAGCATAGGTAAAATGGGTGTTAATAAGGAAACAGTATAAATACCTGAGGTCTCTAAGAGCTGAGAGGGCATCAACATTGTACAGGAAACCATCACACCCAGTTTTCTAAGTGTGCCCTGAGAACAACCAAAATGATAACCACATGGCATGGTAGAACGTAACAGGGGGATATTATCAAAACTAGACAACTGGAGAGTGAGGAGAGAGATGAGCTAGAAAAAAATACACCAAATTTTGTCATTAAACTCAGCTCTGGTACCTGGGTGATCCGTGAATTACACATGGCTAGTTCAAATAAAAAACCAGCTAACACATAAGGCCTACAGATATAAAGCAGTTCTGAACTTCCACCCACCATGGCCTTTACAACCTCCCAGTCGAGTGACACTATACTAATTGCTGCTAAAATGAAATATAAACTAATAAAGTAAATTTGAAGACAAATAAGTCATTCAGCTCAAGTAAGAGAGATAAAAAAGAAAACATTGAAAAATAAGCAGGTCCTTGGAGACCTATGAACTAGAGATTTCAAAATGCTTTGCCTGGGAAAAGAATAGAACAGAAAATTTTTACTGAAAAACAAAAACAAAAAAAACTCAAAAAAACATGACATACACGTTTAATCCCAGCACTCAAGAAAGCAGAAACAGGTGAGTTTGAGGCCATTTTGGTCTTACATAGAAAGACTCTCTCTGAAAATTAATTATAATTTTTTAAAAACCCAAATTCATGAAAGGTATGCAGCTACAGATTCAGAAATCTAAAGATACTTCAATGTGAGGAACTCCAGCTAAATGCTGAGAAGCAGAGACACAAGACAGAAGTGTGAAAGTAGCTGAGTGGTCATCACAGGGCATAACGGGGTATCACAGGGGGTGTCATGGGAGGGTACAGGGGGCATCACAGAGGGTACCACAGGGGGCATCACAAGGAGTACCACATACAGCAAAACAGCAAGGAGAATCACAAATCACAGCAGAAACAATGAAAGCCAGAAAATGATGGAATGTTTTTTAAATGTTGGAAAAAAATGAATAAATAAATAAACAAACAACTGTCGACACAGAATGGCCATCTCTCCTGGCCTTTGTGCTTGATTGAGTTACCTCTCTAGCCCACCATTTTATTGAATTTTAAATATGATTTAAACCCTTTTTATTTCTTTCCTCCCTTATTCCATCTTTCCTTACATTACTGTCTTTCCTTACTTACATTTCCTTACATTACATTTTTATCTTAGATATTTATTAGTTTGAAGGTATACTCTTGTGCATTTCATAACTTTATATTCTTAATTTTCAGAGTTTATGTGTTATTATTATAAGACAAAAATAGAAGTAGGAAGCTGGAGAAATGGTTCAGTGGTTAAGAGCACTGGGTGCTCTTGCAGAAGACCCAGGTTTGAGTCCCTGTACCCACATGGCAGCTCAGAGCTGACTCTGGATCCAGATCTGATGCCCTTTCTGTCCTCCTAGTATGCATGTGTTACACAGACATTGATGCAGGCAAAACACCCATACACATAAACTATGCATGTTACCGTAAAGGGTAACAATAAAATGGTGTGCTGGAGAGGTAACTCCATCAAGCACAAAAAACTCAACTTGATCTTCCTGAAACTTCATTAATTTTTTTTTAATCCAGCTATGGAGGCATGTGCTTATAACTCTAGCAAAGAAATTGGAGAGCCTACTTAACAACTTTCAGGACAACAAGAAATTCTGTCTCCAAAAACAAGGTGAACAATACCTGAGAATGATACACAGGGCTATTCTTTGGTCTCCATACATGCACACACATACACACACATACATGCATACACACACATGTACACAACATGCACACATGTATATACACATATGCACACACATGCGTACACATACACACACATACACACATGCACATGTACACACATGCATAGACACATATGCACACACATAGGCATAAATACATATACACACACACAAAAGAAGAAAAGGGAGGCATGGAGAGAGAAAAAGGAAATCTTCATAATGCTTTAAGTAAGTCTGTGGTTTTGTTTTTCCCCATTCAGAATTATAATGGGACACTTGCAGCATGCAAGCTTTAAGTTTGACACTGGAAGAAGTGGATCACTGTGGTACTTACCTTGAGGTTTATAGTGGAGTTCTTTTTCCTGCCTGTCCTTGCTCCTGGATACACAGACAGACAGACAGACAGACAGACAGACACACACACACACACACACACACACACACACACACACACACACACAGTTGAGCAAACAGACCCTTGGGCCATATAGCAAATAGCCCCTCCAGTCACCATGCCTTTCTCTCAACAGCAGACAGTACTCCCAAACTGTTACTAAAATACACCCTTCCTCCCTGAAATTGCTTATTGTTGGGGGTTTGATCTCAGCAATGACTTGGAAATTAGCATGCCATACCATTCAAGGTTGCTCGACATTTAAAAAAAAAAAAAAAAAAAAAAAAAAAAACTCTGGAGGCTTATGGCAGGATAATTACTTAAACCCAGGAGTTCAAGTTCAGAGTGTACAACACATTAAGACTCATATCTCAGGGGGGAAAAAATGAAATGAAATGAAATAAAACTGAAGAAGAGAGCCAGGCCAATGTAGTTCACTATATTAACAGAATAAAGAAAGAGAAAGAGTGTTAAAATCCCAACCCAGTCATGAAACCTGTCAGCAAACTATAAAAAGAAGGACCTTTCTTCTCTGTGGTAAAAGGTGTGTATGAAGCAAATCTACAGCTTATGCTCCATGGTGACGCATGAGCATCGCCCTCGAGACCAGTGGCCATGTCCTGTGCTCTCACCACTTCTGCCCTGAGCTCCTTCATCAGTGAAGAATAAAACAGAAGAGAGAGTGGGAAGTCATGCCTACAGGTAGCAGTGCTGATTAAGTAGTAAATCTTAAGGGATGCAGAGACTATTGGAACTAATGGATGAATTTAGCAAGATCTTGGGCTGTTGAGTTAAGCCTTCTAAAATCAAGATTACTACTGTATTTCATGATTCAGAGTTTGTTTGCTGTTCCTATGGTTCGTGTCAGGTTTGTGTAGCAGCTTCTTGGGTAGAGAGCCTCGTGCTATCTGCTAATGAAGCTATCCCTGAGGCTTTGTAAGTAGACTTAAAGGGAAACATTAATTCATCAGCAAAATCACTTTTTAAATATTTTACTAAACCTTGAAATCAACATCAAGAAAAATGAAATAAAAATAAAAGTTACTCCAAAAAGAACAGAATGTCCCAGGGACAAATTAGCAGATTAGGTCTAAATAAATAGAGACACACTGTGTTCTTAGACTGAGAGGGTAAATGTGATTAAGATGTCTGTCTCTAAATGTACCTATCGTTTTAACACAAGGCCAATGACAGTTTTCACACAGCCAGGTATGCTGGTACAGCTCTGTAACCTCAGCACTCAGGAAGCTGAAACAGGAGGACTGGGCCAGCTTGAGCTACCTCTAAAAACCCTATATCAAAACAAAACAAAAGCAAATATATGGCCCTGATTTCAAGGCTAAATTCTAAAATTTAATTCTAAAAACAGCAATCGGAACCATGTAAAGGTGCAAAAAGAAAATATAGAGAGATATGTAGATCAGTTACAGACAAACAGAAAAAAGTAGAGATTCAAGAACTTGGCTCACACATACAGGCTCAGTTCATCTACAACAGAAGTGCTGAGACAATTTAATGCTGCAGGAAAGTCTACTCACCAAGCTGTGTGGGAAACAATTAAATATCCATAAGTAGAAAATGAACATTGATACTTGCCTATACCATAGACAAAAATATCAGCAAGATTGCCTATAGACTTTAATGTAATGCAGACAAAATTAGTGAGGCAGAGATGGGGGTGGGGAGAAAATGTTTGCACTCCAAGATAATAAATAGACAGTTTCTTAGACATGACACAAAACCATAAACTATTCAAAGAAGCTGGTAAACCATATTGTCCTAGTTTCATATTGACTCCTTGTGATAAAAATGCCCTGACAGCAAGCAACTCGGGAAAGAAAAGGTTTACCTCAGCTTACGATTCCAGTCAAAGACCATACCATAGGAATGAGGGTAGCAGCTAGTCACATCATATCCACCAGTCCAGAGCAAAGGAAGAATTAGAAAATCCTTGCTTGCTTGCTCTTAGGCTAGCTTTCTCCTCTCTTATTGTGTTCAGTATCCTCCTACCTAGGGAATGATGCCACCCACAGTAGGCTAGGTCTTCCTACATCAATTGATAAGACAAACCCCCATAGACATGCCCACAAAACACCTCCAACTAGATAATCTCTCAGTCAAGACTCTCTTCCCGGGAGGTCCTAGATTCTGTCAGATTGACAGTTTAAACTATTACATGCACCTAATAAAAATTCAAAACTTTTGCTTATTAAAAAAGATCTTTAAAAAATGAACAGATGACTGGGATGTAGCTCAATTGGGAGTGTGCTTGCCTAACATGCACAAAGTTGAACGTTCGATGCTCAGCACCAACCACACAAGCCAGGCTCTGTGGCCCATGCCTGCTTCAGAACTTAGGAATCAGAAACTCAAAAACAAAAAGATCAAAGTCATCTTTGGCTACACAACCAGGCCAGCCTGAGCTACATGAGACTCAAAAGAGAGTATTGAATGTGAATGTCAAGACTTATTAGTGGTATAATGAGAAAAATATTTGCTAATAAGGACCAACTTTTAAAACACAAAGAACCATTATAGCAGCAAGAAGGAAAGAGATGATAGAATTGAATTGTGGACAAAAGACTTGTATGGACTGTGACCCACGCAATCGTCTCGCCGGCAAGAACGCACGCACGCGGGCACCAGGATCCTTCTGCAGCAAGTGTTTATTGCCATGTGAGGAGGAGGAGAGAGAGCGCCAAGATGGCGCTGCTTTATATACACCCTAGAGTGGCGTGGACATATTTAATTGGCTGCTTGCTCAAAACCCCGTATGACGCCCCGGGTTGGGCGGTGGCTTGGTGGATTTTCACCACTTGCACATGCGCAATTTTACTTGTTTACCCACGAGTGCCAGGTGCCAGCGCCATGTTCCAATGGCGAATGCTGTCACCGCTCACCGTGGCTCTCCACAATGGACAGTTTACAAAAGAGTATCAGTGAATGGCCAAATCGAACACAGGTAAAAAGTTGTCCAATCACAAATCTAAATTAAGACCATTTGTACTTGTCTAAGTCTGACAAAAAAGAGAACCTGTGCCTAAATGCTGTGTGCCAGTCTGGCTTTACTGCATTGCAGAACATCTGAGTCCCAGACCTTCACACGGTCTATGTGGCTTTGCTACAACAAACTTCTAAGATGGAAACTATTATCCTTATTTTGTTGATGAGGCTAACTTTAGTCTAAATGTGTCTAATATCACACTGATAATGTCTAGGCTGCATGCTGCTCTGTCTGGTTTTACATTCATCTATAACATATTTTAATTTTAAAAAAAAAAAACCGCTGGAGAGATGGCTCAGCAATTAAGAGTACTGACTGCTCTTTCAGAGGTCCTGAGTTCCAATTCCCAGCAACCACATGGTGGCTCACAACCATCTGTAATGGGATCTAATGCCCTCTTCTGGTGTGTCTGAAGAGAGTGACTCTTCATAAGATATACTCATATACATAAAATAAATAAAAAAGAAAAAATAAATAAATAAATCAAACAAAACTTTTTTTTAAAAAAAGCATACTATCAACAGAGGTGTCTACATGCTCTGCCAAGGATCACAGGGAACTTCCTTTTCTTCATGTTTCAGGCCCTCAAACAAATACCTTCTTCTGCCCTCAGATGACAAAGCTGCTGGTTCTTGGGACTTGAGACCCAGACTGAGTTACACCACAGGTTTCCCTGAGTCTCTAGTTTGTTCACCACAGATGAGGGACTTCTAGACATTCATAATTATATGAGCCAAATCTAATAATAAATAAATATACATATAATGTCACAAAAATATAAATGTCCCCAGTGACTGAACATATATATGCATGAATGTATATACATTTATGTAAAATGATGACTAAAAAACAGCTCAGTCAAGGAAGTCAGAAGACATGCTGAAAATCAAAATACTTATAAAGCTTTTGAATCACATACATACTCTTCAGAAACATACTCAAAGTCGGATTCCAACGGATCAAGGATTAACCTAAAACAAAGACTCAAATACTTGCGTAGTATAGAAAAAAATGAACTTCACATGAAATCAGTAAACATAACACTCAAGTATAATAAATATCTAGGAAGCAAAATTTCCTACAAATTAATACAAAAATGAAAAGACGACTTACTATCAGCTGTGGATCTACAAATCATACGCCGCACGGAAAGTCTGACAGGCACAGGGAAAGCCAAGGGCTGCAGGAGTGTGCTCACTGTCCTGAGTTAGAAAAATGTAAAACGAGTGCTGCCTTGCTTTACTCTTGGGTTATGGAAGAATGTAAATAAAAGCAGAGTTGTAAGAAATGTAAAGAAATTCATATCCATATGGCAAAAACTTAAAATTGAGGAAAGCATAAAGAACAGAAAGGCAAAAATAAATGGTAGATCAATCGAACAAAGACTTTCACATTGCAATAAATCTTTTCTTATTTTTTAATTTTTAATTATGTGGGGGGTGGGTATATGTCTGTGTATAGATATGTGCTTGTGAGTATGAGTGCCCGAGGAGACCACAGGTACTGAATCTCTTGGAACCTAAGTTACAGGCACTCATGAGCCACCCAATGTGGATACTGGAAACTGAGCTCAGGTCTGCTGCGAAAGCAGAGTGCTCCTAACCACTGAGCCATCTCTCCATCCTGTAGAATGAATCTCCTAGCAGTAGGTAAGAGAGTAACAGTGCAAGAACACTAGTGAAAAGAGTTGAAAGGTTTTTGGTTGTTTTCTTTTTTTTAATTTTGGTCAAAATCAAGAGAAAACCATAAAAGAGAATAGAGATCATATCATTAACATTTTTAAAACCCTAAGAAATGTATGCAACAGGATGCAAAACATTGATTTATATTGATAACCTTCACAACGGGTATAGGAGATGAGCAATATAAAATCAATATATCTAAAAGCAAAAGAACAGGCTCATTATCCTGGTTAGAAATTTGTAAAAATAAAACTGCACTGTTTGTCAGGTTATGGAACAATATAATAAAAGTAGAGTTATTCAAAACATAAAGCCATTTATATCCATATAGCAGAAATAAATAAACATTTACTTATTTAGTCAAACATGGGAATTTAATGTTAAAAGGGTAAATTAACTAAATAATTAAAAGACTCATTTTACTATCAAAAATCAGGGGCAGAGGCTGAAGAGCTGGCTCAGCAGTACTTGTTGCTCTTACAAAAGACTGGGATGAGTTCCCAGAGCCAAGGGACACCTTATACCTGCCTGTAACCCAAGTTCCAGGGGCACTCAGAGCCCTCTTCTGCTTCTGTGGACATCTGCACACATGTACACACAGAGAGAGACACACACACATGCATACACACACACAAACACACACACACACACACAAACACGCACACACACACACACAAACACGCACACACACACACACACAATTCTTAAAAAGACAATTTTAAACTGGGGAAAGCATAATGTAAAGGTGATAGCCTTCACATTCTGTTCTGTAGAGCCAATTAGAGCTACTCACAATGGACGAATCAAGAAATGAAACATCACCAGGAAAGCATACAGAGCCCTCCAAAGACTTAGAAACACAGAGAGAAGGGTAGTAGACAGCAAGGCAAGAGACAGATAGGACAAAGGCTTGAGGAAGGACTCCTACTTCAGCTTTGCAAAAGACTCCACTGTGTTTATTCATTTTTTTCTCAAGCTGTATAAATTTCCTTTTTATATTGAAATTATTATGTAAATTTTCTGATGATGAAAACCCAAATGAATCTCCAAATCAGTAGTGGTTTGCCACAGTGTCTGACTACAACATGATGGAACTGAAAACGAATAAAGTGTGCATGCGTGTGTGTGTGTGTGTGTGTGTGTGTGTGTGTGTGTGTGTGTGTGTTACTTATGTGTGTTACTTATGTGTGTCTATATACATATGTACATGTGCCCATATGAGGCCAGTAGTCAATGTTAGGTGTCTTCCTCAATCACTCTTACCTTATTTTTTGATAAAGGATCTTACTACCTGAGTTCAGAGACTGGATAGACTAGCTAGACAGCAGCAAGCCCTTGAATCCCCTGTTTCTTTCACTTTCTACAGGGATTGCAGGTACTCACTGTCATGCCCAACTTCTCCATGGATACTGGGGATCTGAACTCAGGCCCTCATACATTCACAGAAGAATTTTATCCATAGAGCCATCTTCTCAGCCCCTGAAATGTTTATTAAGCAATATAGAAAAATAAGTATTTTTAATTATTAAATACTATCTCGTGGAAATTATTGGTGGAAAATTCAAACTATAATTACAGCATACTTAGGAAATGTGGACAACATACTTATTGCATAAATAAAACTTACATAATGCAGCCAAATCTATAATTATAGCCAAATTCACAGCCTTAAAAATTGTGTTAAACAAGATGACTGTAACTAAAACAAGAATATGTTTAGCAATAGAAGTTAGAAATGAAACATAGCAAAATAAATCTAATAGCAAAAAGAAAAGAAAAGATTAGTTAACTTGAACACAAATATAAACATCAAAAGTAACTATAACTTAGGACAGGGGAGATGGATCACTGGGGTAAGCGCAGAGCCACACATGTAAGAAGACCTGAGTTCAAATCCCTAGCACTGACGTTAAAAAGCTCACCTCAGTGTGGGCATGGGAGAAAGGTCCTCTATCCCACCCTGACCCCCACCCCATTCCTGTGGCAGCCTGGAGGAATTGCTGCCCCCAAGGTCATGAGAGCAGGACAGCAAGCCCAATAGCGCTTGAGATAGCAGGGCCTGAGCCTTACCTAGGCACCACAGTAGAGGTGACAGAGCTGGTCCTGGGGGCAAAGGGAAGGGTAAGTATAGGCACGAGGGCATGAGAACCAGAGAACTGGCCCTGCCCCTTGCTAGCTGCAACACTGGGTGAGCTACCTGGGGCAGTGCTGGAGAGCTGGCCCTGGTGGTGTGGGCACAGGAGATGGCAGTCTGACCAACTCAGCTACCTCCCAGGTCCAGATCCAGGACTTTGAGTTGGCCCACCCCACCATCTACTCCATCTGTGAACTGCTGGAGCACGTGAAAAGGCCAATTTTGAAGATCCAAAGCGGCAGGCTCTCCATGACGCAGGACAACAACAGGACAGCCCAGAGGAGTCCAGGTGAGGATCCTGGATTGATGGTGTAGCAGAAACCAGAGGCCCTGAACCAAATCAATGACTCACTGCAATGAACACTAACAAGTAAAGACTCTGGGACACACTGTGACATACCGCAGCTTCCATGATGAGCTGTGTGACATACCGCAGCTTCCATGATGAGCTGTGTGTGGTTTGGGTTTTGGTTTTATCATTTTTATTGTTTTTTCCCCCTTTGGGCAGGGGAGGTTGCAAGGGCAGAGGATGGATACCAAGGAATAGAGAGATGAATGGGATTGGGGTGCATGATGTGAAGTTCAGAAAAAAAGCTATTAATGGTTTTTTTTTTTAAATAATCACCCGCAATGGCACATCTCTGCAACCCCAGTGTGTGGGGAGGAGATGGTACAATCCTTGGTGCTTCTGTGTCAGCAAGACCTTGTCTCAAAAATAAGGTTGGGAGTGATTAAGCAAAACATGTGACACTGGCCTCTGACTTCAACATACATTCACACAAATGTTCACACACACACACACACACACACCCGAATGCACACAAAGAAGGTAGTATTTTTCCCTCAGAATTCATTTTAAAACACATTTATAACTCTAAACACTCAGCACGGTTCCAGTTGATACCCAAATAGCAACACATTTCATTCTCAGAGCAACCAGTCTTGTTTCCTCATCACATTACAGAAGGAGCAAGCCAGGCACTGACTTGTGAGATTACCGACCCAAGACCAACAAGCAGCAGCAGAGGGATTCACAAATGAACATTCTGAGTACAGTGTCTCTGTGCTCGACCACTATACACCACGGGATACACCATATGGATTACTGTGGAGTCCTCCTCAGTAACTCCATCTGTGATTTCTGGCTCTCTCTAGAAAGGCTTAAACATCACGGGTGACTCACGTCATTAGGGACATATAGACTTGTCCTTTGAGCACTTTTTGGAAAATGTTTCCTTATCTACTCCAGTTGTTCACATGCCTGGTCTAGCTTCCCATAAACTTTCAGACTTGCTTTACATTTGCAGAAAATACACCCCGCACCCAGATTCTCTCTTGTCACCATTTTTCCATTAATATAAAGTGAATCCAATTGACTTGCCAATATGTACGTCAGGATTAAATTCACGCTCCCCTCAGCTATCTCTGCCGCTCTCCTCCAATGCTGGAGATTCAGTCTGGCGTCTTCCCTGGGAACACTGCCCACTTCTTCCCAGCATTCCCTCCTGCAGCCCAGCATTGCTTTTCTGTCCTCACATCACTTCTGAGATGCCACATTCCATTTCGTCACTCTGTCCCTTTGGACTCCTCCTGACTGAGTTCCTCGAGTGTACGTTGCTTTTGGTGACTTCGTAGTTTTGAAGAGAAATGGTCTGGTGTTTTGCGAAGTGTCTCTGTCGAATTGTCTGATCCACAACTATACTGGGTTTATGAGTTTGGGGAATGGACTTATTTTTAATCCCATTCAACTACAGTGACTGTTGGTTTGGAGTTTCGATGGCTCCGTGGGCTTCTGGGTAGAAGGCTTGGTCACTGCTGGTAGATTCAGTCACAGAGAGGTGGTACAGCCATGAAGATTTTTAACTAATCAGTGAATGCTTCCACTGATAGATTCAGAATTTCATGGTCCTACTGGGAAATGACAGAGAGTAGAAAGTAGTGCCAGGTTAGAGCAAGTAGGTCACTGCTATGTGCCTTAGAAGGTCATTTCTGTCCCTGGCCTTTTCCTCTCAGTCCCTCTCCCTCTGTCTGTTGTGAAATATTACACTATGCTCTACCCATGCAACCCTCCATAATAGTCTACCTCAGTACGATCATGCTAAGACAAGTAGAGTTGAGCAACTGAGGTCTGAAACCCTTGAAACCATGAGCCAACAACACGTTTCCTCCTTCCTGATGATTTTTAACATGCACTTTGTCACAGTAAAGAGTGATTCAGTACTGCAATCAGTCTCATGGATCCTGAGAGCAGAAACTGCCATACGCTTCCTAGAATTAATTTCAGCAATAAGGCTACCTGTAATGCAAACATGCAATGCCATTTCTAAAAGTCTTGGAAAGATGATCAGAGATCAGGTGCTCTGGGTACAGCTGATCTGGGCACAGCTGATCTGGGCACAGCTGATCTGGGCACAGCTGATCTGGGCACAGCTGATCTGGGCACAGCTGATCTGGGCACAGCTGATCTGGATACAGCTGTGTTGAATGAGTAAGAACAATAAAGATTTGGGGGGGGTTCTTTAAATTGCTCAGTCTTTCTCTCCAGATGGGTGGTTAGTGGGTGATTTTTATCTTTTATTGTTGCTCCCCAGACTTTTTTAAATGTCTTACAATGAGTACATGCTGCTTTTTTGTTTTTATGTGTATGGGTATGGGTGTTTTGCTTGCATGGATGTCTGTGCATCACAGGAGTATCTGGTGCCCTCAAAAGCCATAGAAGGGTGTTATATTCCCTGGAATTGGAGTGACAAACAGTTGTGAGCTGTCATGTGGGTGCTGAGAATTGAACCCCAGTCAGTCCTTTAGAATAGCAAACCACCAAGTCATGTCTCCATGACTAAACTTTTGTCATTGTAGAAAGCAATATGTCTTTTGTTTTATTGTTGTTGTTGTCGTTGTTGTTATTAAAGAAAAAAATCATTAATAAGTTGGTATGGATGTTAGCACTAACCACGCATTGCAGCCAGGGTTTTGAATGGTTCCAAGCCAGTCTTCTACATTCATGGTAGCTGGAGATCTAGACTTAGGCTTCCTCCACAACCACCAAGGCTAAAGCTCTTGTTACTAGTTGTCAACAATTGGCGTTAGAATTGTCTCCTCCTTACCAAGCTCATACTCTCAGATCAGTAGCTTTCTTCTTTAGTTTTGTTTCTATTTTTGTTTGTTCTAATTTCTCTGTATCTCTTCTCCTCCCCTAGAGTCCTCCCCTAGAGTCCTCCCCTAGATCCTCCCCTACAGTCCTCCCCTACAGTCCTCCCCTAGATCCTCATTCTGATAGTTTCTGCCACTTTCCTTATGGTTATTTGAGATTATCTTGAATGCAACGATCAAGGTGGAAAGCCTACCCACTGTGGGTGACATCTCTTTCTGTATGTGACCCAGAACAGTATAAACGTAAAAAGTAAATCTAGGTATTCGCTGTTTCCTTCTCCCTGACTGTGTTTATAATGTGACCAGTTCAAATTCAGCCTTGATGTTCCCTCCATGAGGAGCTATATTTTGAACTGTGAACTAAAATAAACCTGCCCTTTCATACGTTGATTTTGTCAAGGTATTTTACCACAGCAATAAAAAAGGACCTATGACAGCTTATTATTTGTTCAAAAGAGATACTAGCTTAAATGGAGGCTGGAAAATCAAAATAAATAATACATAGAAAGAAGAAGGTGAGAGAAATTAATCTTTACATTATTCCTATTCTCATTAAATCTTTTCTCCCCCAAGGATTTTGTGGTGTCTTAAACCATACCATTTTTATGGCTTATTTATTTGTATAAGTATGTAAACATATTGTCTTTATGTGTGTATGTGTGTGTTTGTGTGTGTGTGTGTGTGTGTGTGTGTGTGTGTGTGTGTGTGTGTGTACCATTTATGCTTACAGTGCCCAAGGAGGCCAGAAGATGGCATCTGAGCATCTGATCTCTTAGATCCATCCCTCAGATGTTCTGAGCCATCACTGAGTGCTGGAAATTGAATCCAGGTTCTCTGTAAGAACAGCAACTGCTCTTAACCACTGAGCCATTTCTCCAGCCACAACCTTGTCATTGTTATGTGTCTTCCAGAGTATTCTACCTAGTGTTCCCAGCAGAACACTAGGATGTGAAAGTCTACATGGGTTTGGGGACTTGTTTTCAGCAAACAGAATATAGCAGAAGTAAGAGGCACGTTTCAAAACTCCTGATAATTTGAACAGTTCCCTCTCTCATGGCATCCTGTAAAATCACAATTTGAACAAGCCCATGTTATTCTGTTGGGTGGCAAAAGCAATATAGTGGAGTTGTCCCTATCTCTCCAGCCAATGGCCAACCAATAACCACCCCTCTGAATCCTGCCCTAGCTGCTGACCCACAGATTCACAGTCTAAGTACCTGTTTGTTTCTTTAAGCCATCACATGTAAGGAAGGTTTGTAAGAAGTAAACTCTTACTGATATCATGACTGAGATCAATTACAAGCCTGAAAAATAATCATTCAACCAAAGGAACTAATCATTTGAGAGTCATGAATATTAGATAGATATGAGACATAATCAGAATCTTTTTAGGAGAATCCTCTTGGAATGTACTACTTCATTGTACATAGACGAAAAACACCTTATTTTCATTTTTAAAAAATTAGTTCATTTGAATGGATTAAAAGCAATCAGCAGCAGCTGGTATTCTTGCAATGCTAGCTGGGTGCAAGATGCTAAAACCACATCTGATTGAATCCCATCCTCAGACCCTCAAATGCACTGTGGAAGTCTGGGTGGGACTTGTTTTCACTATTCAGAAAACTTGGAGTTCAAAAACAGGGCATCTTGCAAAAACCTACTTCTAAATCATGGTTCCTAGGGCCACATTTCCAAGTCTACCAAACTAAATGGGAGCCATAGAAGAAATGCAAAAGGAGACAGAGTAGTGTTAATAAAATAAGCCTTAGGAACTTGTGTGGGTAGCACTCACCCATAATCCCAGCACTTGAATGGTAAAGGCCAGAGAATTGATTTATGGTCATCCTATGCTACATCATGCTGAGCTACAAGAGACCTGGTCAAGAGAAGATGGAATGAGGGTCATAGAGGAGGGAGGTGAAGGGAAAGGAAGAAGGGAACATAGAGAAGAGGAGAGAAAAAGGGAGTGAAAGAAGTGAGCCCTTGGATTCTGACAGCCTTGAATTCCAGCTCTGTACCTTATTATATCACGTATTGGAGTTGTCTATCAGTTGAGTTTTTATTGCTGTGACAAATTATAACCAAGGCGACCTTTAGAAGAGTTTATTTGGTGTTATAGTTCTATAGTGGTAACAGTCCATCATGGCAGGGAGTCGGGACAGCAGGCTGTATTCCTCGAGGCAGGAACACCTGAGAGTTCCTGTCTCTGAACTTCAAGGAGGAAGCATAGAGAACAAACTCTCACGGTCTGATTCCAGTGACACACCTCCTCCAACAAGGCCTCTCCCCAAACCAAGCCACCCACTGGGTAGTGGCTGAGCCTATGGGAGAGATCCAAACTACCACAACTTGGGAGTGGGGGACATGGATTCTTCTGTTGCTTCCATTTACTGACCCCATTTTATTCAGTGGCGAAAAGAAGGTTGATGTTTTACAGCCTTGAAAATCAACATGTCTGAGACCCCGGGCTTATTAAGGAGTTTTAATTTTTAGAGCTAGTTGTTTAATCTGTCTGACCTCAGGTTTCTCCCCTTTAAAAATGGGTTTCATAAAATCCACCACAGAGAGTGACCTACACACAGAGTACCAAGTACAGCGTTGACACAGAAAAGACGTTCAGTGAAAAAAGAGTAGGGGGTAGGAGCAATGTTTGCTCTTCCGTCTCCATTTTTCTCCTAGAATTCTACTGACAGCTTATTATAAAGAATCCTTAAATTTTCCTACCGTTCTAATGAATTCTTTTATTGAGAGTATGTAGATGTCAAGAATCTTATCTTCTTTTTATTATATGTAAACAACAGAAGCTTTTTTTTTTTAAAGCATAGAACGGTTTTAAAAATAGAATGTTCCTCAACAAATCTCTAGCCTCAAAATTGCTAATTTTCCTGATGGTAAAGAACAAAGATCGTCGTTTTGAAAATGAGCCCCTGTGAACAAAATAGAAACTTCAGAAGTGAGTTCAGGTTGCCTGAGTCCAAGTCTGAGGCTCTTTCCACAGTTTAGGACAGTGTCATCTCCACTCCAGGAATCTGAGTAAATATTTGACCATGGTGATGGGGACATGTGCGTATATTCTAGAGGAAATATTTCCAATTCATCTCTCATCTATCCTTTTGGCCGGAAATCAAGATGAGCTTTTGTCACTGGCATGTCATCAGGCCGGCTTCACTCAGAACCCACTTATTGTCTGCAAATGTTGCTATAATTAAATCCAAGTGGCCACTGTGAGTTATCATCGTGAGCCCTCTCCAACCATTAGCCACATTTTCAGGGCTGCAGCTCTTTTCAGAAGAAGCCACTCATTCTTTTCTCTCCTCTTGGCTGTCCCAGCAGGCTTCTTTCCATTTCTTGGGCAAGGAACTTTTAAGCCAAACTCATTTTCAGGCAATCTGCCAACCTTCCCATTTATCCCAATGACCTTACAACAGAGAAACAGTGTCCTGACAGCATTGCTGATGAGCTGTAGGGGAAGTTGGGGGAAGAGCTCAGAAGCAAGGTCTCTGAGAACAGTGAAGACCTGGCCTGTTTCTACTTGAGGAAAGGCAGCTGTCACCACATCACTACTGACTTCAGGCACTCCTTGAGTTTACTTGCAAATAATAATAAAATCTAAACTACCTCAACTATTTTTAAGAGGCAAAGATAAACTTAGTAGTTGATTCAGGCAATTGTAACTGAAAAACCTACACTTCACTTTGAAATCATGCTGTCCTAGAACTCATCACGTAGCACAGACTGGCTTCAAACCCCTGACAATCTTCCTGCCTCAGGCTCCCAAGTTCTGGGATTAAGACATGAGCCATCACACTCAGGAAGGTTTGGGAATTCTGGTACCATCTTCATCGTCCTGACAGGCCTTGGTGGCATATGCTTTTAATCCCAGGGGCCAGTGGGAACTCTGAGTTTGAGGCTAGCCTGGTCTATAGATCAAGTTCCAGCACAGTGATGACTACATAGAAAAACCCTATCTTAGAAAAAGAATCCAACTTCCTGAATATTTACAATAATCCTCCCAGTTGAAGAAAACTGTAGAATCCTTGAGCTGGATGGGAATATCAGACTCATCTCTTCCAGAGTCCTCTTTCCCACAAAAATAGTGAATCTGAGGGTAGGCAGATGGCTCAGTACTTAAGAGTCCTTGGTGCTCTTGCAGAGTCCACATGTAACATAGTGCTACACACAGTTCTCAGCACCCACACGGTAGTTACCAACTGTCTGTAATTCTAGTTCCAAAAGATCCAGTGCCTTTTAGTGACCACTGTGAGCTCTACATACACATGGCACATGTGCATGCAAAACACCCATGCCTATAAAATAAAAACAAATATCTTAAAAAAAAAAAAAAGCACTCTGAGATCCCGTGTGAGAAAGTGACTACCCCAAAAATATAAAATGAATGAATAGAAAAATGGGTCTAGCCTCAGATCTCTCTACCCAAATGTCAGTTCATGAAGTATAACACCCTTTGTGTCCCAAATGATGAATAAAAGCTATTGAGGAAAGAAAGATTTGAGGCTCCTGGATGGAGTCACCTATCACTACCTAATTTAATCAACATGGCTTACTTTAGGTTGACATCACATCACATATGCAGGGTTAAGAACATGTCCCTGGCCTGGATAACTATGATTCACCCTCCTTCTGGCCACTTGGAAACAATGATATGACCCAAATGAGGCCAGTGAGGATCTCCTTCACTATTGTTGCTGGTATAATAAACTGTGAAAATTATTAAGAGCCTTGGGTTGCTAGAGGTCACCTGTGTCACATAGGAAAACTTTCTTAGTCAACACAATACACTAATCTAAGTATCTAGACCCAACCACACTCTAACACCTGGATTTCAGTCATACTAGTCAGCTGGGAATGGTGAACATAACTTTGATCCCAGCATTTAGGAGATAGAGGCAAGTGGATCTCTGAGTTTGAGGTCAATCCTCCTCTTCTTCCTCTTCTTCCTCTTCTTCCTCCTCCCCCCTCCTCCTCCTCATCATCATCAATCCTATTAATCAATTGTTAAAGAGAGTCTGAGTTATATTGTCATTTGTAAACAAATAAATCTTGCCTAAAGTCCCAATTCTTTTTTATTGTTTTCAACCATGGATGAAATCTGAAGGATCCCTTGGTACAATTTAGTTTTCTACACAATCACTGACAATATGATGACCCTCTCCCCTAAATAGACGTGTTCCCTGCCTTGTCCTTAGCACTAATCACATTAACAAATTAATAACAAGTGCTATTTTTTAAATACCATCTCTGAATACATTGCAATCAAATTCTTTGAAATCCCCATTAGGAAAAAGCATATATACAAATGAAAGACGGAGGCTTTTAGAGTCTGATTTACCTAACATAAAATAACCTGACTGGATTGTCAGAATGTTAGTGTCTGATCCACTGTTCAATTGCCCTGGTCTGCACCCTCTTCCAAGTTGAGGGATCCTGCTAATGACGAGCATTCAGGTGGGAACTCATTACAACAGCCTGCTAAAAAGTCACAAGGCATTTCCTATTCATTATAAGGGGCTACTCTGAAGACCATTACTGAAACCACACAGAATGATACTAGCAAACTAGTGCACTGGTCATGTCTGCTTGGCCAGTTTCAAAAGGCTACCATCCACAAGACAGAAAAGATATGCAGAGATGTTAATAAATGCTTCAAGAGTCACTAAGTGTTTATTTGGTACTGTGGTATAGAAGGTGAAATTGAAACCAAACACAGCAATAATTATAATAATTAGAATCAATGGCGCTGGTGCAGAATTATGTACTGAAAAGACAAAGCACCCAGTTCTGGTTTAATGAATGTCTTCCTAAGGGTTATGATTTGTGGATACTGACAAAGCAGAAGCTTGGCTGTCAAAGCAACTCAAGCAAGGAAACCATCCTTCCGCTGTATAAATGTGCTTCTTTATACGTTCAGTGACAGATCAAAAACTAGCGAGACCAAAAATTAATTATTTTTTAAATCAGAAAAACTGGGTATGCAAGATATTCTAGAAAAATGTGTGTCCGTATATGTACATACATGTATTTATCCCTAAATGTCATTTCTACATCTAAACTCATATGCAGTTATATACACTGGGCTAGCTAGTTTTATCTTGAACAATATAAAGTCACTTCGGAACCTCAACTGAGAAAATGCCCCAACCAAATTGGCCTGTGGACAAGCTTTTGGTGCATTTTCTTGATTAATGATTAGTATGGGAAGGCCCAGTTCACTTCAGGTTAGACCACACCTGAGCAGATGAACCTGAGTTGTATGAGAAAGGAGGAGCAAGCAAGCAGTCCTCCATGGCCTATGCATCAGTTCCTGCTGCCAGGTTCCTGCCCTGACCTCCCTCAAGGGTAGACTTTTACCTAAAGTATAAGTTAAAAACTCTTTCATCCACAAGTTGCTTTTGTCTTTGGCAGTTCATAACCGAAGTAGAAACTCTAAGACATTCACGTATACTATGTATCCTATAAAGTAGAATGTCATATGCAAATAAAGTAGAAGAGTTTATTATCAAAACACAAGCACACATGGGAGGAAAACCAGGGGGTGTAAAGCAAGGATCCTCACCAGGTTTTAACTGTTCTGTGTATCATATGACACGAAAGTTTCCTTCCTTATTTAGCTCCTGCTGTGTGCTAAGACAGAGCTAACTATTCAACTACACAGACATCAGTACAGTAAGTATGGTCTGTTTGTCCTTAGAAGGCAATAATAATAACCACTAATAGGAAGTGCTTCGGTTGTCAATTGTTTCATAACAAACTACTCTGAAATATCACAGCGTAAAGAAAAACAACTTTTGTGATATACCACAATTCTGAAGTTCAGAAATTCAGATGGAGTTCAGCTAGGTGTTTCTGTGCCACGTGGTGTAGTTAGAGGCTACAATGCATTTATGCATTTATTTGGCAGATAGGGTTCAGTCTAGATGTTCCAAAATGGTTTTCCAATATAGCATAATGCCTTAGTGGAGCTATCTGAACTACAGGGCCCACTGAGGGCAGTTGACTAAAATACCTACACAGCCACTTTCTAGTACAGATAACATTGGGATCATCAGGCATTTTGTTCAGAGGCTAAATGCTTCAAAAGTCTTCCAAGACAAAGGGAGGAGAAAGGAGCTACCAGGCTAGTAAGGGCTGAGCCCAGAAATTCTCACATCCCAATTTCTGCCATGTTCTATTGATCTGATAGCCATCAAATCTGCCCAGATCCCAGGGAGGGGCACACAGATCCCACATCTTCCTCATGGGAGCAGAATGTGCAGATATTGTGTACCACAGATATGGAAATCACTGTTGATTTAAATGCCATGAAAGATGAGGACAGAATGCCAAGAGAAGGGGCAAATCTAATTGGAAGCACTTGGTAGGTGGCTGTCTATCCCTGTAGGACAAATTGTCATGAATTGAAAATGCAGCCTACCTCCATCAGAACACAAACACATCCTGTCTTCAGTATCATCTTTGCCAAGAAAAGAAACCTGTCTTTATGAATACATCTACCAGAAAAGAAAACCACAGCAAAGGTGTTTTGTATTTCCCTAGCTCCATAGAAAACAGTCACATGCTTCAGAGCTACTGAACTCCTTCTATTCTCTGAGGAGCAAAATAAATTATATCCCAGAGAATTTATTTAATGACATGGAACAGCAAATTCCACTCTAAGATCAAATACAATATCTATAATAGCACAACAAAATAATAAGCAATCAAGCAGAAAAACCTTGTTACTAAATATGAATTACTTGGTAAGAACAATTTGTCATCATATCGTATGAAGCATCAGGTGCTTGAAAATTGCCATAATTTGCATTCACTTTCTGTTATAAAAGTAAATATTTTAACTAAAAATATCTATTTATCATAGAAATTATATAACTGGTATGTGTGAGTGTGGATCACCAGATAAACGTCTACTGTGTGCCTATGGTGATCTATCCACAGTGCTGTGCTTTCATTCGTACACTGAGCATCGATTCTGTGCCCATTTTGCCACCCCAGTAGAAGAACTCCACAGTAGAATTCCTTAAATGGCTGAGGCAGCTTTTTCACTCAGTTTTAAATTACTATAGCCATGCTTAAGACTATGTTTAAGATCACACGAACTAGTAAAGCCATGTTCTTCTAAACTATTCCAGAAGCTGACACACAAGGCCTTCATGGTCTTGTTCTCTCCAACTTCTCCAGGGGCTAAAGACATGACTCAGAATTCATATTGCCATATTTGCTTCCAGCTTTCATGTCAGGTGACCCACAACTACTTGGAATAACAACTCCAGGGCATCTGATGCTCTCTTCTGGCCACCACAAGCACCTGCACTCCTGTGTACATAGCACCATGACCTCCAGCGCACGTGTGTGTGTGTGTGTGTGTGTGTGTGTGTGTGTGTGTATGTGCGTACATACATAAATATCTAATCAACACATTTAGCCTCCTTCTCACTGCCTTCAATTGTGAACACACATGACCTAATGTGTGTTATTTGCCCATACTAGTCCTTTTATCTCCCCTTCCCCTTTCTTTTTTTTTTCTGCTTTTTGTCCCTCAAGCCTCATCTCAAAGTTCACTGCTCTTCAAAATTTTCTCTCCTCCACTGCTGTAGGCTCCTAGTTCTTCTGTTAGTCACAGTCAAACAACAGGACATTCAACTGCACACTTACCTGTCCCCAGCTGCCACCCTAGCCTGATATCACAGGAGCCAGGGCTGTGCCGTCTCCATCTTGACATCCCAGCAGATGCTAGCCCAGCACTGGCACCCACCCCATAGACAGTGCTCAGTATTTCCTCCTTCTGGCCCTCACATACCTTCTAGAAGGCTTGTTTACTGGCTCAAGAAATGTTTAGAGTTCTTGTGACACCCAAAGGCCATGATGTCAGTGAGAATGTAATGAAGAATTGTTTTTTTTTTTTAATTTTAAAGTTCAATGTTTTTGTTTTCCCTGATAAGCATGAGATTCTTCACACTCGTTTAATGGCCTTTATCTTGACATCTGCCACAATTTGCCTAATTTTACTTTTTTAAGCTACAAAGGTAGGTTGTTGGGAATTTGCCAGATACCTAGCACTCTCCAACCCCCCACACACACACACGGGCTTCTCAAACCTGGTTTGCTGTGGCTCTTTCTGCTAGAGCCCTAGCACTGGAATCCCAACAGTGAGACAAAGAGGTTACAAAGTAATCACTCTTAACATTGGTGCTTGCAGTAAGTTACTTAATCTTTCTAAGAGCTTCTATGTCTCTTTATTTGGGAAATGGACATAGAAAAAAAAAAGAACCTCATAGCATTCAGTGATACGTCTTAGAGTATTCAGCACACCAAGGAGCCTATATGTTATTCTTCCCCATCCCTAGACAGATTGTGCAATGGGAAAGAAGATCTAACGGTAGAAAAGCAGGACAGGTGGCCATCTAGCGTCCCCCATGTAGTGTAGATCCAGGTGCCACTGTGCAGCCTGCCTTCTCCAGCTATTCATGGCCTTTTTCAGACTAGAATTTGTGATGAGAAGCCCCTGCTCTGGGGTGGGATGGGTGATGCATAAGTTACACTGTGTCACAGTAGGAGAGCATCCTCTCTCCAGAATGCTTGTTCAGCCTGGCTGAGGTCTGACTATAGTAGACAGTTCCCTCCCCCCAACCCCCACCTTCCCCAACCATCACAGTGGTTGGTAGCAACAAGAAAATCTATCTGCCCTCCTGGACAGTGCTGTTTAAGGTTTACCTTTCACCCAGTGGCATGTGGCAAATTTTGAACAGTGCATAAGAGTCTCCAACAAAAGGGAAGTGCAAACTGAGGCTACATTTCCATCTGGAGAATAGTTGAAACCAAGCTACTTGTAGGAAAACTGCTGAGGAGGGGACAGCTGTAGGAAACGTGGAAAGCACCAGATGTCAGGAGTAGAATGGAGCTGAGAGATTGGTGGTAACAGAAAACCAGGTGTCCAGCGCTGATACAACAGCAAACAATGCATGAGCAGGGCCCCTTGCCCTCCCCCGTAGCTTCTAGACCACACAGAAGGAAGAGGAAGCAGTAATAAGCATGTAAACCAATGCATCAAATAATGCCCGGCTGTCACGCACTACTCAGAGCAGGTGCTGAAATGGAAGGTGATGGGCTGAGAGCCTGTGTCAAAGAAGGTGGCCAGAGCACCACTAAGGAACTGTGATCTGAAGTGTAGTAATGAAGCCATATGAAGGGCCAGGGAGAACACTAAGCTGTGAGGAGTGAGCAAGAAGCAAATGAGGTTGCTCTTTGCTCAAAAAAAAAAAAAAAAAAAAAAATTCAAATGTCAGTTGGAAGAGGTGGAGCTTGAAGAGCAAGGCAGAGAGTGGTGGGGAGAGGAAAACAGGACTGACACAGGTCATATTGAGCATCACAGACTAAGGTTAAAAGTTGCAATCTTACTCTAGACAAAATCGAAAACCAGCAGAGGGCTGAGGAGATTGCTCAGTTTGCAAAGTGCTTACCTTGCAAGTATAAAGACCAATAATGATTCCCAGAACTCATGTAAAAAGCCAGACATAGCCCATGCTGGTAATCCCAGCAGTCGGGAGGTAGAAGCAAACTTCCCTGGAGCCCACTGGCTACCAGCTTACCTATTTTGTGAGCACTAGGTGAAGAGTGTTGGGAATTGGTTCTTATTTAGGCTGCCAAAAGCCACACTTCCAGACTTGAAGTGTGCCCCCAGCTGGCTTCAATTGATAATAAAGAATTGTCATACAGCTATTGGCTGGGCAAGACCAGGCAGGACTTTTAGATTGCCTGGGCAAGGGACCAAAAGAGAGGTTGGTTGAGGAATATCTGGGTTGTTTCCAGCTTCTGGCTATTACAAATAAGGCTGCTGTGAACATAGTGGAGCACGTGTCCTTGTAGTATGGTGGGGCATATTTGGGGTATGTGCCCAAGAGTGATATAGCTGAGTCTTCAGGTAAAACTATTTCCAATTTTCTGAGGAACCACCATATTGATTTCCAGAGTGGGTGTACCAGTTTGCAACCCTATCACCAATAGAGGAGTGTTCTTCTTTTTCCACATTCACCAGAATGTGATGTCACTTGAGTTTTTGATCTTAGCCATTCTGATTGATGTAAGGTGGAGTCTTAGGGTCATTTTGATTTGCATTTCTCTGGTAAGTAAGGACTTCGAACATTTCTTTAAGTGTTTCTCAGCCATTCAAAATCCTTCTGTTGTGAATTCTCTGTTTAGCTCTCTACCTTGTTTTTAAATTGGGTTATTTGGGTTTTTTGGAGATTTACTTCTTTAATTCTTTATATATTTTAGATACTAGTCCTCTGTCATATGTAGGGTTAGTGAAACTTTTTTCCCAATCTGTAGTCTGATTAGTTCTATTGACAGTGTCTTTTGCCTTACAGAAGCTTTTTAGTTTCATGAGGTCCCATTTATCAATGTTGATCTTAGAGCCTGAGCCATTGGTGTTCTGTTCAGAAAAATTTCCCCTGTGCCAATGAGTTCCAGGCTCTTTTCCACTTTCTCTTCCATCAGATTCAGTGTATCTGGTTTATGTTGAGGGCCATAGGTGTATGGGTTTACTTCTGGGTCTTTGATTCTATTCTATTGATCGACCTATCTATCAATGTACCAATACCATGCAGGTTTTTATCACTATTGCTTTGTAGTGCAGCTTGAGGTCAGGGATGGTGGTTCCTCCTGAAGTTCTTTAGTTGTTGAGAACTGTTTTAGCTATACTGGGTTTTTGGTTTTTCCATACGAAGTTGATAATTACTCTTTTCATGTCTGTGAAGAATTCTGTTAGAATTTTAATGGGAATTGCATTGAATCTACAGATTACTATTGGTAAGATGGCCATTTTTACTATGTTAATACTATCTATCCATGAGCATGGGGGATCTTTCCATCTTCTGAGTTTTTCTTAGATTTTTTTTCAGGGATTTTAAGTTCTTGTCATATAGAACTTCTGGTAACTTCATATAGAAGTTACACCAAGATATGTTATATTACTTTTGGCTATTGTGAAGGGTGATGTTTCCCTAATTTCTTTTTCAGCCTGTTTATCATTTATATAAAGCAAGGCTATTGGGGGGGTTTTGGAGTTAATTTTATATCCTGCCATTTTGCTGAAGTTGTTTATTAGCTGCAGGAGTTCTCTGGTGGAATTTTTGGGGTCGCTTATGTATAATATATCATAGTACACATAGTGATACTTTGACTTCTTTTCCAATTTGTATCCCCCTGATATCCTTGTGTTGTCTAATTGCTCTAGCTAGAACTTTGAGTGCTATATTAAATAGACATAGAGTAGGCAACCTTGTCTTGTCCCAGATTTTAGTGGGATTGCTTCTAGTTTTTCTCTATTTAATTTGATGTTAGCTGTTGGTTTGCTATACATTGCTTTTATTATGTTTAGGTATGTGCCTTGAATTCCTAATCTCTCTAGGACTTTTAACATGAAGGGGTGTGGTATTTTGTCGAAGGCTTTTTCGGCATCTAATTAGATAATCATGTAGGTTTTTTTCTTTAGTTTGTTTATATAGTGTATTGTGTTGATGGATTTCCCTATATTGAACTATCCCTGCATCCCTTGGATGAAGCCTACTTCATCCTGGTGAATGATTGATGCGATGTGTTCTTGGATTCTGTCTGTAAGAATTTTATTGAGTATTTTTGCATCTTTATTCATAAGTGAGATTGTTTTGAAGTTCTTGTTCTTTGTTCTGTCTTTGTGTGGTTTAAGTATCAGAGTAACTGTGGCTTCATAGAGTGAATTAGGCAGTGTTTCTTTTGTTTCTGTTTTGCAAAATAGTTTGAGGAGTAATGATATTAGCTGTTCTTTGAAAGTCTGGGAAAATTTTACACTAAAACCATTTGACCCTGGGCTTTTTTTTTTTTTTTTTTTTTTTTTTGGTTTTGATGACAATATCTATTTTCTTAGTGGATATGAGACTGTCTAAAAAGTTTACTTGGTACGTGGTATCTGTCTAGAAAGTCATCCATTTCATCTAGATTTTCCAGTTTTATAGAGTATAGGTTTTTGTAGTAGGTTCTGATTATTTTTGAATTTCCTCAGTTTTCTCTGTTGTTTTGTCTCACTTTTCACTTCTTATTTTGTTAATTTGGATACTGTCTCCGTGCCCTTTGATTAGTTTGGCTAAGTGTTTATCTGTCTTGTCAGATCTTGGTTTTGTTGCATCTTTGTATTGTTCTCTTTGTTTCTAACTGACTGATTTCAGCCCTGAGTTTGACTATTTCCTGCCATCTACTCCTATTGGGTGTGTTAGCTTCTTTCTATTCTAGAGCTTTCAGGTGTGCTGCTCAGTTGCTTAGATGAGAGCTCTCTGATTTCTTTATGAAGGCACTTCATTGTGTCCCATAAGTTTGGATATGATGTGTTTTCATTTTCATTTAATTTTATAAAATCCTTGATATCTTTCTTTATTTCTTCCCTGACAAAGTTATCATTGAGCACAGAGTTGTTCAGTTTCCATGAGTATGTGGGCTTTCCGTTGTCTTTGCTATCATTGAGGTCTAGCCTTACTCCATGATGGTCTAGTACAATGCATGGGATTATTCCAATCTTCTTGTATCTGTTGAGGTTTGTCTTATGTCCGATTATATGGTCAATTTCGAAGACTGTCCCATGAGGTACTGAGAAGAAGGTATATTTTCTTGTTTTGGGGTGAAATGTTCTGTAGATATCTGTTAGATCCATTTGGTTCATAGCTTCTGTTAGTTTCCCTATGTCTCTGTTTAGTTTCTGTTTCAATGTCCTGTCCATTAGTGAGAGTGGGGTGTTGAAGTCTCCCACTATTGCTGTGTGAGGCTCAATGTGTGTTTTAGGCTTTAATAAAGTTTCCTTTATGAATGTGGGTGCTCTCTCATATGGGGCATAGATGTTTAAGATTGAGACTTCCTCTTGTTGAATTTTTCCTTTGATGAATATGAAGTGTACTTCCTTATCTCATTTGATAACTTTCGGTTGAAAATCTGTTTTATTGGATATTAGTATGACAACTTCAGCTTGTTTCTTGGGACCATTTGCTTGGAAAGCCTTTTTCCAACCTTTTACTCTGAGGTAGTATTTGTCTTTGTCACTGAGGTATGTTTTTTGTATGCAGCAAAATGTTGGATCCTGCTTCAGTATCCAATCTGTTAGCCTGTGTCTTTTTATTGGGGTGTTGAGTTCATTGATGTTGAGAGATAATAAACACAGATGATTGTCAGTTCCTGTTATTTTTGTTGCTGGAGGTGGTATTATGTGTGTACGATTCACTTCTTTTGGGTTTGTTGTGATCTCTTTAGTCTTGTGGGTTTCGGGGTGTAGTTACTCTCTTTGTGTTGGAGATTTCATTCCAGTATCCTCTGTAGGACTGGATTAGTAGAAAAATACTGTTTAAATTTGGTTTTGTCATGGAATATCTTGGTTTCTCCATCTATGATGATTGAGAATTTTGCTGGGTATAGTATTCTAGGCTGGCATTTGTGTTTTCTTAGAGTCTGGATGACATCTGTCCAGGATCTTCTGGCTTTTAGAGTCTCTGTTGAGAAGTCTAGTGTAATTCTGATAGGTCTGCCTTTATATGTTACTTGGACTTTTTCTTTTACAGCTTTTAATATATCCTTTTTTTGTACTATGCTTTTAGTGTTTCAATTATTGTGTGACCAGAGGATTTTCTTTTCTGGCTTAATCTATTTTGTGTTCTGTAGGCTTCTTGTACATTTATGGCCACCTTTCTTTAGGTTAGGAAAGTTTTCTTCTATGATTTTGTTTAAGATGTTTTCTGGCCCTTTGAGCTGGGATTCTTCACCCTCTTCTGTAGCAGGAGGGTTTCCTGCTGCTGCTACATTATTTGCAATAAGCACGGTGATTGGGGAGGATCAAGGAGAAGAAGAGAAGGAGAGAAAGAGAAGGAGCAAACGAGGAGGGGGAGGAGAGATGTAGCAGCCGTGGAGAACCATGTATGGGTCCAGAACAGTCCTGGGTAACGATTTATATCTTAAGGTTAGATATTGGGAAACAACTCTAATTGTGTGGGCAAATTATTAATTGAGCATTTCTAAATATATAAAGCCTTTGGATAATAATTAAGCTTTAGAGTCTCATTTCTACTGGGTACCACATGGACGGTGGGTATTGTCTAGGGTTCAGCCAAGCTTTGTGGAGACAGCATGGTGGATTGGCAGAGCCGATCTCGTGGGTCTAGTTGTAGCACGTGTGGCCTCTGGCCGTTTCTAGCTGTGGTGCACTTGGCTTCTGGCCGCTGAACGTGGTGGCCTGAGCTAAGCAGAGCACCGCTGCTGAGTTAGTCTGCCAGCGTCAGGGCCGTTTTTAAATATTACCTGCTACACTCTTCTACTCCTACTATTCTTAGGTTTGATCTTTGCATTGTGTCCTCAATTTCCTGGATGTTTCGAGTTAGGAGCTTTTTACACTTTGTATTTTCTTTGACCAACATGTCAATATTTTCTATGCTATCTTCTACGCTTGAGATTCTCTCTTCTATCTCTTGTATTCTGTTGGTAATGCTCGCATTTGTAGCTCCTGATCTCTTTCCTAAGTTGTCCGTCTTCAGGGTTGCCTCCCTTTGTGTTTTCTTTATTGTTTCTATTTCCATTTTTAGTTCCTGGACCATTTTATTCAATTCTTGCATCTGCTTGATTGTATTTTTCTATATTTCTTTCAGAGATTTATTTGTTTCTTCTTTAAGGGCTTCTACCTGTTTGCCTGTCTTTTTCTGTATTTCTTCAAGGGAGTTCTTTATGTCCTCCTTAAAGGCCTCTATCATCTTCATGAGATAGGATTTTAAGCCATTATCTTGCTTTTCAGGCATATTAGGTTAGCCAGGGCTTGCTGTGGTAGGAGATCTGGGTTCTGATGGTGCTGAAGTGCATTGGGTTCTGTCATTTATGTTCTTGCACTTGCCTCTGACTATCTGGCTCTCTCTGGTGTCAAGTGACCTGCATCTCTCTGGAAAACCAGTCTCCTTGGAGGCAGCTAGACTTCTGTAACCTGAGTTAGGGTTGATTTACTTGGAGGCAGGCAGTGTTGACTCTGGTTAGGGTGGGCCTCCTTTGTCTCTGATTAGAGCAGGTCTCCTGTGCCCTTGGGTTACTGTGCATCTTCTGGAGTGCTTGCAGGCTATAGCATTTGGACAGGTATCATGACACTGGATTGGCCTGTGGGAAAGTAGGCTGGAAGGAAGGTGGAGCTCAGGTGGAGCAGGGGAGGCGGTAGTAGTTCCCATGTTAGCTGGGCTGAATGGGAATCCAAGCTGGGGTGGACATTTGGATGAAATTTTCACCTGTGTCCTTGATCACTGCGAAGCATGCAGACTGCAGTGTTTGGGCAGGTATCTGCCGAAACACTGATTTAAGAGACATATCTTACTATACTGCTTGAAAGTAGTAATGGAAAGACATATCTTACCATTACCGCTGATCTAAGAGACATATCTTACCATACTGCTTGAAAGGTCATTCTGGCTGCTCTGGGGGGATGGTGGAAGTAGAATACATACTTACAACAAAATAAGCCTCCAGCAAAAGGCAGACAATAATGCCTCAGTCTCCAACAATGATCCCAAAGACAACATAAGCCAATGGTCATCTGTTTAAAACTTCAAGAATTTGTTAATCAATTAGACGTCACTGAATGGTAGGATTAGATGTTTCTCTTAAAGAGAAACATCTTAAAAGAGTTGCTGGCCATGAAACTCCAAGCAGTTTTGGGCTGGCAATGTGACTCAGTTGGTACGGGGTTTCCTTGACATGCACAAAGCCTTGAGTTGTTCCCCAGGATCATATAAACCCAGTGTGATGAAATATCAGCACTTGGGAGGTGGAGGCAGGAGGATCAGAAGCTCAAAGTCAACTTCAACTACAGAGAGTGCTCAAGGTGAGCCTGGGTTGTGTGAGATCTTGTCTCAAGAGAAGACAGAACGAAGTAACAGATTCTAAAACCTGAAAGCGATGGCAAGTGGTGAAGGATGATCCCATCTCCTCTAGGTATCCTGGCACCTGCGGAAGCTGGAGGACCTCCTGGGTTTTGTTTTTCTGATGTTGGAAAGTGAGATGGCACTACCTACAGAAATCAAATGAAGCTGTTGTGCACAGTTCCCAGCCCAAATCAGCCTACAGCGAGTAGTCCTCCGGAAGTAGCGAATTTCATTGAGCCCAGTTATGGCATAGGTTCTTTTCAACCTAATCTATTATAAAATATAAGGCTTTCAAATGTCTTTTTAACTATTTTTGAAAATACATTTTAATAAGTTGCATTATTATCTTACATGAGAAAAATATATAAAGCTTTTCAAAAGAGCCATTTTCCTATTTCCTTCTATCTTCATTTTCCCTCCTTTCTTCTGTTTTCCTTTATTTCTTCCCTGTTTTCTCCTTTCTCTCTCTCTCTCTCTCTCTCTCTCTCCCTCCCTCTCTCTTTCTCTCTCTCTGTTTTTTCTCTTTATTTTTTCTTTCATTTTGTTAAGGCGTGGTTTCATATAGCCCAAGCTGTCCTCAGACTTATAATACGGCCAAAGGTGGCCTTGAACTCTTGATTTCCCTGCCTTCAAATGCTGGGATTACAAGCAAGCACCACCTCTTCTGGTAGCCGTGGTTGTTGCTGCTGCTGTTGCTGCTCCTCCTCCTCCCCCTCTTCTTCCTCTTCCTCCTCCTCCACTTCCTCCTTCTATTTTTCTTCTTCTTTGCATGGTCTCTATCTTCTATAATTAATCCCAGTAGATTTTATTATTATGCTTTTTATCTACAAAAAGTCTTAAAACACTTCAAGATATTTTCTCACTCCCTCATAGTATGCCAACTTGACGATGTGAGCTAATGGGCAAGAATAGGTCTATAAGTACCCACCATGGATAGGTTTTCATTCTGGGTCTCCCAAACCTATTTGCAAAGCTAGTCCCTCAGGGAAAAAAAATACTTCCCTGTTTGTGAAACCTCAGGCACAGGAGCAATGAAGCCCAGGGGTCAGTGTTAAAAATTTACACCTACCAAGCCCTTGGGAAATGGAACATCTTCCCATATCAAACTCTGGAAGGACAGAGGCAGATCGGCAGCAACTGAGCCATTCTGATGCAGAGGATTTCCACATTCTCTTTCTGTAACAGATGGCTTGTACACTGGGACAATGGGAACAATCAGTAAGGTAGACCCCTCTTTCCTGAGTCTAGACCATATATAAGCTTCTGTATAAAATCCTTCTTTAGATGTATTTTCTGGATTGCTCACTGGAAGATTCAAATCTTACATAATCTTTGTAATTTCTGGTCTAGCACACTCACCAGAGAATCACACTTAAAGCCTTAAAAAGAAAAAAAATTATTTTTTTTTTCTCAATATTAGCAGTGTTGGGGCTTTCTTCACCTCTGCTTGAATATTAATTTCTTATTCAGGTTCCCTAAATAAAAGCAAAGACTAGATATACAACTTCCAGGGAAATAGGAAATGCAATATGAGTTGACACGCACCAACTTGCATGTACATATTTGCTTTATTTCTGAGCATGCATATGAAAAAGATGGACAATATTCAATTGCTGATAACCAACGAGCTTGCTATTCTAAGAGAAGGTGGCAGTATAATATGTTTCTCAGGCTAAATATCTCCTCTCACAGTGACTGTCATTTAAATTCCTGCCTAGCAAAGGGATTTTTATGGAAGGTTAATGCCTCCTATAACATTTATCCTGGGTGGTGGAGCTTTTAGCATAATTTTCTGGGCTTTATTTCTGCAGTGTTACAGAACGATGTCTTCTCTCTAATAGCTTGCCAGTAAAGCGCCAGTACATATAAAGGTGGTCGTTACTTCTGAGTTCAAGCCCTGGTTTAATGAAATGCCCAATCTCTAGGGAAAGGAGGCTGAGGGTTAAGCCATGAAAGAAACAGGGTAGACCCAAGACAAGCTTTGGTACCCCTGCCTAGGACTGGGCTGTGGAAGGTTTCCCAGGGCACAGGGCTCTGCCTAGTGGAGGTCCCCCTAAGAAATAAGGGCAGTGGCCTGAACCAAAGGTGATGTCAACTGCTTTTTTGAAAGATCATCAGCTAAGGGAGCCTTTTCAAATTCTTCTCTATTTGCATTTGAGCTAATTTGCCTCTCTAGAATTTTCTAATTCTCTTTCACCACTCTGACATTTACTAGAGACCATGGCATTTGAATACAGCATTTTCCTTCCCAGTTAGCTACCTAGCCACGTTCAACCAGTTGTTGGCAAACACGTTGATGGCTGTGACAGATTGTATTTTCCAAAAATGGCTTCAGGCAGTATTTCTAACCCACACACCCTTCTTGAGCCTTGCTCCTTCCTATGAAAAGATTGAATCCAGGGCTGAGAAGGTGGCTTGGTTGCTAAATTCTTTGTCAGGTACAGGCATGAGGGCCTGAGTTTGGATCCCTTGCAACCAGGTAAAAAGCCAGGCCTAGAGCACACTCCTGTAACCCAGAGCTGTGGAGGTAAGAATGCTTAGTTCCTTAGATTCTCCAGGCCATCCGGTCTAGCTGAATTGGTGAGCTACAGGTTTGGTGAAAGACTGTGGCTCAGAAAATAAGGCTGAAGAGATTTCTCAGCAGCTAAGACAGTCTGTTGCTTTTCCAGGGGACCTAGGTTTGATTCTAAGAACCATGTCAGATGAGTCACAACCCTCTGTAATTCCAGCTCCAGGAGACACACACACACACACACACACACACACACACACACACACACACACCAAATAAAATATTTCCTTAAATCTTTAAAAAAAAAATAAATTGGAGAATGAGTAACATAACCTCTGGGCACCATACACACGTGTACCCATACATACACAATACACACACACACCACATACACAAAGGCCAAGTCTATTTCACCTCCCCTCTGTGCTGGCCCTTCGTTGAATATGATTTATACAGTCCATGGTGCATTGTTACGGGGTCAAAAGAAACATAAACAACTGACTCTTGTCTACTTTTAGCTTACAGAAGCTAGCCACCAGGCCAAAAGAGCTGGCATCATTCCATATGGACAGACTGTACCCAGAGTCCCATAGAGACCCCAAATACCAAAGGTGGTGCCATACGAAACATCAAATCACTCTGCTTCTCAAGCCAAGTCTTCCAGCTGAGGACCTAGATGTCACAGAACAGCTATGAGCAGCTTCTGTCTTTGCTCTGTGCCATTTTTAGAGTGGTCTGTATTACTACAGCAACAGCACAGTGGTGTGCATTTGCACCTGCCTGCTGAAATATCTCTTGCTCACTAGTAAAGTGTCCTCAGGTACATCCCAGCTGGTCCCTAGAGTCAGCCCTCAGCTGCCTGTTAGTTCAGCGGCATCAGGGGTGTGATGGAAAGGAGGGGGTGCCAAGTCTCCTAACCTAAGTGCTTTCCTTAAACCTTGGCTGAGTTATGTAACCCTTCTGAGCTTAGCTGTTTCATCTGTGAAACAAAGAAATAAGGCGTGGGAAGTTTTTATACACAGTAGGATTTTGATGACCCTATCTGTCACTGTTGGGAATTATTTCCATGGCATGTGTCTTCCAGGAAGTCTCACCCAGCCCAGAACTTCTCCCTCTCTGCACTCAGAGTTCTTCCTTTACACTCCACCTAACCTCACATCCAAGAACACCATTATGACTTCTGTAATGGGACACTTTAACTGGGCCATTGCCTGAGGCTCAGACACTGCTGCCCATTGTTAAGAGAGGTCCACTCCCCATCTTGCCTGGTGCTCTTGGGTTACAGGTTCCCACACATCTCCCACAAATTCACATAGGAGCAATAGTCTTGTTGAAGAAAAAAGTATCTGAAACTCTGAGATTCCCATCTCCCACCTCCCACATATTGATGTCAAAGATTTAAAATGGTTTTTTTTTCTTTCACAGATCAGGCTCATTACAATTAAAACAGTAAACTCTAGAGTACACGGAAACAAACCTGGGCTAAATGACCAGACTTGCATATCATGGTCCTGACCCTTACAGACCCATCTGTGATGGAGCAGTGAAGATTGCTTTCAGGAAAAAACAATTACATCAAATATCAAGACCTATATTCCCTAGATAGCTAAACCAGGGAGAGTCTGGCATTCTAAGGTTATACTAACCTATTAAGTATTTGTGGCTACCAAGCACCCAAAACATGGCAACTTCACCTTGAGGGTACTAGAGCTATAAAATAGACAGCAGATTTCAAAGATTTATGAAATCAATGAGCTCACCAGGCCTAGGAACCCTGGGCCCAGAGCTTTGTTATCAGACATTTTCTGGAAAATTGCCAAGGCTTGGGACCAGCTATCTTCAACAGCTCCTTCCTCCATCCATTGGTATATGGATGTTGGAGACAACCAGGCTGCAGACGGGCGATCTAAAAATCCTTAACTGAAGAACTTCTCACCTCAAGAAAACATCCTCATATCTATTCTCCTTCTCTAAAGGAGGCAACAGAGGAACATTGAAGAAAACAAGTAGAAAAGGGAGCTGGAGAGTTGGCTCAGTGGTTAAGAGCACTGGTAGCTCTTCTAGAGGACCCAGGTTCAATTCCCTGCACCCACATGGCAGCTCACAATTGTCTATAACTCTGATTCCAGGGAATCCAACACCCTCACACTAATATATACACAGTCAAGTCACCAATGTACAAGCAATTGAAGAAGACACTCAATATTGACATCTAATATAAACACATGTACACATGCACCCATACACACACTTACACACACACACACACACACACACACACACGCCATCTAAAGAATTCTAACCAACACATGTATAAGATAATTGTAATTAAATCTGCACTTAAACTTTATATATATTTATATGTATGAATATATATATTCATACACACACATATATAAAGTTTATATGATACAAAAATAGATGAAACCATAGATAAAAAAGTTTTCTACTTTCTCTCTCATCAGCTGATTCTTTCGTAATCACGACACCTACATTGACGAATAACATAAAAATATCTTCTTTGTGTTCAGAGCCAAAGCAGACTCCTCAGCAGCTTTCCTGACCTTTAGATATAGGGTCTTCTCAAGTTAAAACTGTCTCTTAGTTTTTCAAGAGTTACATAGCAGAAGCAGTTTTGTCTTTCACAGTTCGGTCTTTATAGTGAAAGCAACAGAGATCACTTTTAAACTGGGAATGAGATAATCAGATTTGCATTTTAGAAAGATCCCAATGGGGTACTCTCACACACACTGGTGGGGCTGTAAATTGATACAGTCCTTTCAGAAAACAATTTGGCAAAATGTACTAAGAGTGCTAAAATGTTTGACACAGTAATATCGCTTTTGTGACTACAAGGAGATAATCCTAAAACCAGAAGAAGAAAAAGGCTTCATATAAAAAGTATTCATCGAGTTCTTATTCACAATAATAGAAAAGTGACAAAGACCTCACTACCCGACAAAAGAGAAATGGTTATGCAAGCTTCAGTACATCTACTGGGTGACATATAACCAGCTATCTAAATTATATTCATGACAAATCACCAGTAACATGTAAAAATGGTTATTTATTGATATGAAAGATTAGCGCACATTTGTGGTAGGTTATAAACCTGGCCGCAAATTCATCTTCTGTCCATAGCCATAACTTTACAACATGATGCATGATATCCTTTCAGAGGTAGAGTTCATTTCTCTACCTCTTGAATGGAGGCTGGCCCTAGGACTTACGTTACTCAATGAAATATTAGTCAATGAGATACAAGAAGGGACTTGAAAAGGCTTTGTCCTCTCATCCTGCTGAAAGCTTTCCATCATTGAGTGAGGAAGCCCTAAGATAGACTGCTGAATGATGAGAGATGTAAGGCCCAGTCTGGCCTGCCACCCAAGATGCTCCCCAAGGAAAGTCACCTCCCCAAGTGACAGCAAAACCCAGATTAACAAAGGACCACCAAGCTGAACCCTGTTCAAATTACCACTCTAGAGAATAATGAATCAAATGCATAGCTATGGTTTGGGTTTACTTAGTTTAGGGGCCATCTGTTACACATCAAAAACTGACTGCTACAAATCTAGTAAATTTTTAATCTCTGTATTTGTATACGGTAGGGGTGAGAAAAATCATAATATTGTCTCTGGTTTTGTGCATATCAAACTTCATGTAAAAAAAATAGATAAATACACATATGATTTGATCTAAAGAAAAATATACAATAAGCAAAATATTTGAATATAAAAATAGATATAAATACAGCTTGATGGCAGCTATAAATATGTTTTTCACAAGAATTGCTATAAACCTGTACTACTAGTTGCCTGTAGATGCTGACACTACTGATGCTTTCAGCTTGTATGGATTTCCCAAAGTACCTATAATATGCCTTCCTTACTTTACTCTGAAAATAAATATTTACAACTTAATTAATTTTTATCTCACAATATTCCCAACCCCAATAAAGCTTCTATCTCTAGAATATGTATAGAACTCATGGAGATGCGGTAAGAAATTAAAGCTGAAGAAAGAAATACAGGAGAAAGTACAGTGCCTTGGGGAGACGGTATAAGGGTCCAGAATCAAAGTAATGACAGTGAAGAAAAAAGGAGAGGGCAGAATGGGCAGAGACTGGGAGAGAACCCACAGTCTTCTGTGCTGGATATTGTTATGCCATGGAAAGAGAAACCATGAGACTACACATGGGCTTCAGGAAGACCCAAAAAATCCAATCAAAAAATGCACTCCAGTTGGAAATTCAGTCTGCTCCTTCAACCCTGTTTAGAACCACTTATAGGAAGAGAGGGCTGAAATGATCTGACCTCAGCCTAGAGTTTAAATACCTAATGCCCCAAATGGATGGTGGTCTAGGTGATACCAACCCTTCCAGACCACAACTCAGAAACTGGTTCCTGCTACCTGAAGGTTCTACCCTAAGGAAACAAAATCCTTGTCAGCCGTCATTCTAGGATGTCTGAGTCATGAGTATAACTGAGATACTGACCTTCAAAGTGGAAGGAAAATCGATTCACCTTATCCTGGTATCTATTGTTATAATAAAATGCTTAAAACTAGGCAATTCATAAGGAAAAAAGTTCATTCAGATCACAGTTCTGAAAGTTGAAAAGTGCAGAAACATGACCCTGGCATCTACCCAGCACTGGGAGAAGGCCTTCTGGTGCACCATAGCTTGTCAGAAAAGACCACAGCATGTCCAAGGACATCACTGAAGGTCATTCCCACAATAACCCGTAATCCCTGAGCCCTCGTTATCCAAATACCTTCCACATATCCCACTTCTCAGTACTGCTGCACTGGGGGCCAGGTTTCCAACATGTTGAATTCAGGGTTAATCAAAGTGACTATTTGTGATCTTACGCTTCTGAGATACATGATGCTTCAGTATGGGTCAGAAATATCTCCAAAGGCTTATATGTAAAGAGAGTTGACTTTCAGCTCCCAATACTATGCAGAGGTTGTAGAATATTTAAACAATGAGACCTAATAGGAAGTGTTAGGCCATCAGAGGTGAGTCTCTCAATGGGATTATAAGTTGTCCATTTCTTCCTCTTTCTTTTGACTCCCAGCCAGGAGATGAGCTGTCTTGATCTACTACACTCTCCCACTGTTATGTACAACTTCACCACAAGCCCCAAAGCAGTCAAGCCAACCCATCTTGTACTGAACTTTTCGAACTTTGATTCACAGTAAACCCTTCTTCTTTTTAAGTTTACTTATCACAGGCATTTGTTACAGAAACAGAGAGTTGACTAGCCCATATGGCATCTGGATTTGGAGACTATTTGCATACACTTTCATCAAATCCAAGAAAGAAAGACTGGGAGACCCAGAGAGGGATTGGGCTTTTCTCAGGGTCACTTAGAATCATCACTAGGGCTCGATTTCCAACACAGTGTAGTCTCCTTTCTAACTCATTTCATAAAATCTCAAGTGACCACCACAACTATAAAAAAATTAATTAACAGATTAGAGAGATGGCTCAGGGGTTGAGAACACTGACTGCTCTTCCAGAGGTCCTGAGTTCAATTCCTAGCAACCACATGGTGGCTCACAACCATCTGTAATGGAATCCAATGCCTTCTTCTGGTGTGTCTGTTAACAGTGACAGTGTACTCACATACATTTAATAAATAAATAATAACAAAATACCATCATACTTTCTGCACTTAATAAATATATAAACCTCTATATAAATGTATATATAATGTATATATAATCTTATGTATGTGTAGTATAATATAATGTATATAATATATATATAAATCTGAGAAAGGTGGATAGACAAGATGGTTAATACTATCAATTTGGCAAGATTTAGAATCACCTAGGAGACGATCCTCTGGAGATGCCTCTGAGAGATTAATAAATTAGGTTAGATGAAGTGGGAAGACCCATCTTAACAGTGGGTGGCACCATTCTGTCATATGAGGTTCTGGACTAGAGAGGAAGGAGAAACTGAACTAATGGAAACCCAGTATCCATTGTTCTCAGCTTCCTGGCTGCAGACACAATGCAACTAGCAGCCTCAAGCCCCTTCTGCCAGGAGTTCCTGGCCACGACCTTTGAACCCTAACAAAAAATAAGACCTTCCTCCTTTAAGTTACTTTTGTCCGGGTATTTTATCACAGCAGCTATTGCACAGCAGCTAAGCAGCTATAACTAACTAATGCTATGGATGAGAAAAGCTACCTGTATCTTTAATGTTTTGTATTCAGAACACATATGTGCACATGCACGTGCGCGCACACACACACACACACACACACACCACAGGGGAAGGGGAGAGAAGAGAGGGAGAGAGAGAGAGAGAGAGAGAGAGAGAGAGAGAGAGAGAGGGAGAGGGAGAGAGAGAGCAACTAATGTAATAAGATGTTTTGAAAAGAACATGGGGAATTTAAATAAATTTCTCACTCGACTGGCATAAGTAAACCTGTTTTTTGGGGGGTTTTTTGGTTTTTTGGTTTTTTTGTTTTTTAAAGGAAGAAGAAAAAATCTGGGAGAACAGAAGAGAGACATGAAAAGTGACTCAAACTTTTGAAGGGCTATCCTGTAAGTTGGACAAAGAGAGTCTCAGGTGTTATAACATAGAAACTGGGGTTTTAGGGAGCTTGAAGTAGCTACTTGGGCCCACGAGGTGACTATGAAGAGAATGGAAACCTGACATCCCTCCTTTCATTCTGTGTCTGTCTCCTTGACTTTGGGTCAGGATAGGTATGGTAGTCACTGAAAGTGTGGTCTGCATAACCTAGCCTCCTTTCAAACCTGAAGGTAGAGAGATAAGTCATCGTTATTGCTGCCACCTTGGATTCCAGAAACAGCAAAGCTCCCCAGAGAGGACACACATTCCCTCCTCCAGATATAGGCAGTTGTATTCAGTGATGAGGTTGCACCCTAGAACAAAAATAGCCATCTCTTATGTACTAGGTGGACCCTATCAACAACTTCTTCAAAACGTCTCACAGAACCAGGGCTGAGACTGCTGGTCAGAGACAAGCCGGTGCTGCTGTGGTAGACAACACAAATGTCATCTGGGCTGGCTCCCCACCCTTGGACTCTTTGGTGCAGAGAACAACCTTAGAACTTAGGGCCGACAAGAAAACCAATATCTACATGGACAACAGGTATGCTTTTGCCACAGCCCATGTCTGCAGGACTATATACCAAGAGAGGAAACCCTGATGAAGCCAGCAACTGTGACACCAAAAGGGAAGAGACTCAGTGGCCTGAGACATAACTGGACAGATCAAGTGACTTGATACAGGAGCCTGTTCCGGTTGTGGGCCTAAAAGATGGCCTCACTTAAAACGCAGAGTAAGAGAAAGAACTCAGATTGCTAGTCATCCTGCCAGATACTATTTAGAGAAAGAGACAATGGTGCACACAAGAGGGAGAACTATACTCCCCAGAAAGCAAAAAGACCAACCAAACCACACCATGACAGGAACATTTTAACCATGCTTGCCTGTTGCCCATGGCTCAGATTCCTTCTTAAGTCCTACAACTCACATCAGTAACTTAAAGATAGACTTAGAGTCAAGGGATTCCTTTATTCGTTCCCCTTCCCAAAGTGTTACTGACATCTCCTGCCCTCGCTTTTCAGTATTACAGGTCTCTTTAATTGTGGTGTTTGTTGGAACATGTGGCCAAGCCTGACCTGCTGCTGCTGCTGCTGCTGCTGCTGCTGCTGCTGCTGCTGCTGCTGCTGCTGCTATAGTCCGCTAAAGGTTTGGTCACCATGTCTCCAAATTTCAGAAGAGTTACATCAGGTCTACCAATAATGGTATAGGTTGGGCAAAAACTCAGAGCTGCTATGAACACCAACACTGGAAACACAGAAGTTTTAAATCATTTCTCAACAACATGTAGCTTCAGTTTCCCCATGTTGTTGTGCACATTCGATAAAAGCATGCGTTGAGAGGGCTTATCATCGTGTCTAGAGTGTGGCAGGTCCTCTGTTGTCTTCTGTTGCTATTGTAAGGAAGTGAGGTCTTTAGCTTCAGAGGTATTCAAGCATCAGTGGATGTTCAGTAAACTGGAAAGCTGTACTGGGAAGCAGGTTGGGGCATTAGAAACTAGAGTGGATTAGGTGACCCCTGAGTTTCCTTGCACACAAGGCTTTCAAAGCCTTTGTTTCCTTAAACCCCAGGTTACTGGGCAGTCCCCTGCTGGCCTAGGCTCCAGCTTAGAGCTTTGTTTTTCTACTTTTGTAGTTGCAGGGGAGCAGCCTCTGAGGAGTCTTCTTTAGCTTGGTGGCTGCATTCCTGGAATTCCCAAGATTCCAGTCCCTTTGCCTCTTCAACATTGTGAACATTAGGTTCTTGTGGAGAGGACAAAAAGGTTGCTTTCCAAACAGCGTTTGCTCCCAGACTCTCATCTGAATAATTCAACTCAACCCCAGCGAGCACACCAGGCTGTGGGTCAACCTCAGTCCCCTTGACAAGACCACTGCTGATGAAGGCTAACGAGAGGTCATCGTTTGAGCTGGAGAATGGCATCCTCACTTCTGGGTCAGGAGAGCCAGGTATGGGAGCTGAGAATGAATCCGTTGTGTCCTGCTCACTGTAGCTGAGGCAGTGGTGGCCAAGCACCCTTCCCAATTCCCTTCTTTAGTCCCAGCTCTTGAGGAGGAGAAGAAGGAGGAGGACACATTTATTGGGGTTGCTACAGATTCAGCTTTGCTGCTGCTGCCTTTCTAACCACAATATAAAGTAACTCCCACAACACAGGGAAGATAAGCTCTTTAAAGAAAATATAAAAGCATTAGCTTGGCAATTCACCCAAACCTCATCATGAACCATAGACATTTTTGAAGTTTAACAAAGAAAAGCGCATCATTAGAGAACACTGCTCTATCACCATTCTTATGCAAATCCTTCCAGATACTTGGGTGGAAAATTCCATCTAACACGCAGCAAGAAATAAATGTTTCAGGGTGGAAATTTCAGCTCTACCGAGTGCATTTGTCACTAGTATAATCCAAACGACTCTATGTGCACTGACTACAGAATTAGTATCGATCCATTCACCATGTAAACATCAAGTACTTTCTATTATTACTTGAAATAGCATGCTATCACAATTTCTATTTCCTCCTTCTATCTTAAATAGAAGTATTGCACATTAGCCCTTTCCTTCATGTACTTTTCTGCACAGCTATCTAACTACAGTGTTCAGTGCGGTGCTGAGTTTCCTGCAGACATCTGCAGTATTAGCATTAAAGCACTTTCCTTTCAAGTCATCTCTGATTGAAGACAATGCAACTTGCATTTACCCAGAAACCTGTTACCAGGGCTTCTCTTGGAAACCAGCACATTTTCATTCTCCTCTCTCTCTCTCTCTCTCTCTCTCTCTCTCTCTCTCTCTCTCTCTTTCT
>JANHMN010000004.1:86268134-86303970 GCA_030674055.1 Rhabdomys pumilio
CACACACACACACACACACACACACACACACACACACACACACACACGTGCACGCAGAAGGGTTGCTCTGGGAATGCTTTTCTCACCTCATAGACAGACTTCTGCTCAACTGTCTCTGCCTCACAGGATGTACCCTTTGTTTCTACCCCAAAGACCTCCAGCTCCTCTTTCTTCCTGAGCCCCACTAGGTTCCAGCTCTGCTATGCTCTTCTCTGTCTATACCCAGACTTAACTTGTCCATTTATATATTTGCTTGTCTCCCTAACACACCACTGGGGAAGCAGGGACCTTGTATAGTTATCTCCATAGAAGAGTAAGGTTTAAAACAATGGATTTTAATAAATAAATATTCTTAGTTAATAATGAACTACAGGGACAAGGGAGGTAGACGGTTCAATGGTTGCTTACTGTATACATGAGAGGACTGGAGTTCAAGTCTCCAGGATCCATGTGAATTCTGCCAAGGACAAGCGAGCTTAATGACCCACCTATAATTGTAGCCTAGAGAAGACACTGGGGACCCTCCCCCCATGGAGTAAGATGATAGACATATTGCTGGGGTCTTGGTTTGATTGAGAGATCCTGCCTCATAGAAAGAGCAATTGTAATGATCTGTGACATCAGTCTTCAACCTTTGCATGCACACAGAATGCACACAGAGCCTTGTGCATAAACATTCACACACACACACACACACACACACACACACACACACAGTCAACAGGTATATACATATACACACACCACACATAGGCACAAATGGTGAACAGAAAAAAACGAACTTCAATTTATCTTCAATATAAGAGAAAGAAAGAAAGAGAGAGAAAGAAAGAGAGAGGGAGAGAGAGAGAGGAAGGGAGGGAGGGAGGAAGGAAGGAAGGAAGGAAGGAAGGAAGGAAGGAAGGAAGGAAGGACTTCTACAGTTAATTAGAACCCAGGTCCAGAATCTCATCCAATACCCTTCTTCTTTTTTCATTTTATTTTGTTTATTTGTTGTAGGTCTTTTGAGGCAGAGTCTCAGCTAGCTTCAAATTCACTATGTAACTGAGGATGTAACTGAGGATGAACTTAAACTTCTAATCTTCCTCCTTAGTATAGAAGTGAGCGACCACACCTGGTTCATGCAGTGCTGGAGATCAAACCCGGGCCTCCACACATGCTAAGCAATCACTCTACTGAAGGAGATACATCCCCAGCTGGACAACAGCTTCTTCCCATTCCCCTCCACACACTGCCACCAACTACCCTGAGCCTCTTTCAGAGGCCCCAACGTCTGGCAGAAAAAAGTGATAGAAGAACCACAGGATTGCCCTGACTCTGGTTTTTCCAGTGCAGTCTCCAAAGGTTTGCTGCCCTCCATTCTTAGAATTCCCTCTTCCTTTAGACTCCTTCTAACTCCAACCAGAATATATTTGGTCCAGAACTTGGCTGGAAGCTCCATGCATCCCATTCTACCTTCCCAACCACCCTTATCTAGGCACTACTCCTCTGAGATGCTCACCAAGTCATCAACAAGCACCCATCCTGACTCAGACCCTGGATGGTGCACCAATGATCAGGCACAGTCTAACTAGGACCCTCTCTGCTCACAGCCACACGTAAGGAATAACCTCATCAATAGACAATTCTGGAGGTACAGGCTAAGGGAGCCTCACAGACCTCACAAGCAGATCAGTGGGTCCAACTTCCCTTCTCAAGTCCAACTGTTCAAAGATCCAACAGTCATGCTCTGATAGAGACTAGCTAGCTGCCTTTGGACACTTGCATACTATCTTTATGAGACATGTGTGTTAGCTCTCCGCCTTCCAAGCAGAAAAACTGCATCTTCCTATCTTGCCTGGCTCTGGTGTCACTTTTAAGCAAGGGTGAACAGACATGCCTGGCACTTTCTTCAGTCCTTTCTGTGACACAGATTCTTTGCCCACACTCCTCCTTAGCTCATTACAGGTCGGCGCTTGCCTATGTAGCTACTGACCACACTGATGCATCTGAGAGACCAGCACAGTGCCAAGAGCACCACAGGAGCTCAGTAGCCCCATCTACAGTCCAACACTACCACTCTCAGGCTCATTCTGCGGGTTAGCATTGTCTTCCTTAGTCTAAGTATCCCTCAGGACAGAAGCCTTCAGAGAAGAAGCCAGTCCATGGAAACACTCTTGGAGTAATGGGAAGGAGAAGGCTTGATGAGCAAAGCGGACCTTGTCCCCAAAGCCTACCACACAGTGCTCAGGGGCCACCTGCTGGCAGTTAGGAGCATATGTGACTTTGGGGGAGGAGCTCTTTAAGCCCAGAGTTCCTGCGTGTGCACACAGGCACTACAAACATGTTACACACACACACACACACACATTTACACATACAAACATTTATGTGCATATACAGAACTATGTAAGATCATGCATACACACATGAAGCCCTTAAGAATGCAAATACACAGACATAACACAGTGCCGTATACTGATGTGTGTGTATGCAGTTACATACCCAGTACACAGGTACATACATACACATGGTGTGCATACATGTACCCTGTTCCCTGGTTTAGCCCCTCACTCTACAAGGCCTCTTTTCTAAGGGCAGCTCTCCCAGATGTGCCCAGGAAAGACAGAAGCCTCAGATCTCACCCTGCACTAAGGTGTCCTATCTCAACCACTCCCCCTATCTTTTTCCACCAATCCACTCCTCCCCACCCCGTTAATTCAAAGGGACCAATCTTAACCCCAGAAAACTTAAAGTATTTCAATGGCTTTTGACTCTAAAGACCAAAACAAAAATCCTAATTTCTGTTTTGAATATGACCTACTTCTCCAGGGTCATGGCTCACTTCTTGACCTTCAGGGTCCCTGTTCTTCCCTGGCTGGGCACCATCCCTCCATCAGCCACTCCTTCTCCCATCTCAAAGGTTTTGAATCTGCACTTTCTACCACTCAGTCTCCTGTCCTAGCCCTGAAAGGCCTCCTTCTGAAACTCTCTCTCTCTCAATGACACTTCTTCTTGGATGCCTTTTTGTGCCCTGATGTTGTCTGTGTGGGTAGCTGTCTATCACATGGTATAGTTATTTATGCTATTTAGAAATTTGCCTTTGTCTACTCTGTCCTTTAAACTCCAAGCTCAAAAGGGCAGAGAGGGACTTTGTCCATTAATAATGTTTTTTATATTAAATTTCTATAAATTGTGCATGCTACAGTCACTGATGATATTTCAACCAAATTAACTCCAAATGCATCTCCAATTCAGCATACTCATGTTTCAGAGAGAGAGCGTGAGGATGGCACATCCTCACACAACACAGGACCAGGAATTAAAGCTAGCACGTGGCCCTCTGTTGTACGTTAGTCCCTGTCCTGAATTCAAGAGAAGCAATCTCATCATTCAATCAGTCCCAGGATTCAGCAGGCCTGACTGAACATTTGTTCCTACCTTGACAAACCTGTGTCATCATCTTTCTTGAGCAAAATTTAGCTATCTGATTGGCAAAGGCAGTGTTTATCTGAAGTCTCTGATTAATGGATAAATGAAAAAAATCAAAAACTAAAGAAAAAGACATAGGAATGATACTTGTATTGTTTAGTGCATGGAGAGAGAAAAGTCCTAATCATGGTGCCAATGGAAGAAAAAATAAAAATTGAAAAAGTTCAAGTATTAAAACTTCCTTAGATCTGTTTAGGTATCCAGTATCCAAAGAACACGTCAGTCTTTGGAGTACATGGGACTAGGGGTTAGATAACATTGAGATAGGCAAGCTACCTTTACAGGAGCCATGACATGACAGGCATGGGTTAGGGGAAGCTTCTTAAAAATGACTGACTTTCAAGACAATGGGAGCAGAACATTAAGCCTAGCAGGGACTTTTCGCCACATGTGAACTTTAGACACTGTACAGGTATGTGAGCACACAGCCAACCCTGCTTCTCTACCCTGGTAAATGCAATGATGGTCAAAACTGTGAAAGGTCTCAGTGCAGCTAGACAGAATTTCTTAAGAACCTCAACAATGCCTGGAGAAGCCTGGAACACAATGGTGGAGGAGCAGACTGTGCATTTCAAAAACAATAGCATGCTTATGTATCTCTGCTGCGCTGAAGGCCAGCTGGGTGGGCTACTGGTCAAATGCAGCATCTCAGCAGCCATCAGTGAAAATCAGACATGCAAACACAGCCTGGGGAGTTCTTGTGTCCACAAACCACTTTACCCATACCATCCAGAAACCTGGGGACATTTGCCTAGCATTTGGGCAGAGGTGGTTAGAGAAAACCTGACTGAAGAGAACTAGCCCAGGTGCTATGAGACATGAGGATGCTGATAGAGCCAGGTGTCCCCTCAAGTCCTCCACTGTGGAATGCAGAGGTTCTCAGAGAGAGAAGTTTCCATAGGAAAGGGGGATGCTGATACTCTAGGTAAATTGCTGAAGTGCTTGTACTGAAATTGATCTCAAAAGATCTAAGCTGAGAATCTGACTCTGTCTTCTTAGCTGAATTTTCTCATCTGTAAGATAGGAATAACAGTAAGCCACTGTGAGGACAAAATGAACTTCTGCAGGTCAAAGGGACCCAACCTGCAATCTTACACCTATAACAGTTTCAAACAGTATTCATGTAAGAGCTGGCATCCCCTCATGGGTGATCCTGATAAGGTACAGGGAAAAAAGAGGGAGAAAGGTAAGGATGTAGCTTAGTGTCGACTATAAAATGAGTATTAATTATAATACCAACATTAATTATAATATCATCATTTGATTGGTCCCAGGACTCAGCAGACCTGACTGGACATTTATTCTTACCTTGGCAGGCTCATGTCATCATCTTTCTTGATTTTAACTGTCAAAAAAGCAAAATTTTAACTGTCTGATTGGCAAAGGCAAGGTTTAGCCAATGCTTCTGATTAGTGGATAAATGAAAAGAAATCAAGACCTGCAGATACACCACCTTGTGCAGGGAGGGGAAAGCATTCTAATCACGGTGCCAAGGGCAGAAAGAATAAGTAGTATCTATTAGAGTTATGGGGAGAATTAGATAACACAAATAAAACCTGCGGCAGGGGAGATAGCTCAATGAGAAAAGCCCTTGTCTCACAAGCCTCACAAACTGAGTTCAGATCTCCAGAGCACACATAAAAGCTGGTTTCAGAAGCAAGGTATAATCCTGGTAGACACAAAACAATTGCAGGAAGCTCACAGGCCAGCTAGCCTAGAGAACACAACAGTGAAAATTAGGAGAGACTAACACTGGAGCTTGTCCTCTGACTGCCACATGTGCACACAGGCATCTTTGTCACACACACAAAACCCAGGGCCGGGCCAGAAGAAGCATTCATTATAAGCTTTACAGTTATACCACTTGATACTATAGATACTGTAGTCTTCATTTTATCTATGCAGAAAGAGCCAGGGGGACACAATGAGAGTGTGAGACTTGGAGACAAGGAATCAAAATCCTGAGTGAAAAATGAACCTACATAATTGTTTCAGGACATGTCCTTGAGCTGGCCACTTAACTTCCTTTTCTTCCCTTTAGAATGAAGATGATAAAAGCCATCTCTCCAGGTGGTATTCAAGGTTACACAAAGGGTTGAAAGGACATCACTGTCTATCAAGAAATGTATGCATACGAGTGTGTGAATTAGTGTGAGTATGAGTATGTGTTGTGGTTTGTGCGTGTGAATTTGTGCACATGTGTCTTTACCAGAATAGCTTACAACTAATAAGGGCTAGATAGTCCAACAATGCCACGTATTAGAGAGACTGAGAAGCTACACTGCTCAGTCCACAAAGCCAGATGCATCAACAGCCCTAACTGGGTACTAAAGTCCTAGAAGATTCTTTAACAGTTGGTGATCTTCAGTCCATGTTGAAATCCGAGGAAGCTGGAGTCTGAAGTCAGCAAATGATGGAGGCTCCACTGCCAAGTGCTCACCAGCAGATGTGAATGCAGCAGACAAGCAGCACCCTTTTCTCTCTGGTCCTCTCTATCCACAGTGCTTCTTGCTCTGGGGAAAGGGCTGTTCCCCTCAATTAATCTTTCTTAGAAATACCCTTGGCAGATCTGCCCTGAGCTGCATTCTTTAGTTGATTCCAGATCCAATCCAGTTGACAATCAGAGTTAGCCATCACAGAAAGCAACCTCCTAGCCTAGGAAAAGGAAATTGAACAGAAAAGGAAAAAGCCAGGAGGAGGCTAGCTTCTTCTACTTGGGCTGCAAACACAAAGCATCAGATTGGCTAAGCAGCTGCCAGTGACAGGAAGACCAGAGGCCAGGGTCAAGGTGCTGTCACAAAAGTCGGTCTCAGATGACATCTTCTTGGCTCAAGGATGGGACGGGAGCTGACCACCGTGTCCTCTCCTGGCTTTTCTGTGCATAAGGAGTGCCATAAGTTTATTCCTCTTCTTAAAGAGCACAGCCATGAGGTTAAGGCCCCATCTTGACCTCTCTCAAGCTTCATCTCCTCCGTCACACATTGTTTCACTTCAAACAGGGGCTTCAACAAATATAAATTTGTCAGAGGGTGGGGACAATTCAGTTCATAATACAGACCATGTAATATGCATTAAATCTAAAGTAAAGAGATACAGCTTCACTCTAGCAAGGAATGCTCTGAGAATCAAGCCCACTGTCTTCAATGGACCCTGAGGTTTCCCTTGGTGATAGTCCTAGAGCAGAAAGCACTGAGAGAAAGGGTTGGTAGGATACTTTTCACACCTTCTGTCCCCTCTTAAGTTGACCTCACATTCAGTCCATGTCTGACCATCATGTTCTACTTTATTTCATCACTAAAGTGGTTGATTTCCCCATGGAGAAGCAAGCAAAAAAATTATTTTTGAAAAGTGAAGTTTTAGGAAAAACTCTAAAGTATCTGAGGCCTCTTCAGACCATGTGAAGGGGAGCACTCTTAAATAAATATTTGAGTTGACTCAGATTTTAAACAGCAGAGATGGATGGAGTCATTTTATTGCAGAATTATTAAAAAGCTGTTTATCCCCAGCTGAACAGAAACACAGATCAAATCCAAATGGCACGAATGTGAACAGGGTTGGGATAGCGCAGAGAGAGTGTCTGGGGTAACTGCTCTGGAAGTTGAAGAGCTTCTGCGTGTTAAATTAAGTCCTCTGGCACCTTTTAAAATCCAAGAAACTCAGCTGCATGTTTCTTTAACGGGCTAGAGTTTGGGTGAAAATAAACAAAACTTTTAAAAAACCATCCTGGCTTTGAAACTAAATACCTGATCACAAACTATTTCTGCAATACCCACTGCCCTTGAATGGTTACAATTTATTCATTCAATAAATATTTATTGCACTCTTACTATGTGCCAAGACAGAACATCAGATCCTGGTGATATCATCAGAGATGAAAACAGACATTGCCTAGCCAAAAGACAGATCAACCATTGGCACTGGAACCTAACTGACATGCCTGGAGTGGGAACCCAGAAGGTAGCCTGATACCCAAGCAGGTACTAGGTTAGGAACTGAGGTCATGGACCAGATATGGACCAGACACACGAGCTAAGATCGCAATGACCTATATTTCTGATGAACAAGGAGACTGATGCTACTTTGACCCTGCCCACCTGGGAGGAAAAGATGTCTGCCACTGCATTATGCTTCCTGCCTCTGTTGGGATGGATGTGAGGCAGAAATGACAGAGAGACATCCATGTAAGCAGACAAAGAGAAAAGTAAGCCAGAAAGTGAGAATGGTTTGAAGCCCACCTGGTGACAGGGGAGTGGGCACAGCCTCTTTTGTACACGAGCATTTTAAAACTCCTGAACCAAACACACCACAAGGCCCTACAACCCAGAGGATTTGGAATGTTGCCTTCTGACTTTCAGGAACCCTGTATGGTTTCATACAAGAGTCCCTCCAACCTTTTGTCAGGATGCTTACTATTTTGACTGGGAGAAAATCAAAAAGTAAGAAAGAGAAAAGATAAAAATATAAGTATAGATGTATGTGTATGTTTGTGTCCCTGAGTGTCTATATCTGCATGACATGTGTCTAGGAACCCACAGAGGTTCCTAGGCACAACAAGAGGGTGTCAGGTCCACTGCAACTGGAAGTGCAGGCAGTTGTGAGCAGCCTAAAGTAGGTGCTGAGAACCAAACTTGTGTTGTCTATATAAGAGCAGCAAGTGCTCCTAACTGCTAAGCCATATCTCCAGGCCCTGGTAAGGATTTCCTTGAGCATTACTCCTTCTGGAAACAAACAACTTAAATGATGTATATTTTTAAGGGGAGAGGCTGACGAGGATGAAAACAAAGCTAGCCCAGAGATAATAGATGGGCCTGTTATCTGTCCAATGTATCTGATCTATTTTAAAAAACAAAACAAACTCACAGAATTTTTATTACAGAAAAGCTGTGGCCCCTATGCTAGCTGCTCTGCATCAGATGGCGCTGACCCTCACGCCAGCTAATAAGAGGGCTGCTTGCGTGCTGGGTAATGGGACTCTTTAGCAAGTTGCCCAGTCCTATGAGTTTTCACCCCAAGCACCTTCAAGTACCCAACAGATAAGGAATCATCTAGAACATCAATGCCTGGCATTTACTGGGCATACATTAAGCAGCTGGCACTGTGCCAAACTCTCCTCCTGCATGGTCTACTACATCCCCATTTTACAGATGAAGCAATCATGGCCTGGAGAGATACAGGAACATGCATGAAGTCACGCAGTTCGCTGGGAGTAGAACCAACAGCCCCTGACTCTAGGTGGAAGGATATATATAAACTCTGTTGGCCGCCCCTACGCTAGCTGCTTTAAGCCTGCTCTGCATCGGGTGGCACTGACCCTCACCCCTGCTGGTGAGGCGGCTGCTCCTGTGCTGGGTAATGGGACTCTTTAGCAAGTTGCCACATCTGCTGAGCCCTAAGTGGCCTCTGTGGAGATCCTACTCATTCATGCTGTGTCTCCTGCTGGAGCTTCACAAAATAGGAAAGCACTTGACTGGATAAAGCGCCTCGGGTGTCAGAGCACAGCAACAGATTCTCCTTTTTCTCTCTCTCTCTCTCTCTCTCTCTAGATCCAAATACCTGGGCTCCACAGAAGCTCATACACTACAGAGCTGGAGGCGGGTGATTCCCAGGGCCAATCTTCAGACTTGGCTAACCCAGCAGAGCCAGAGTTGCCTGGGGTGTTTGGGGAAATCCTAGCTCCTTTGGCAGAACACAAATCGGTAGATGTAAGCCCAGGAGTCCATGTTTTTTACAAGTTACCATGGGATTCCATTCAGAAATAAAGAAATCTGTCGTTGTAAAGAAAGAAAATCCTAGCTCAGGGAGAGCCATTTCTATCTCAAATTCACAGGGCTCAATTCCAGCTAGCTCCATTTGGGCACACTCCCTTCAGTCCTGATGTTTCTAAGTAAAAAAAAAAAAAAAAACTATCTTGAGACAGCCAGTTATTAGTCAAAGGCAAGGACAAGAATACATAATCCATATGACAAGAGATGCTGTTAATCAGTAATACACATGGGGAAATGTTTAATCCCAATATCTATTAAAAATGCAATCAAAACAAGGCAGAACATTTTATAGCCATCAAATTTAAGACTAGCAATGCCCAACTTTAGGGAGGTTGTAATGCAGTTGGTTCATTTGCACACTGCTTGTAACCATTTAAACTGATAGAATATTTTGCAAAACAATTCAGCACCATAAATCGAGGACATTGCATGGGGTCTTATAAAAGTGTCTGTGTCTGCCTGCCCTATAGCAAGGGCTATGCATGTGATGGAGTTCCAAGGTACCAATAAGACTTGCTTGTTGCCTTTCAAAGACACAAGGGACATGGCAGTCACGATTCAATGACAAAGGTAAGTGGGAGTGGTGCATATTGTTTATGTCATTGAGGAGGGCTTCTCAGCTCTGCCGGAAGTTCACAAAAGGTGTCCCTGGAAAGGCTGAAAACTGATCTAAACCTGAAGGAATGGCAAGTCCACATGTGAAGAAGTTTGGGTAAGCACTTTATATAGGCAGAGCGAAGGCCGGAGCAGACACTGGAAGCTTGCAGGCATTTACAGTATGCAAGAAAAGAGAGAAAAGTTCATGGCCACAGGCACTAGAGGGCAGTGGATCGGGACCATGGAGGCTCACCTATGGTCTGCTAAGGGTCTCGGTCTTGTCCTATAAGTTAAAAAAGAGGGAGCTGGAAAGATGACTCAGTGGTTAAGAGTACAGACTGCTCTGCTCTTCCAGAGGTCCTAAGTTCAATTCCCAACAACCACATGGTGGCTCACAACCATCTCTCATGGGTCCTCTTCTGGTGTTGCTGAAGAGAGCTACAGTGTATATATGAAATAAATAAATAATTCTTTTCTAAAAAAATAAATAAATAAGTTTTAAGGAATTAATTGTATACTTTAGGTAAGGAAATTTTATGCAAAGAACAAGTGTGAGTCTTAGAATTTTGTGGCTGTTGTGCAGAAGACAGCAAAAGAACATGAGAATGTGGCCACAGTCTAAGAAAGGGGGACAGTGAAGGCCTCACAAGGTAGTGAAAATGGGCAGCAGAATAGAAGCCCTCAGCAGAGAGACAGAAGGTGTAACAAATTGGTTTCTAAGGGCAACAGAGGCCAAGATTTATATCTGACTGAAAGATGCTGTGGGCATGTTTTTTTCTTTCACAGCATGGAAGTCCATGGAAGCAAGGGGGAAGGAACCAGGAGTGAGCCAGCAGAGAAGCTGGGTTGCAACCCAACCTTGACGGAGGCCTCAGCTAGCCTCTGGCAAGCACTGATACTGACTGAATCCTTCAGTCATCCCATATTGAAGAGACAGAAGGTCTGTACATTACTGTATCAGCATAAAGATGTCCCGGGTGAGGGAAATCCAAGCTTTGGGAGAAGACTGTATTAGATACTTTTCTGTTGCTGTAATTAAACACCATGCCTAAAGGCAATTCAAGGAAGAGAAAGTTTGTTTTGGTTTATGATTCCAGAAGAATCAGAATCTGTATTGGCAGAACAGAGGCATGGCACAAATGACAGGCACCACTAAATGTTAGCTCTGAAAGCCCAGTCTAGTGCCTTACTTCCTGCAGCAAGACAACACTTCCAAAACAGCACCATCAACTACAGACCAAGTTTACAAATACAACAGCCTATGAAGGACATTTTCATTCGAACCACTAAAATGACTATCCTATCTTCAATGAATGCATTCTCTGTAGAGCTATCTGAGAACAGCTCTCTGAGCAGCTGAGGAACCCACACTCCTTTCTCTGAACTTCTTTGGGTGGCCACTATCATGTCTGCCACACAACTATTCCACCTTCCATCTGAGTTAAGGGAACCAGGGTCAGGCCCCAGGGGGGTGGGGGGAATCAAAAATAGAGCAAGAGTCCAGAGAGAAAATAAAATATTTAATGAGGATTCTATGAGCACTGAGGAGCCGAGTCTTTCCTAGGGTCTATTGGTAACAGAACAAGTGCTCCAAAGTTCTTTCAGAATCATTGGAGTATGTCAAAGCTATGACAGACACCGAGCCAGGCCAGTTCCTGGTAGCAGTCACTGGCTGATTAGGGAACAAGCACTTATTGTACCATATCCATCATAGCACCAAACCTGGAAGTAGACACAGGCACTGTGACAAAAAGACATCCCAACCCTAGCCTGGGCAAGACACAAGCATATCAAACAAACAAAAAACTGAAACCAGCCTACATCATTGGAGACCATTGACTAAATCAGTTGCTTTCTATGTAAGAGAATTGTTCTTTAGCCATTAAAATAAGGAGTGAAACATCATTACATTCAGCAAAGAAGAGCACAGAATTTTTCATCCTATCAACAAGTTCTGCATCTGGACATTGGCACCAAATGCAGGAAAGAACACCATCGTTGTTGTGATGGAGGGAGTGTGGGTGTTTTTAATTCTGTTACCATAGTTCTTTCCAGTCTGGCCATTTCCCACCAGAGGAAGCTATGACAGGCTCCTGTTGGTGTGTGGCTGGCAGATGTTAAGTTTCATTTTTACACCCACAGTGACAGCTGTGTGCAGCCCACACCACAGGCAGCCCTCCAACCTGCTCAGAGATGGCTCAGGGGCCACCATTAGCTATGTCTGTGAACAAGACAGACCCGGGTTCAAGAGTGGGTGATGAGGAAATATTTTGATGAGAGACCCAAAGACATCTTCATGATTCTCATGTACAACAGCTAGTAAGTGGGACAGTAAATGAGAATTTAGATTGTATTTTAGTAGCAACTGATGGACACTATAAGCCCACTGGATTATAGCAGACACCTAGAATCCATCTCCAGAATGATACAGATATTTCAGGAATCGAAGACGCTAATGAGGAGATTTCTCTAGCTGGTGATTAGAATAGCAGGAACCTGGGGCTGTAGCTTGGTGATACAGTACTTGCCTAGCATGTGCGATGGCCTGAGTTCAAGGCCTTAGCCTAGGAGGAAGTGCTCAAAACTTAAAGATGGTCAGCTAGATTCAAACACGATCAGCTCCTACAGGGTCTGCGGTCTCCCACAGAGAATGAACATTGGGAAGCATCTATAGAAATGCTGTGTTTCTAAAACAAAGTCTCATTTACCCAAAACCAGCCTGATTCCCTATCTAGCTGAACTTTCCTATATCCCTTGGAATTTTGATCCTCCTACCTGTACCTCGTGAATGTTTGTCTTATAGATATGGGCCAATAGACCAACTTTATGCAGTGCTGGGAGTTGAACTCAGGTCCTTGTGCATGCCACACAAGCAGTTCTTCCTCTAGGTGACTTTCCCAGCCTCCAGTGCCTTCTTGATGTGGTCAACTAATTCTCATTTGAGCTATAAAAGCCCCCAAAGTTTCCAAGGCTTGCAAGAATCCACAAACTTCCTTCTCTTCCTAGTGTTCAGAAGAGATCTGAAAGATGGCAGAAAAAAAAAAAAAAAAAAAAAAAAAAAAAAAAAAAAAAAAAAAAACCTTGAGGTTAACCTGTGGCCCTTATTGTGACAATACTTTTTTGCCCTAAAAGTATTTTGTACTTTTTAATATCAATTTTAACATCATAGCTAGTGATATTTGAACATGGTCTAACAATCGAGTTCCATTACAAATTTTCAAGTGGCCTTATACCCCCATTTAATACATCTCTAATATATCAAGTTACTTTGAATCTGACTGCGATTCCCGGGGCATTCCTTTATACCTTAGCTGAAGTTACTCGCCAACCATGTGTGAACTGAGCTGTGTACCAGTAACTAGGTTAGGCATTGGAGGTCTAAAGATAAACCAATCCTGGAGTGGGGTGCAGTAGAGGTGGAGAGACCCTGAAGTTCACAAACTAAGAAGAAATCTAGGTATGAGGGGTTAGACAGCATACACCATGAACTTCCAAAATCCTTCCAAGGGAGATGTCATCTCACTGGAGAGGGAGGGACATTGTTCCTAATGGCAGAGGTGATACAGATGTGACAGAGACTAGTGTTGGAAGGCTATGATGAAAACGTGAGGGTAACAGCGGGTTGCAGTGTAGGAGAGAAACCTGCAGAGGGGAAACATGTCCAGATGGTGAAAGACATTGCTTAAGAATTTAAATTTCAAGTTCTGTGGAGAGTTGAGGATTAAAGTGAGAACATGACAGACCTTTTGTTTTATATTCACTCTTCCTGGGGCTGTGAGAGTGGGGAGCAGAGGAAGGAGAGATGCATGGCAGAAGGTTATAACTGTCCACTGTAATACAACCTGCCTTGTGCCATGTGTATATCATGGCCACGGTTCTCATGGTTCGCCTCACGGGAAGACAGTCTACCTGGATGAGAGGATGGTTCTGTTGCAGAGCCCAGCGCTGAAGTGTCAAGTTCCAGGTAGGAACAACTACCCCTTGGCTGTCCGGTGTTACCTTTAGAAGTCACTTAACCCTCTGATCCCTGGCTTACTCTCCCATAAATAAGAAACACCTGCCTCTCAGGGGTGCAATGAAGACCCTGCATAGGAGACTTCGGAAAACATCTGGAAAACCATGAAGTTCTACAAAAGTAGTTCCCCTGAGGGAGATGGGGCTACCATTTTTACTCATGTTAATCTCGCAGTGTGTGTAAACCCAGATTAAGACTCTATTTGTGCAATGTAGTAAGAAAGTCACAGTAATATGTTGTTAGACAAAACTATACTACTTATAAGAAAATGTCTCTGCACTCACAGAACTACACTCTGCCACTAGAGGGAGCTCACTCTTTAGCATAGAAGTGGAGTCTACTCAGAAGAGTGGATAGTGTGTAACAGATGAGAACAAGATGGAAAGTAGGGGGCAGGAGTGTGTGTGTGTGTGTGTGTGTGTGTATCTGTGTGTGTTTGTGTGTGTCTGTATGTGTGTTTGTGTGTGTGCTCTGCGTGTACATGTGTGTGTGCTTCAATGTGTCCATGTGTGTCTATGTGTGTCTATGTGTATTCATGTATGAATGTGTACATCTATGCGAGCCTCTGTGTGTGTGTGTGTGTTTTAATTGGTGTTCTGAGACATGACATCACTGGGTAACTCTGTCTGGCCTGGAACTGTCTAAGTTGACCAGACTGGCTGTTCTATGCAAAGAAGGTTGACCTTGAACTTGTTATGAACCTTGTGGCTCTGCCTCATGAGTGCTGGGACTGGAGGCAGGCACCTCCACATGCAGCCTCTAATTGTTGTCATCCATTTGAAAGCAGGGTTCCGCAGTCACATAGAGCTCACTCCCAGCACCACTGTTTCCCAGCCCATGAACCATACAAGTGGTTCCATGTCAGCCTGTATTCTTCATCAGTAAAATGGGGAACACTTGGCCTATTCTACATGGTAATGATGACAGAAAGTATTAAATAGCCAGTGTCCATGAATGCCTAACACAATCTAGGAATTCCCTACACTCCAGAGTGTTTTTGTTTTCTCCATTTGTTACAAAGATCGATGACTGAGAAATGCAGTTAAGTCAAACTGAGGAACAAAGGAGAAAAAAGCTAGCAGAGGGCCCGTGAGTCCCTTGATATTGGTCATGTACATTCTTCATTCTCACATCTGCCGAGTGAAGGCATCCATATATGTGCATGTGTCTTTATAAGCCCCATGGCTTAGTGAGGCCATCACAAACAGATGGGCAGCAAAGGATAACTGCAGAGTACAGCAGGCTTATGGACCACAACTGGGGCTCTCTCTCCTTCTGCTGGATCTGTTCCCCTCAATTTTGGAGTCGTTACCCTGAAGCCAGGACAGAACTGCTATTTCATCAAGTTCATGTCATCCCATCTTTTACTTCCAAAATCTCCCTTCCAGTTTGGTCTCATGTTTCCAAAGAGCCACCTCCACCTGGCATTCTAGCAAGTGGCCCTGAGAAAGGTTACAATCAGACTTCGACAGTATAACTGGTAAAAAGTGGGGATTTAGGTCAACACTCAGGTTCTCTTGACCAAATTCCAAACATCAGATGAAATTATTTCTTCTTCTCTATAACAACTGTTTCATGAAACCAACTGGGTCCACTGGATCTTCTAATTTCTCTTAAGCAAAATCCAAAGGTGAAAGCAGTTTGCTTTTATTAAGCACCACTGTGTGCCAGGCACTGTGCTTAGCACTTTAGTAACTCACACAATGCTCACAACTTTATAAGGGAGAGATGAATGTCTCTTCTTCCGTGAAGAGACAGCTAGGGCTCAGAGCTAAGCAATATCTAAGGTCACACATTCAGCCAAGTGTATGGGAGAGCATGATCTAAAGTTCTTACTTACTCAAAATCAGAATTTGAGTTTTTCCAAAGAATACACTAGTTTTAATTTTAAGAAACTGGGTGATGGTGGTGGTGGTGGTGGTGGTGGTGGTGGTAATATACATCTTTAATCACAGCACTTGGTAGAAGCATGTGGATCTCTGAGTTTGAGGTGCCTGGTCTACAGAGTGAGATCCAAGACAGGCAAACCTTGTCTCAAAAAACCAAAATAATATTTATGATGGTGGTGGTGGTGGTGGTGGTGGTGGTGGTGGTGGTGATGATGATGATGATGATGATGATGATGATGACGATGATGATGATGATATAAATAAATAAATAAATAAATAGCTTGTCTTTGCCTACTGTGCCTCTTCTTTGGGGCTCTGCAACCTCAATTTCCCAATCTGCTCTGTGTTCTCCATGTTATAAACTGTTCTCATTTAATCCATCCTCAATGGGGCCTACTCAATTCACTCGGCAGCAACAATCAGATTTCCTGGATTACAAACAGAGTAACTTAACTAAGGTTATTGTGTTGTTAAGTAAGGGTTCTGGGCATAGAAAACCTGCTCTCGCCCATAGAGAAATGATTAGATATCGATTGAGCTGGAAGAGCCTCATAAGGTTTCAGCCGCAGTGAACAGAGTGGAGGAGCCCAACCTGAGACCAGAACCCCACTCTTAGCGTTCTACACAGCTCTCACCTCAGTTTTGATTGAACTGGTCTCCAGTTAACAACTTCATCAGCACCTCCACTGCATTGCCACAATTCAGGTTCAGATCCCTGCAGAGGTCAGCCACCTGCCCCACAGTCTTTAATAGTTCCAACCCTGCTCTAAAGACTAAGTGCAGTCTCTTATAAATTCAAGAAGCCTCTTAACTATGAGCCTCTACACACACACACACACACACACACACACACACACACACACACACACAGTTACATACTTCCAATATACAGTGACACCAAGTAATTGTTCTCATTTCCAAAAGGAAGATTCAGAGCATAGCAAAGAATGGTCGAACCAAAGCATGGCAGAGACCCAGCAGGACAATCATCCTATCCTGCAGTTCTACGTCAAGGGTCTGGAATTATCTAGGAATTATCATGGAATTATCTAAGCTCAAGAGAGTCTCAGTAGGCACAATTCTCCAGCTCTACTGCTGCAGCACACTTAGACTCTCTTAAGCCATCCCATGCCTACACCATGGTTCCATGATCCTGGCATCTTGAACATCTAGGAGTTTACAGTTCAACTTAGGAATCAACTTTACAGCTCCACACAACAGCCTCTCATGGCCTTCTTGCTTCTTATTGCCTGGTGTCTCTCAGTGATTCTCTGGAATCATGAAACAAGACTCTATGATCTCTGTAATCTTGCATTCTCCGTGCCTGAAAAACTAGTTAGCAAGTGGACAACACTTCCAACTTCTGCTGTCAGCTCAAAATAGGGCCTTCCCCCACTTAACCACGATGGTCTAACAACGAATGCTAGGTCTCAGCACATTTTCTCCTTTGTTTAGCCCAGACCCTGGCCGTGGAATGATACCATCCACCTAAGTTAAGATAAGCCTTCCCATACGAATTACTCTAATTTATATGATCTCTTGTGGGCAAGCCAAGATGCTAACATAATTGAGATATCTCACAGGTGTGACCAGAGGCTTGTCTGCTAGTTGATTCTAGATCCTGTCAAGTTGACAATCAATATTAATCATTACAGTGAATTCAGTGCAAGCCTTGGCTACATAGCAAGACTCTGGAAGCACTCCCCCTTTTTTTCTATCCCAGGTTAGCCTTATAATTTTACTCACACCAATTACTACTTACTGCTAAGAGGCATAACTTAGTGCTATGCCTACAGCTAACACTATTGCATTTAGCAGAAAGCAAAAACTCCTTTGCAGCTAGGCCTTGTGACCAGGTGATGACTATGTGTTTACTAGTTCTGGATTAAGCCAGCAGAAGGAAGCTTCTAATCTCTCTGTTATTCTTTCTCAGGGCTAAGAGAATGCACAAGTTGGTAGGAGCCAACTTTGACCCAGAATGATGAGGATGGCACCCCGAGGAATCCAGGATCCTGAAGGTATACGGAGTTATCCCTGAGTTTTCCTGCACATAAGGATTTCAGTGGGGTTTAGGGACGGCGAATGCAGGATACACTGGAGGCATCTAAGGAAACGGAAGAGAGAAAGGAAAGAAAGCAGTGAGGTGTGATTAGCAAGGCAATGCTCATAGTGGGCAACTAGAGAACGATCACAACAAGTGTTCCAGGAGAGTAGAGAAAGTACTCAGAGATATCTTACTGGGGGCCAGGAGAGCGGGAGGGTTTATATGCCAATGCTCATTCAGGTTTATATGTCAATTCTCATCCAGTTTAGTTAAAGAAAATTGGAGAAAGTAATACTCATATCCCTGGCTCATTAAGTTTACCTCATACCCAAGAAAAAGTATTCTGGGGAGAAGCCTCAGACAGGTACAGACACAAAAATAAATCTTTGGCTCCAGACCTGTATCCACCTACCTCTCCATCCTTCATATAACTTGAAGTTTTATGAAAGAGAACTAAACCTCCTGTTCCCTTAATCACCATGGGTCTCTGTTACTACACCTACCTGCTTTCTAAGATGGCACATGACTACCTGCATCCAAAGCACATCTCTGATAATCCTCAGTGACAAGGGACTGAGCCTTCCTAAGCTCCAGTGTCTTTCTCTGGGGAATAGTTAGATTTTTGATGCTTCCTCCCAGGGCTGAGATGGTTTTGTTTTTAGCAACTTTTTTTGGTTTGGTTTGGTTTGGCTTGGCTTGGCTTGGCTTGGCTTGGCTTGGCTTGGCTTGGCTTGGCTTGGCTTGGCTTGGCTTGGCTTGGCTTGGTTTTGAGACAACATCTTACTGTGTAGCCTAGGCTGGCCTTGAACTCACTATGTAGTCCAGGCTATCTTCAAACTCACAATAGTTTTGCTTCAGCCTCTAAGAATTGAGACTGCTGTACACTTCATCAACATATTTATCCATGCAAAACACCTAGCCAAGAGCGAGAATACTGTTGTTCTTTCTCCCTTTTCAAGAGCTGCTACTTCATTTGCCCTGGGAGTTCCATGGTCTTCAGAACCTGGCCTTCCAAAAGAAAACTTAATGGGAGGCCCCAGAGCTATGCCCAGCACAGAGTGTCTTTAACACAGGCTGTTTGCCATGATGCTGCATCTGGTATAAAGAAGTTAGGAACTGCTGCTCACGGATCAAGTCCAGGATACAGCAGCCAACACGGGAAAGTAATAAGAGGAAATGAAATAGACTAGGGGAAGCCCCAACAGGAAGGAGGAGGTACCAGCCCCGATGAGTCTTTCTACAGAGGTTTCTCAGTGTCTGGGCAGAGGCAGGGAGCCAGTACATATTTGAAAAAAACAGCAGGCAGCCCTGGCTATTGCCTGACACCATTACCTGATCCTTTCACCTGATGGTATAACAGAAAGCACCCTCTTGCCCCCCAGCATGTACCTTAAAACTCTAGACTGCTCCACTTTTCCTTTCAGCAGCAGGGAAGCCACAAGGCCTCCCTTTGAAGGACCAGGTCAATAGGAAGGATGAATCATTAACACATGTGATACAGTGCCCAGGGTAAATATTTGTTGATTCATGATAGATAACAAGGGCTGGGTCATGAAGACTCCTTGAAAGTGAACAAGGAAGGATTCTATTTTACTATTCTGTGTGTAAGCAGTGGCAGAGCCTCATTACTCATTCAGCTTTTGCGGGCACTTAGCCAGGCCAGGCTCTATGCTAGCTCAGGGTCCTAGAGAGAAGGAGATTAATCCTCAGTATTTTGGCAAAGACATATCTGGCCAGGGAAGCAAGCAAGCAGCCAAAAGGCATTCGGTAACATCTAATCACTAGCAACAATGAGCAGCTTCTGTCTACCCTACTCCCAGGAAGTTAACCTAATGCCAGCATCATTTTTAAAATCACCTTGATTCTTGGTTTGTCTGTCAAACAGTGGCACAGAGTTTGCACGGTGGCCTCGCCAGCTTCCCTTGATGGTATCATCTCACAGCACCTTTGTTCAAATGAATGCATCAAGTTTGATGTGCTCTAAGGTCTTTCTCTGCTCCCAGCTACCTTTCAAGGTAACACATTACTGCCGGTTGTGACAGCCCTTCAGACTCTCCAGGTGGATGTTCTTGACAGTTCTGAAGAGTACTCCTGCATAGGGTGCCCCTCTGTTGGAATCTGCCTCAAGTCTTCTTCAAAACTGTACTGGGGTTCGAGCACTATTTTCTCACACAGTTTGAAAGCCATATAGTGTTCAGCATGATTTACCACTGTTGATAGTGACCTTATTATTCACCTAGCAGAGGTTGTGGTCACAGTTTTCTCTACTGTAAGATTACTCTTTTCCTATCCAACTGCAAACCATCTTTGCTGGAAGTCACAGTGTATACGTCACACCTAAAGAGTAAGGTTATGTTGCCATCCCCTGACCAGGACAGAATATCTACATTAATTGCTTGCAGTTTGCAGCAAAATGTATATCTCCTCTCCACTTATTTATTGGATCCTATTGTACATTATCATAAGCCAAGAGCTTTTGCTTTCTATGTCAGGTTATAACCTAGCACTAGTTTATTCTGTTTGAATACTTATTCAAGCTTGAGCCATTGGATTGACTGGTGTCTCTTTGATACATCCTATCAATTTGGTTGTTCATTTGTTTAATTCATATATCTTACATGCGTATTCCTATGTATGTACGATTGCATGTACACCACAACATGTTTATGGAGGCCAGAAGACAACTTCTAGGAGTCAGTTTTCTCTTTAGCTTGTGGATTTGGGGAACTGAGCTCAGCCTCTCAGGCTTTGTGATGGCTATATCCCCCGATACTGAGCCATCTCGGCAGCCATATTGTGTGTTTGTGAGGACTTCAACACTTCCCTCCTTCCTTGCACCATGAGATGCCACAAACTCATCTTTCATCATCCTTACTCTAGTCATAGAATAAGCTCTGGATCCCAGGAGCTGTAGCCAGCTGGAAAAAGCTTTCAGAAACCAAGCCCCGAGTGCTGGGTAAGGGCCTGTATTTTATTTAATTCCTCGTTTGAAAAAAAATAATTTGAAAAGTTGCAATGTAGCACAAAGAAAATCCATTTGTTCTTCATTCAGGCTCATGTTGGTATTTTGTGCCATTTGCTGTATCCTTTACTCTGTATATAATTTTTATAAACCATCTGAAACATTAGGACCCTTTACCTCTAAATGCTCCAGTGTGCATTCACTAAGAGGAGCAAGGGCACTCTCCTGTATAACCACAGTAACTGGTTTCTGCCAGTCTAGCATAGATCTAATTCTTTATTTCAATCTACTCTCTGTTTGCCAATTTTACTGATGGATTCAAACATCCTTTACAGAGCTTTCTCTGCTCCCATTCAAAACACAGTGCAAGCATATCCTTAGCACTTAGCTACCACGCCCCCTTAGTCTTGTCTCCCCTAGGAGAGGTCCTCAGCCTTCCTTTGCCTTTTATGATATGCACAGTTTTTAAAGAGTATCATCCACTTTCTTTGATAAAAACTTTCTCTCTTGGCTTGTTCTGCTTACTGAGTTAAGAGCATTTTAAGGGCAGAGTCCTTAGGGCTGTACTTCCATCTAATACCAACCACAAACTCAGGGGTTCTCTAAACTTTAGGAAGTTTTAATGGTTTTCAGGAAGGACTCACTGAACTCACTAGAAGCTATCAGACTCAGTGACAACTTATTATAAAAAGCACACAGACTATAATTAGCTGCTTTGTACATGAGAGTCTGCAGACTTGACATTTCTGTGGGCCTCTTGCCCTGGCGTCAGTTTGCTTTGCCAGCTAAGTGTGTCACACAATGTTGAGAGAGAGACCCTCACTCAAGTCTCAGTGTTTAGCTTGCTATGGTCTCCATTGCTCAGAAATGACTGATTGAGTGTGCCTATAGTTGAAATCTACTTCCAGGTCAACTGATATTATATGACCCAAACTCCAACCCTGTTCAATAAGGCTCCACCCTGAACAAAGACTCTTGCATCAGATATGACACAGATTCATTCCCAGAAGCTGAGGCACAGTTCTTTATAAGACATTGATATTTTCTCATAAACACATCCAGGCTTATAATTTTCCAACTGTGATATGACATTGGTGACATAGAGTTTGTGAACATATCACATCTAAAGTGCATACTGTCCATCTGCCCCTCACTGGTGATGCTAATTATCAACACAGTCAAGAGACTCTTCAGTCCTCTCACTGTCTAGAAACTCTCTCCTTTGATTCTAATAACCATTCATTAAAATAGTTCTAAAGTTGTAAAACCAAGAAAATACCCCACTCTAAATAAAAATCCTCCCAGGTTTACCGTCTATCAGTGTAAACTAGATAAATCAGTCTTTACTATGATGTTTGAAAAACGATTTTGTCCCATCTCCAACACTCTCTCTAACTTTACCAGTCCACACTGGTCACTGCCTATAAAGGAGGAGAGACTGCAATTTCAAAGAACATCTCCAAATAACATCCAAGCAGGAGGTCTCCTTGACCTGCTTGAGAAACATTCTAATGAGCCTGTCTTTCATGGAAACACAAAAGCAAGTGCAGGCTTTATCTCAGAGGAAGGAAAAGCATCCACTTTCAGGCAAAGCACTCCCTGGGCAAAGGAAGGGCTTTCTGCAGTAGATTGCAATGTCCCAGATCACCCAAAAAAGGGAAAGGCTGAGGGAGGAAGAGGTAACCTTTAGATCTCTCCTACTTATTTCTCCTCTTTTCTTTCTAACAGCTTCCGGTGCTCTACGGCATCTTATACTCATGCTCCTTGGATGTTCCCTGTCAACAGCAGCGACACTTGGAGACGTGATGGCTGAACAGACTCTCATAGTGTGCCCCTTATCAAAGGCTCGAGATGGACTGGTGTGCTGGCTAGTTTTAGGTCAACTTGACACAAGCTGAGGTTTTGGGAAAAGAAAACCTCAATTGAGAAAATGCCCTCCCCGTTGTGGCCTGTACCAAGCCTGTGGGGCATTTTTCTGATTGATGATTGATGTCGAAAGGTTCAGCTCTCTGTAGGCACTGCCATCTCTGGGCTGGTTTGGGTACAATAAGAAAGCAAGCTGGGCAGGCCATGAATTGTAAGCCAGTAAGCAGCACCCCTCCATAGCTTCTGCTCTGGTTCCTGCCTCTAGTTTCCTGTCTTGAGGTCCTGCTCTGACTGACCTAAGTGATGGAGTATGATCTAAGAGTTGTAAAATGAAGTAAGACTCTCCACCCCCCAAACTTGTTTATGGTCATGGCATTTTCTCAGAGCAATAGAAACCCTAACTAAGAAAAGTATCGAATTAAGTTGACGTATTAAATTCTGGGAAACACTGACCTTCAGGACATCATTTGATCCGGCCTCCAATTCTCTATCCACACCTCAGGTCGTACCTGTGTCACAAGTCAAACTTGAGCCAGAGTGAACACGGACTCTGCCTCCTTTAGCCTCCAAACTGTATTTGCACAGGCTAGTCCTTTCTCTGGAATGCCCTTGAACTCCCAGTGTTCAGTGTCAGGATGCCCTTCTAGAATCAGCTGGAACTATGTTCTCTGACCCTCTTTGGTTCTGCCAACAATATTAGGAGCTTTGATTGATGTGGGCTTTCAAGGCATCTTCAACTCCCATCTTCCCAAACTCAACCACTGTACAATAACTGCCCATTTTCTTATTTTCCTAAAATTGCAAGCAAATTGAAGGGAGTAATTGTGTCTTATTTCTTAATGTATGCCTAACATTGAACAATGTACCTACACCCTAATAAATACTAGGAAAATGTGTTTTGTATATGTAACTGATAGATGCATGGTCAAATCATTAACATTTATTCAGTGCCCACATGACTGGTATTGTTCCATGGGAGGTACACAAATATACGTACTAATAATGCATATGGTTATTATAGTCATTTTGCTGGTGAGAATAATAAAGCACAAAATTTAACAATTGAACCAAGATCACGTGGCTAGTAAGTGCTGCAGCTGGAATTTGAACCCAAGCGGGTGACTCTAGAGCCGGCAAGTTCCATATACTGTACATCTACCCAAAAATATAGTGAGAAGAAAGTGATAACACACCTGGCTAATATAACACAAGGGGCAAAGCTGTTTTTGACTCCCTGTTTAAGGGGATGCAGCCCATCTTGGTGGGAAGGGCATGTTAGTAGGAGGGTCATATCGCTGTGGCTACAGCATATCTGAGCAAATCAGGAAGCAGAGAGATGGATGCTGCTGTACTGCTGGTTTGCACTCTGTTCCCGTTTTATTCAGCTTGGTTCCCCAACCCAGGGATAGTGCTGCCCCCGTGCAAAGGACGTCTTCCCTACTCCATTTATCTTCTCGGTGAACGCTCATAGGCAGAGATCTAAAGTTGTCCTTCACTGATGCCCTCGTGTTTCTTAATCCAGTCATGTTGAAAAACCATCTTAGACAGCAAGCTAGTGTTTCTCTCATCTGCTTGCATGGATGCATGAAAACTGACCAGACAGCCCAATACTCAAACCCAAAGAGCAAAAGCTTTAAGTACCATTACCCACCTTGGGTGGCCATTAACACAAGCCAGGTCACGGGGAAATGGAAAGCTATGTGAATGTTTGGTTTGCAAACCCCACAGGGAGAAGGGGAAGATTCAAGTCTTGCACCAAGTTCAAAAAACTGAGAACCTGGTATATGAGAACCTGGTAAAATGCTCAAGGAAGTTTGCCATAGACACTTACAAAACTCGCTCACTGGAAGCCATTCATTCACAAAGCTCACGAGTGGACTGAGTTCCCACTGTTCTCTGCCAGGCCATGCACAGGTGCTAGTGACACTGAGATTAGAAACAGACATGAGCCTGCCCTCAAAGGACATAAAGTCAGATGAAAGCCCAAGGCAACCCGTGGCCTGTCTTTGTGATCACTAAAGAAGTGTCTCCCTGCTTGCTCACAAGCCTAGCTCCTTACTTGCAGTGTTGAGTTAAAACCACGTGATTCCTTCTCCTCCTTTGCACATTATAAGACAGCCAGCTGTCCTCACAGGCTGAACCACTCTTGCACCTAACAAGCACCTCTGGATATCTGCCATATGCAGGAACTGGGACACAAGCACAATCAATTCAGTCAGCGGCTTTCACAACTTCTTGCAGGGATGAGATGTATAATACCAACTCCCTGCTCCATTCCCAGGACCTGTGGGGCACTTGGTAGGTATAAGCATGAAATCTGTGTTAAGTGAAATGGGAAAAAACATTCCAAGTATCACAGGGCTGTGTGTTACCCACAAAACAAGATTGTCAGCTGCTCGTTCATTCACTTATTCAAAATTACTTGTAAGCATCTATTTTGCACCTGGCAGTAGTAGCCTAAAGAGATGCATCAGGAACAAAACAGAGACTCCATGGAATTGTCACCCTGATGTCTTGTTTTGCTTTACTTTGTTTAGGGTTTTTTTTTCTTTTTATTGGAGGAAAATAGATAACAAGCAAATATCTGTGTAATTTAATATCAACTAGTATTAGATACTAAATAAAAACTGACCAGTGGGGCTGAAGAGAGTTAAAACAGCTCAGCAGTTGAAAGCACTGACTGCTCCTCTGGAGGTCTTGAGTTCAATTCTCAGCAACCACATGGTGGCTCACAACCATCTGCAATGGGATCCAACTCACTCTTCTGGCATGCATGAAGACAGGGACAAGCAATAAAATAGATAAATCTTTTTTAAAAAATTGACCAGTATGAAAAATCAGAATATCAGGCTCAGAAACTATAGACCTAAGCCACGCCAACAACCCGGAAGCATGGCACGTGTACATATTTTGCTCTTGTAAGGTCTTGTTGAATGTGAGTGAAGAGTCTTATGGGACTTGTTCCTTATAGAAGGAGAGGTTTTTCCATCCCACCCCCTCACACACGCACACTAGGCACTGAACCTGAGCTTCCCTCATGCTAGGCCAATGCTCAGGCTTCCAGTCTCAGCCTACAACTTATTTCTCCCAGTCTCCACTGGTTCACCAACCCGTTTAGAAGTCTCTGTTCTACAGCTCTACACAAAGCTACTCGAAGTTAACGGATTTAGATGCTGCCCCTTCTGCAACTAGACATGTTAGTAATACTGTTGTCCTTGTAACTCTGAGCTCAGAATTCAAAGATAAAGCATATGCAAAACAATAAATAGTACTTACTACATATACATGTATGTATTTGATGCAAGGGATTCAGCCCATGCCTTCAGGCATGTTTTCTCCTGCTCTGTTCTACTGCCAACCTCACATCATGTATGTATTTAATAAATATTATCACTAAGGAAGGTGATCGCTGTGGAAAGGTTAGCAGAAAGTCTGAGAAGAAAATGTGTGGTAATAGGAGGATATTGAAATAGTGACGAGAAGTAAAGAATGAAGAGAAACGTAGATGTTAGTGAGTCCTAGCCATGCATGAGCTTGACACTTAGACCCTTTAATCGCTTGCTCCACCCGCTCATGGCTGAGGAGTGAATCAGTCACTCTTGCCTTCATGTTTTAGAGGCTGGGCTTTGGAAAACATCAGAGTCTTAATCAAAGTCATGTGACTCCTAAGTAGCATTTTTTTTAACCTCACTACAAAAGCTTACTTTCTTCCCATGTCACCACAAGAGTCCCTGTGTGTTAACCACTCACAATAGAAAAGTTAATTGTTAATTTCAAAATTTTTTAAAAAGAGTCCACTTCACGTCAATGTATTAGGGTCTGAGAAGCTTCATTCCAGAGCTAAGGACGATCTGTAAAGGATTTTAGAGAAGCCACAGCACTTCATGGCTGCATCGCAGGTATACGTTTCTCCAAAGTCCTCAACTATTATCACTAAGAAAGGTTCTCGATGTGGATGTCACAGCCTTCACTTACACATCCACAAAACAGTGGTAGCAATTCCCCCACAAAACTGCTGTGGACTTGTTTTTTAACTCTTTATTGGCTCTTTGTGAATTTCACATCATGCACCCCAATCCTACTCATCTCCCCCTCCTCTTGTACCCACCTTCCACTCTTGCAACCTCCTGCCCCCCTGGAGAAATAAAAAAAAAAAATCTCATTGTGGAAGCTGTAATGTGTGAGTGTGTCCCACAGTGAATCCTTCTGTCCACACTTCTTTACTTGCATATGTTCATTGCAATGAGTCATTGGTCTGGTTCGAGGCCTCTGCCTTCTGCTACTTTATCGATAGTGGAATCCCACTAGGACTCCTCTAGGATATCTTGTCATTGCCCTGTGTCGTGGAGATCCTGTAGTTTTGGATCTGTAGAACATCGATGGGATAGATGTTGAAGTGGGCCAATTCAAAGACTTGAAACTGGGCCTGAGAGGTATCAGATCTGGTCAGCCCAGCCAGCTCTATGCACCCACACCAGTGTGGGGAGATCTCCTGCCCTGCCCTGGCTGGCCCATCCATTGCCACCGCTAGCAAGGGGCAGAGCTAGCTATCTCGCTCTCATGGCTACTTCATCTGTGCCTACACCAACAGGGCCAGCTCAGGTACTGCCCAGGCAAGGGGCAGGGCCCACTCCCTTGAGTGCTGCAGCAGGCGAGGAGAAGGGCCAGCTCTCTTGCTCTCATGACCTCATGACTAGATATTTCCCCTGTGAAGGGAAAGAGAGAAAGGGTATCTCTCCCTCATGCATGCTACCATATGGAAGTTGAGTGGCAGGGCCAGCCCTCCCAAGCAGGTATCTGGAGCATGCTCACCCAGAACTCTCAAAAACAGGGACAACTCTACTGTGCTTCCCGGACAATATAAGGAGACAGCTCTCCCTAGTGTTGCAGCTGGTTAGGGATGAGTTCAGCGCTCCTGTTTTCACAACCTCAGGGCCAACTTTCCCAGGATGTCCAGGCAAGTAGTAGGGCCAGCTCTCCACAGCCCTCAGACATCAACATGTCCTTGGGTGGCAGCCCAGACCAGAGATGACTGCTTGGCTTTGGTGGAAATATACCCCCAATGCCTTACGGCCACAGACCCAGACATGGGCCCCAGTGGGAGCCCAGGCCAGGACTCTACCATGGTCCCAGGTGGCTTCACTGGCTCCTCACATCAGGCCACTCCTCACAACCCTCAAGTTTCCAGTTCTGCCTTTCTTCATGTGCACGTATTCTTCTGCTTCTCTTTCTCTGCCATTTCTCTATCACTTACTTGCTCCTCTTAGTGGCACCTGGGGTCTCTGAGTGTCTGGGGTTATTTCAGGAGTAGTTTCAGGAGTGCAATGCCCCACTTGTGAATTATGGCACTTGGCCAGGATCATCTCAGACATGGTCTGTCCCACCCCTGCCCAAGCCTGTGCAGTGCCCAACTGATGGTCATCTCAGGCTAGCTCCCTGTCTGGGCTTCATGGCACCAAACTGATGGTCATCTTAGGCTCACTCGTTGCCCAGGTCCGCCTCCTGGGGCCCCATGCAAGGGTCCTCTGAATCTGGCTCACTCCCACCAGGGCCCACAATCTCAGGGCATGGTTGTTCTAGTCTCTGGCTCCCTGGGAGCCCTTTGGGCCTGTGCAGCACTGGACTAGTCATCATCTCAGAATAGCTCCCTGTCTAGGCCTCCCTGGCGCTGGTCTGATGCTCATCTCAGACTTGTTTTTTTCAGGGAGTATTAAGATACAGATGTTCACAGGTCAGAATGCTGAGTGGTGACATAGCCTCTCTGCCACCTACTGACACACGTGTGGCATAACAGCTATACCTGCAACCCTTTTAGGAGCAGAGAAAACTGCTCTGAATTTAAATGAGACCATGTAGAGGGGCACCCACTACAGTGTCTGCTTTTAGTTTGAATCTTCAAATCATCCCTACTGAAATGGTTTGAAAATCCTTCAATGTCAGAAGCCATTGAAATGGTAATCCAGCTTCTAATAGTCACAGTTTCTTCTGTAGACACAAGGAATTGTTTCTTTGAGCAGAGCCTTCTGGGGAATGAGGAAAGGCAAGGGAGTTCATCTTCCTTTTTTGTTTTTATAAGTAAAGAATAAACAGGGAGACTCTAGAGGATGAATTAACTTCATAACCCCATATCCTAAATTTGTTATTCTGACCTACAGAGGAAAGTGTCTTAACTTTTAGAGTGTACAGATGCAGACACACGCATACCTACATGCGCACTCGACACACTTAGATAAACACAATGTACACTTGTATATTGCCATACACACACACACACACACACACACACACACACAGATGTGTGATGTGGATGTGTTATTAGCTATATACTAAGAAATAAGAATCCTAACATAACTATCAAAAAAAATTCTGAGAGACACAAAATCAGTGCTTTCCCAAGCAGTCTGATAAGAGTCATTTGGGGAGAGTCATCCTCTGTAGTTGGGGGCAAGAAATCAGCACTTCCCTGTACACGCTAGGTTATTCTTAGGATCAAGCAAAACTCAAATAAGTATTTAAACCTAACTTGTAAATGTAAAGACATTCCACCTCCCAGTGAGGCTACTAACTTTGGGCCCAAATGGTAATCTAGCTACATTTGGCCAACACAACTAACAATAACTAGACAATTTCCTTCTGTGAATATATATGCTACTAGAGTTAAAGTTCATTGTTTTTCTTAGCCTTATGAGACAGTATCTCATTCTGTAGCCCCAGCTTTCTGGAACTCGGTATGTAGTCCAAGTTGGCTTCAAACTCATAACAATCTTCTACCTCAACCTCCCTGGTTCTGGGATTACAGATGTGACCCACGATGCCCAACTCTACTATAACTAATTTTTAAAACTCACAGGTTATTACTTCCTCTAGAATGCGTCTGTCTCCCTGGTGGCAATATTTGAATGACATTGGGAAAATCCCACTCTGAGTAGGAAAGAGGAACAGATGCAGTGTGTCATTTTGGCCAGGTGATTTAAATCAGGCCCTGTATGACCTGAGGAGCCTGGAGCCCTTCTGTTACCGTAACCTCCTGTTACGGCGAATTACCAGGGGGCAGAGAGAGAGAGAGAGAGAGAGAGAGAGAGAGAGAGCTGCAAGATCAGTGGAGGAAGTTACAGATGGAGACAATCCTGAAGGGCAATGCTCAGGAGAGCCGGTGAACCCTTTCATAACGATGTGTCGCTTTGCACACATCACTCCCAGTCTTAACAACTCTTCTGGGCAAGTTGCTCCCACTTGACAGACAAGGAAACTAAGACTTGACCTAGTAAGCAAATAATGATCGGGGACACTTGGGATTTCTACATTGCTTTACTCTTTGACAACTCCATATATGTATACGATACATCCTGGTCATACTCGCCTCTACATCTTCTCTTTTGTAAACATTTGTGTATTCATTCATTTGTTATTGTGTATAGGATGCTCAATACACAGCGCATGCGTGAAGGTCAGAGAACAGTGTGTGGAGGTCAGTTCTCTCTTCTATCACGTAGGTTCTGGGAAGAGCACTCAGGTTGAGGCTTGGCCTCTAGAGCCCTTATTCATTGAGCTATTTTACCTGTCCCCTCTATACCCTTACCCTCTTCCTACTCCTACCAATCCCCACCTCCTCCCAAGTCTCCATTCGATGTTCATATCTTCTTGCTTTTGCTCTGTGACCCACTATGTTTAACCGGGGTAGATGTCCTGGGCACAAGTGTGAAACTGTGCGCTGGAGGGTGAGAACTCACCAGTGGCTACATCACTCAAGACAATGATGCCTTCACTCCATGCAGCTCCTCAAGGCATTTGGTTCCCCTTGTGTAGAATGGGGCCCTATGAGTCCCTCCCCAATTTATGACTCGGTGTTTACCTGTTCAATCTTGTGCAGACCCTTTGCAGGCTACGGCAGCTGCTGGGATTCACTAGTAGCAGCCATGATGTGCCACTAAGGCAGTACTTTATAGCCTATCCCACATTGTTGGGTTCAAGCATTCTTTCTGCTCTCTATTCCTTGAGACTTGGATGGACAGTGAAGATGGACACTTGGCTTTTAAGATTCTATGTGTCAGGCTCTTTCCAATCTGCAGCCACTCGAAGGAAAGAATTTCTGGGATGGGACAAACTGGAATGGAGTGAGGAGGGCAACTATGATGAATTAAATGACATAAAATGTAAGTCAAAGAGAGGATGGGGGCTTGAGGAGACCACCAGAGAGAGGCTATAGAGAGTTCACGAGGGAACATGACAATGACAGCCCATCTAAACCTCAAACATGCTGTTAAGGGAAAGGCATGTTAGCGTGGGCCCAAGACTGAAAAGAAAGACTATGTACCTAACCAGGAGCCAGCCCCATGGGCTGCAAAGGGCAGCAACTTGCAGGGTTGACAAGTGTCAGCTTGACATGCAAGCTCCTATGGGTCTGAAAACAAATCAAGGTGGATGCCCAGACTGTGAGGCTAGAAGAAGGGGCTGCTGTCTCCTCCACATTCCAGTCCCCTGGTCTAGCTACCATGTTAACTAGATTCTCCATATCTCTCTTGGTCCCCGGACTGTTCTTCCTGCCTCTAACATCCCACATTGTCTACAAAGTATCATTTGAGACTACAGCAGCAGAGGACTCAGCCGGAATCCTCCAGTGTAAGACTCACAGTTGTCTTTGCTGTGACACAGGAAGTACTGTAGCAAGTAGTTCCAGGGCTAGAGTCAAGCAGCTGGGTTCAAACCCCAGGGCCCCTACCCCACGGGTTGTGTGTCCTTCGAGAGGTTACTTGTTTGTCCCCTCTGAGACTCTTCTTTATGGGGTTATAATAGCACTGTGTCAGCCTATAGCCAATCATCTGGGACATTCTTGCAGGTAGAATGTAAGCTATAACTGACAGCTGTTGTCAATGGCATATAAAAAAACAATGCATGGGGAACAATACATCCTTAGCTGGGGACTACATCAGCATAGGATGGACTCTGGACTCCTAGCCACTGGAGGTATGAAAAAGTATTGTCGATGCTGAGGGATCTGGGTTCGGAACAATCTCCCAGGTGATGCACACCAGGTAATTCTGAAGAGAGCTTATGACCTCATCTAGGGGCTAGGACACATCTAGAGGCTATGGTATGCAATAGCTAAGTGGCACCTGGGGCTTGGTGGCATCTAGGGGCTAGGTGGCATCTGGGGCTAGGTGACATCTAGTGACAAAGTGACATCTAGTGGCTAAGTGACATCTAGGAGTTTGGTGGCACTTAGGAGTTAGATGGCATCTGGTGGCTAGATGATATCTGGGGACAGGTAGCATCTAGGGACTAGGTGGCATTTGGGGCTAGGTGGTATTTAGGGTTGTGTGTCAGCTAATTGCTTATCTGTAATAAAGGGAGGGACGTTCTTCTTCCCAGCATAGGAGACTTGGATTCATTCTGTGTGTCTCTAGGTGAGAGGACTTCCCACAGAGAAAAGCTGTGAGTTGATCTCGGTGGCAAGTGACAAAGGAAGAATGGCCCAGAGAACGACAGACTGGGGAACAGAGTTGCCCTTGAGGTCTGACTAATGTCTAGTCTCTCAGCTCCTGAGAAACCTCTGTGATCACCAAATTCTTCTCTGTCTATAAGAAAAGCCAGGAACATAATAAAATTGTGTTTTCCTGCACAAAATAAGCTATGACTCCAGTTGGGAACAGTCACAGGTAAGAACCAAGCTGTGTCAAAAAAATATGTCATTTGTCTTCAACAAACAGAAGGTTTCTAAACCCATTTTACAGATGGAATGGCTGGGGATCTCCAAGGTCTAGTCTTATGCACTGCAAATATTGCTGGTTTAATACCATGTGATTCCTAACCTGTGCTTTTATCATTAATGCCACTTTCTCCAAGAGCAGAGGTCACCAAGCCCACTCTAAAAGCCAATGTTCATGGATCGTTGTGACCTAATCCATGTACCCAAACCCAGGCCCTGTCCCAGCTATAGAAATGGCAAAAGTGAGCTGGGCAAAAGACATCACCCCAGGATCACCAGTCTATAGGGATGACTGAGTGTAGTAAAAACTGGATGACCTCAGTGATGCAATCCTCTCTGGTGTCTCAGCCCCACGCAGGTCTGCAAAGTTCTTCACACTGGTGTCAAGAATCTGGATTCCTCTACCATGTGGTACCACCATACTACAGACCCGGTTGCTCAGACACACAAGGAAGAATGACTGGAAATACCACAGAGGGTTTGAAACAGCCAGACCTGGGTACAGCAGACATCCTTCCAAACCACAGAATGGTAGCACAGGCCTGTAATTCCAGCATTCAGGAAGTGGAAGCAAGAGGATTTCTATGAGTTTGAAGCTAGCCTAAGGTATTAAGTGAATTGAAAGTGAGGCTAAGATACATCGTGAAGCCGTGTCGACAGACAGACAGACAGACAGACAGACAAACAGACAGACAGAGAGCATGCACATGTGAGTGGGTGAGTCTAAGTACCCAGCTCAGCTCTGATAGCAAAGGGACCTGAGAACAAAGGAACCATGCTCATGAAGAGGTAAGTAGCCTGCTGTGAGACTCTACTCTGGATAGCCATCTACGAATTCCACTGTTGGGCAGTGACAGGCCCAACACCCACCAGGGACAAGGAGTATTGGGCAAAGTGTCATTGATGTCCAACCTCCCACAAAGGACTTTGCCCCTCCCCACACTTTGGCCCTGGCAGCTGCTGTGACTAATTCCAGGCACTTCCTTGTTGTCAGGTTTCAGCACTCTGACTTCCTCCTGCTGGAGCAGCTCTGGCTGAAGACAGACATTAATCTTCAAGGAGAAGGGCAGCCTCGTGGGAAGGATCCTGACTGATTCACTGCCAGGACTAATAGCAACAGCCAAGTTGCCCAGTATTTGACAAAAGGCTCCAGCCTCTCGCCCAGTAAATTATTGAATGCCTCTATTCCCACCCTCACCCTTCTTCCCTCCTCTTCTGGATCCTGAGCTCCTGAGTCTGACAAGCATCACACAGCCCAGTGTCCCAGACCTACAGATAGGATTCAGAGGGAACACTTCCAAGATGCTTATCCCACTCCCACTACCCTCACCCCAGTAGGAGGAAACACTGGATCTAAAACAGAACCCCAAAATCTGTTGTTTTGTTTTGTTTTGTTTTGTTTTGTTTGTTTTGTTTTGAGACAGGGTCTCTCTATAGCCCTGACTGTCCTGGAACTCACTGTGTATACCAGACTGGTCTTGAACTCACAGAGATCTGACTGTTTCTGACTTCTAAATGCTGGGATTAAAGGCATGTACCACCATGCCTGACAGCGATCTTTATTTTCTAAAAAGAAAGAGTTCTATCTTCTTCCTGAAGATTCTGGTCTTTAGGAATGCTTAGAAGGAACCAATAAGATGCATGCCATCATGCAAAATAATTTCTGGATATTTCTTAGCTTGCAAACATAATTCTGTGTAACATCTAATATCATTGTCGTAGGGCACTGTTAGCAGTTAGCATTTGTGTACTTACTTAACCATTACTTCATGGCAGGCTTAGACTCACCCTGGGTCTAAGCAGAACCTGGACTCAAAGGACTCTGACTTAGCCAGGAGGAAATGATGGTGTCCTGGCTCCCCTGAAAACCTGGAACTTCTGTCCCTATCTTTCTTTTCTTTGTTCAGTAAGGGAATAGGGACAACACAGGAGAAGGTAGAGTATACTGACTCAGGAAATCCAGAAGTTTCTGTACATGCACTGTAGCCACCTGGGACACCTTCCTTCTGGATGTGGGGGAAGGACAAGGATGCCACCGAGAAGGCTGTCCAAGTAGCTGGGTGGAAGCAGGTGGAGAGGGGCGGGCTCACTGGTGACTCCCCAGAAAGGAGTTAACTAACCCAGAGTTCTTAACTAATCAGGAGCCTTGGAAATTATTAAAGTTTCAAGAAAACAAGGAAGCAGCCCCACAGCCATCAGCTACAGCACCAGTTAACTCGTGGCCAGGGCTCTTAGCCTCTGCCCTTTCTGCTCTTCGTTGGTGTGAAAGTCTGATTCCAGTGCCTCTCTAGCCCCTCCCAAGCAGACCGTCCCTTGTCTCTGACCCTCAGCCTAGGCGGATCTCCTGCAGGCAGCTTCAGTCTACAGAAGCAATTAGGATTAAAGCCCTTGTGTTAATTGTGTCTCTCAGGACAGAGAGTGAAGGTGCCCAGGGAGCCAGGCTTCTTGCCTTTTCTCTCTACTTTCTCTTTCTCTTCCTTTCCTGTTCCTCTTTCTGTTCTTTTCACTTTCTTTTCTCGATTCTCTCTCTTTCCTTCTTTCGGGCCCCTTTTCTTTCTCTATTTCTCTTTCCTTTCCCTCCATTTTCTCTTTTTCTTTCTCATTTGCTTTCTCATCCTCTTGTTTTTCTTTTTCTTTCCTTCTTTCCTTTCTGTTTCTCTTTCTCCCATATTCCTTCTCTTTCTCTTTATTCCTCTTTCTCTTTTTCTTTATCTCTTTTCCTCCATGTCCTTTAGGCATACCACACGCACATTCTCACACATACACACTTCACAGGAAGGGCCTCTTTGTTGTGGTAGCACTCTCACCACTCAGTGTTTCTCTTAAGCATGATGACTCATTAATACATGCTGCAACTACAAGCATGCACATGTATACACATTAACACACACACACAATGCTCTTGTATACATTCATTTCCTATCATCGCAGGCTGAGGCTTTGATGGCAGAGCAAATGCAGCATTCCTGTGCCTGTCACTCCAACCAGCTCTTGTCAGTGTCCTGTCTTATCACTATGGCAGAGTCATGGTCCACCCTAGGCCATGGGTGTCGTTAGTCCCTTTTTCTTTCTCTATTTCTCTTTCCCTTTCCCTACATTTTCTCTTTCTTTTTCCCTTTCTCTCTTTCTCTTTTGCTTCCGTCCTCTCATTTTCCCTTTCTCTGCCTCTTTCCATTTGATGTGTGCTTTTTTTTTTTTTCTGTTTTCTTTGCAAGTTCTGAGGCTCAAAATATGCTGGGATACTCCCAGGAGTCAGGCAAACTGGTCTATGGCTGCCATGGCAGCAGCTGCATGGGTTTAGTGGGAAATGAGGATGCCTCAACTCCCGGACCTGTGCAATTCGAGTTTCTACACACTGCCTCGCTGCCTCTTACAAATGAGACCTTCAGTCTCTGACTTGGGCCCTCCCAGGACCATCACCCTTTGAAAAGCCAGCCACATTGACAACTTCTGGTGGTTTAGATGGACTTCAGGCATGGCTAAGCCAAAGCCATCATGGAAGGGCCCCTATGTAGGAAGAC
>JANHMN010000004.1:86308970-86325526 GCA_030674055.1 Rhabdomys pumilio
ATGTGATGTGATGCTGATGGTGGTAAAGGTGGTGGTGACGGTGGTGGCGGTAGCAATGGTGATGCTGGTGGTAGTAGTAGTGATGGTGGTAGTGGTGCTGGTAATGGTGGTGACGGTATGGTGGTAATAGTGATGGTGATAGTGGTGGTGATGGTGATGGTGTCGATGATGCTGGTGAAAGTGATGGTGCTGATGGTGGTGGTGGTGGTGAAAGTGATGGTGGTGATGGTGGTGGTAGTGGTGCTGGTAATGGTGGTGACGGTATGGTGGTAATAGTGATGGTGATAGTGGTGGTGATGGTGGTGAAAGTGATGGTGGTGATGGTGGTGGTAGTGGTGCTGGTAATGGTGGTGACGGTATGGTGGTAATAGTGATGGTGATAGTGGTGGTGATGGTGGTGATGGTGATGATGGTGGTGGTGGTGGTGGTAGCAATGGTGATGGTGGTGGTAGTAGTAGTGATGGTGGTAGTGGTGATATAGTGGTAATAGTGATGGTGATAGTGGTGGTGATGGTGGTGATGGTAATGGTAGTGATGGCGGTGATGGCGGTGATGGCGGTGATGGTGGTGATGGTGGCGGCAGCGGCGGTGGTGGAGCATGATGGTAGTGATAATGACTGGTGATGAGGATAATTGATGAATATGAGGATGTAATAACTTGTGATGATGGTGATACTGGTGGTAACGGTGATGATCACAACCGTGATGGTAGTGATGGGCATAACAATGACCACATAAGCATGAAAGGGATCAGTCAGCTTCACCTGTTGAACTCTAGCTATGTAGGAGACATTGTCAGAAGACCTTAGTCCTTTGTCCCTTTCCTCTTAGCCCCATTCTCACCCTGGGAGGCTGGCATTGTCCCTTTCCTGCATGGCACAGATAATGAATGCCTCACGTTATCTGTGAGGCTAGGATAGGAATGCTGAACACAAAACCCAGCCCTGAGGACAGCCGGGCTACACTTGCAACTAGTATGCTGATTGCCTTCTCACAGAAATCTACCCACAAGCCCAAGTCCAGTGGGAGCTGGTGTTCTGCAGAGCCACTAAGAAGGAATTCAAGCACAGTAACTCCTAAGGCCCCATGCAGGCATGAAACTTTATGACCGTGACTTTGTCACTTTCACGGAAAATACATTCAAAGTATGTTTGTCTTTTAAATTTTGTTACTCTTGTTCTTTTTATGGCCCCAAACTTGTGAACTTTTACAGTTTTTCTGTTACTTCAATAGTTTGTGATGTATTCCACTGGAGGGAAAACAAAACTTTTATTTTACTTTACTCTGTTTTTTAACTCCGTCCCTCTACCTCTCAAAAGCATCTCAAATTCATTTTGATGCATAGCAGTAATGAAATTTTACATCTACCTGACCTAGCCAACGTTATTTCTGACAGAAAGTCTCCTTGTTACCTCTCTCTGCAATAGCTACCATAAGACAGGTTGGAGCTTTGCAGGTACTTTTTGCACGGCAGACGGTCCCTGCTGACCCCCGATTTAACTTAACATTTTTCCACTTTACAATGGTATACGTGTGGTACCATTCAGTTAAAACTGCACTTTGAGTTCCTATCTTCTCCTGGGCTAGCACTATGCAGTTAGATCCCCCATCACATTACTGAGCAACAGCCCCAAGCCACAAATTCTAGTCTAGCATAAAATCATGACAGCCAGGAACTGATGCTCTACCGAGCACTCTGTACACTGTTGCTAAGCTAACAGTCAGCGGGCTGGGGGTGGGGGTGGGGTAAACACAGCTTAATCTCATGATGTATTCAGATTGCAGTGGGTCTAACTGGGACATTATGATGTATAGCTTCGCCATACGTCATTGAGCATCTGTATTTAAATTCCTCTCAATAGCTCCATTGAGGAATCTCAACCTTCTTAAACTGTCATGGATAGATTCTACTCTAAACACTTTAACAAATAAAGTTTAACCAGGATGAGGACCAGCTAGCCTATGTCGGATATCAAGTTTCTATGATAAAGATAAGAGAACTGCAGTTCACACAGTGCATTAACAATCTAGAGCAGGGCCTAGATGAAGAACATGGAGATTGCCATTGCACCCCTGGCCCATGTTTACAGCCCCTAAGTGCCTATTCCTAGTGCTTTAAAGACAGGAAAAGTGCTTAGCCTGAGGACTGCGGTTCTTCACATGTCAAAGGTCAGAGAAAGGAAAGAAACTCTTTAATTAATGTCATAGAATATGTTTCTTGCAAAAATCAGGACAAAATTTAAACAATCATTAATTTCATTCTCAGAAAGATCCAAAGATATATTGTGTTAGCATCTTTTCTAGTCGGGCGGTGGTGGTGGCGCACGCCTTTAATCCCGGCACTTGGGAGGCAGAGGCAGGCGGATTTCTGAGTTCGAGGCTAGCCTGGTCTACAGAGTGAGTTCCAGGACAGCCAGGGCTACACAGAGAAACCCTGTCTCGAAAAACCAAAAAAAAAAGTATCTTTTCTAGGCTCTGCCTCAGTTAGTTGGCAACAGCTTGGTGTGCCTGACTCACTATAAAAAGGGGGCTGTTTGCACCCCCCATCTCTCTTACCCTCCCATTCATTCTCTTACTCTCTTACTACTTTCAACCCCTTTCTCCCTCTCTCCCCTTCCCCCCCTCTCTCCTCTTTCTCTCTCTCTCTCTCTCTCTCTCTCTCTCTCTCTCTCTCTCTCTTTCTCTCTCTCCCTTCTCAACTCTCCTTCCCATGCCCTAAATAAACTCTATTCTATACTAAACCCGTCTATGGCTGGTATCTGAGGAAAGAGATGCCTCAACATGGGCCTGCAGAGGCACCCCTTTCCACTCACTATACCTCACTCTACCAAACATATTCTTGGCACTCTTTCTTTTTATAACGCACAACATATTGCATCTGTGCAACTAAATCAAATATTTGTAAAGACATGACACTCCAGCAATAGAAAAGGCTAGAGCAGCGGTTCTCAACCTTCCTAATGCTGTGACCCTTTAATACAGTTCCTCACACTGTGGAGACCCCCAATCATAGAATTGTTTTTGTCGGTACTTCATAACTGCAATTTTGCTACTGTTATGAATCATAATGTGAACAAACACCTGTGTTTTCCCATTGCTCTGGGCAACCCCTGTGAAGGGGTCATTTGATTCCCAAAGGGGTTGCAAGCCACAGATTGAGAACCCCTGGGTTAGAGGACCAGAATCCAAACTGTTAGCCTGAAGATACACAGGAACAAAACTTTAGATTCAATCCTCAGCACTGAAATTTTAAAAAAAGAAAAAAAAATTGAATCAAAATTGTAACAGAAGCAGGTAGATTCTGCAGAAAATCAATTTGCCAAAATGAGAGGTAAATGAAAAAAATTCTAACTTCTAAGAAGAAAAACAAACATATCCTTTAAATGGACGAAAAGAATAGAGACATGGGAAATACACTGAAGAAATTAAATCTAAGTATGATGTCCAAAGTATTCTAGTTTTTCTTTAACAACTTAGTCAGAGCTCACAGGCTGTGTATTTGACCCATGAATGTGTAGAGTGAGAGGTTCAGCTGTGCGACCCTTCTCATAGCTTTGGAATGTTTTCATCAGTCAAGAGAAACCCTAGCCCCAAAGCTCCTCAGCACCAACGGCCAGAGACAATCATGGTAGTGTTTTATATGTCCATGGTTTTATCTATTCTAGCTGAATCATATCATTTATATGATATGATTATATTATATATTATATTATATATACAATATAAGGGTATGCTTGGAATCAAATTCGGGGCCTTGTCAAAACAAAGCAAGCACTCTACCAATGAGCTATACTTCTAGCTCACAGTCTTAATAGTGTTTTGAGAGATGTGTGTGTATCATACATGAATATTTTATTCCTTCTATGACTGAGTTATAATTTATTCTATAAATACACATTTTGTTTATTCTTTTATCAGTTGACAGACAGTTGACTTGTTCTAGATTCAAGATATTAGGAATGATGCTGCTTTGAAAATAATTGATGAAGAGGCTTTCTTGTGGTTTGATTTTCTTTGCCCCTCTTTTTTAGGAAAGTCCATGCTTCCATCTTCTTGACTAAATTCCTAGGAGTGAACTCCTGTGTCTTAGAAACTCGATGTTTCTAAGTCTTTCTAAGTCTTACATTTCTGAGATTCAAAGGCTGTTTCCCAGAGACTGCGTCAGAACATCCTTGGTTTTTCTGATGACTCATGATGCTGAGTGTCTCTTCATGTGCTTATTGACCATGTGTGTGTTTTCTTCAGAGCAATTATCTAAGTAGATCATCTATTGATTTTAAATTTTGCTTTCCGTTACTTTATTAGATATATGACTTTAAAACGTTTCTTTCCACCCTACATTAAATTTTTACTTCATTGATAAGATTCTCTGAAAACTCAAGTAAAAAACTTTATGTAGATTTAGCCCAATGTATCGATGTGGTACTACAGACACACCCTTGTCTCCAGCACTTGATGTCTGTACTTCTGGTAGTTGAAGAAACTTTTGCCAAATATGAGATCATAAAAATTTGCAAGTTTGCCTTAAGCACTTTTCATTCGGAGTTATTTTTCTCCAGTGTGTGTGGCAGGAGTTAAACCCTTTGCTTTTGTATTTGCATATCCAATTCCACAGCATCAATCTATCCTTTCGGAGTGACCACGTCCCTTAATACCCAAGGACAATAACCTAAAGCTTCAACTCACCACAGCTGCAGGACATTCTGTGGCATTATCAATAGCTTATGGATTTCTGTAGTGGGAAACATGTGTTCACACTCTTCATCTTTGTTCTGAACTCTTACTCCTGAGTTTTCTTGGGTGCTATATGCATCAGAAACAGATAGTCCTGAATTTCATGTTCTGCAAAAGAAATGCTTTACATTAACTTTCCTTCTGAGAAAACGGATCCCAAGCAGGGCTTTGCCAATAAAGCTACCCTGGCTAGAGCCATGGGAGTAAAAGATATATCTTCGTTACTTGCTCCATCACTTAAGTTAGTTCTTCACTCAGCTGATGGCACCAGTGCGCAGCTGTAAAGGCATGAAGGGAATCAGGAATTTGTCGAGTAGTTCAATACACTCTCCTTCATAGGCACATCCCATATACTAGGCAAATGGATCCGACCAGACGCTGTCTTTTGTAAATGCTCCCACTCTTTGATGAGACTGATGGGAATCCAAGACCATCAAAACTGATAATCACCATGCATGGTTTGGGTTGACTTTCTAGTAAAATAGCCACAGTACTCTATATGTTTTATAACATGCTTTGTTGGCATTTATTAAAGAAATCATATGGTGAACTGGAGAGATGACTCAGTGGTTAAGAGCACTGACTGCTCTTCCAGAAATCGTGAGTTCAATTCCCAACAACCACATGGTGGTTCACAACCATATGTAATGGGATCCAATGCTCTCTTCTGGTGTGTCTGAAGACAGCTACAGTGTATTCATATACATAAAATTAATTGACAACACATTACTGTAACAGTTGTAATATTGTATTGCAAATAAAACTTCAAAGTGACTCTGTCCACTATGAAATAAAATATATATACTTCTGTCAGGTCATCTTTTGTTCTACCTCTTTAAAAGGTTGAAGATTTCAAAGTAAATACTTTTTCAAAAAAGAAGTATGAGAGATTCACAGGTTAGCCTGCAGACCATCTTTGCATTCACCTCTGTGAGAATATTAAACTGTTAGGTTTTAATTGGCTTTAAGCTTGGGTTCTACAACAGCCAGATTGATAAGGTAATCTTCTGATTCTTGTAAGCCAAGAAAGAGTACTAAAAGTTATCCCCAGCCTACACTGGGACAAGGGTAAGGTTTAATCGTCATTCTTCCCCACTTGAACCTTAAGAATTTAGGAATTCGTCTGCTTCCTCAGAACTAGGTCCAATACTATTAACGTCCTTACTCTGTACATGTTTATTGGAATTTCCTCAGATTATCAAACTGGTACTTTTTTTCTGAAGCTGAAAAATTGAACGCAGGGCCTCATGCATCCTAGAAAAACACTCTACCATTGAGCTGCAATCTCTTACCCCTACCTGGACTTGTTCTGTCTTTATGCTGTTACTGTAATGATGTTGTTTAAAATATTTAGATAACTTAATTGCTTATTAAATTGCTCTTTAATATCAAAGCTCTGTTGGGATTTGTTATTCCTTCCACTTCTCATGTTTGCGATGCATGCTTTTGTGTTATTCTTTAGCACGTGAGGTCTCACCACCATCTGATCTTCTTTCTCCCTCCCTTTCCCAGCACTTTAGTCCCTTTTTCCCTCCAGCATCTGCCTTCTCTAGGAACTTGCTAGACAGAAAATCCTGACACCCCACCTCAGACCTGAAGAACTGGAAATTGGATGAGGCCAGAGATGGCTTTTGAGAGCCCTACAGATCACCCTTCCGATTCTAGCATCACCTATCTAGATCAGAACACTTAGCACTATGAAGTGATTTCTTCAAACACAGGGTCCCAGAATGGCTTCACACTTGATTTGTAGTCAAAGATGTCTTTCAACTCTCAAACCTCCAACTCCACCTTCCTAGGGCTGGGTTTACCAGTGTGTACCACCATGCCTAGTTTATGGGGCTCTGTGAATCAAATCCCCAAGCTTCAGACACTGAAGACAAGCACTCTACAAACTAAGCTACAGCCCCATCCCAGTATGAACTGATACTAGATGATTTAATGACTGCTGTAGTGTTATGCTTTCTTTCTTAGTTTTATCTTTTCCTAATACATTTTAGCATTTTATTCATGTATGTAAGGTTTGACAAAGTATATTAAGCATATTAGCACACCACTAAATTTTTATTTGGTGATATAATTGAAGAGAATATTAACTTAAATATATAAAGACTGTCTACATGTCTTCTCATATGCTTTATGCTTGGTCACTGTCATGTTATCTTATTCTTTCTGAGTTTTGTTTCTTTGATAGTTCCTTCCCATTCTAATTTTCCCAATGAGCTGCTCTATGTCTTAACCTCCTGCAAATATTTGGACTTCTGGTAGCTAATTGTATCCAAAACTTTCAAAATCTGTACTTGTTTATCAACTATAAAGACTGCAATTTTTACTCTGGTCTACTGAAAAAGAAAATGTAGAAACTGCATCCTCCCTGACCTCCAGACTTTTCTTGATGCTGCCCTTTATTTTGAATCCAGACAATATTTTCTTTTTTAGGGAAGAATCATTTCTTTACGTACAACTTTTGCCATCACTACAACTATGTCTGTTGCTAAATTATGTTTAGTAAGGTTGGAGCTCGCTGAGGGAAGATTCACGTTTCTTGGATCTAACTGCCTTACTAAGCTGTAGTGTGTAGCTATAGTGTATACGTGTCGCATTTGATATGTACATATGTATGAATGTATACTCGCAAATGTGTGTGGCATGAGTGGGTGCAAGTTCACCCTCCTTTGCATGCAGAGGCCAAAGGAGGCTGTTAGATGTCCTGTTTTAGCACTCTCTACCCTATCCTCTTGTGACAGGGTCTCTTGCTGATCCTGGATACCGTAGTCCTTTAGGTAGTCTGTCTAACCAGCAGACAACACCTTGTTGTCTGCCACCTAGGATTTTTTCTGCTATTTTCTTTTTTACTTCCATGTCTCTTTATATTCTCCTACTGTCTTTCCTCCCCTTAACAGACTGGACCATTTAATGGAAGAAAGTATCCAATGATTCTTATTAGGAATTGATATTTTTAATGTTTCTTTCACTTTTAAGATCTGTTTCTGAGGGAAGCGAATATGCTTTACTACGGTACATCGCCATGCCTCCTGGACTACAGAATTACTCCATAAACCTTGCATTGATTTTCCTAGGCTCTCAACGTTAGGAGCGAGCTTTATTTGTCCAGTACTGAAGCATTGCCAAGAAAGAACCAGTCTGGGAATCGTCAGAGAACGTGAGAGGGTAATGAAAGAAAGGGTCTCCTCCAATCCTTTTACTTCCTGTCTTCAGATCCAAAAGAGGAGAAAATGCATCTGACTGAAAATGGAGAGTTTAATGCAGAGAACTGCAGGACCGCCGTGAAGGACTCATACAGGCAAAGATTTCCTGCTCTGCCCTCCTCAAATGCATCCCCAGTCCCACAGTGGTTTAGGAAATGAATGTGAAGCCCAAGGCATCGATCAGTGCCCCTGCACAGGCTGCGCTTGAACCCAGGTTCCCTGACACCCACTCTCAAGCCAGCACTTGGCACACCAGTCAACAATCGCCCCTCATTCACATCATTCCTGGCAGGGGCACCTATGGCTGTGCAGAGGACCAGCCTTCATGCCAGAAGCAGTCCACTTCTCCCTGGTGCCTCTTTGCTATAATATTCTCATCATGAGAACAACATCTCTTGTAATTCACATCTCTGGCATTCCTTTTCAAGTTATCCTCTTCTCCCTAAATTACCACAGTGTTCCCTAGGTCAGACCTTTCTCATTCATGTAGCCCATTCTCTGCATGGCTCTGGTGGTCACTGGGTATCTGGTTACAGTTCTGAAGAAAGGTCTACTGTAGATAGGTTCGTGAAGAGATGGGCTGATCTGCCTCTGGCCTGAGGTGGGGGGGCTGTGATATTAGGGGTGCTTATTCACTAGCCAGCCTCTGGGAAGAGGGTAAGGATGGGGAGCAGGTAGAAGACACCATCTTTGATGCCCTCTGCCCCCACTGACCCCTGCCTGCAGCAAGAAGACTCTTCTGGATTACCATACTGACACTGGCCGTTTACACGCAGATTTCCTCAATTTTTTAGAAGATACTTTTCTCCCATGAGCTTTGGATAGAAAGGGCCTCGTTGTTTAGAGGAATGCCTATAAGGAAGGAGCAGAGATTGAAAACAAAAACAAGGCAGCCACAGCCCAAACAGTCTGCTCAGCATCTCCATGGTGCTCTGGCCTCTGAACAATGGGAGTTCTCAAGCTCCCCAGGAAACCTGGTCCCACCTTGCAGCTTGCCCCTATTCAGCATCATCACCATGGGCATCATGGGACACTGGCCCTCTCCTATTTCACTTGCTCCTGAGACTAAATATAACACACCCTCCGCACTCCAGAAACCCAACACTTTTGATCCTCTAAGCAGCCACAGCCATCCTCACATCTTTAGAGAGATCCCTCATTTTCATCTGTAGTTTTACACTGAGTTAACTTATTGCTGTTTTCAGGGCTGGAAGAGAAGAACTGGGCTCAATCTTCCGTCTTCTACCAAAAACTGGGAAGACAAGTTCTGTGGCTCCAGTGAAAAGTACATAGCAACTTAGAATAAAAAAAAAAAAAAACAAAAACACGTATATCTTTTCAGCAATTTCCTCAAATACATTTTTTTAAAAAATCACCTTTTCTTTATTCCAGAGTTTTAAATGTTATGTTTGCACAGTCCATGTTATCTATAAGGCTTAGAAAAAGTCTATATTTTACGTACTATGTAATATATATGTAAGCTATCTTTTATGTTTGTGTATGCATATTTAAAATTTATATTTTATATAATCTATTTTAAAGTCATTATTTTGAAAAGGTTAGAAGTATTTGACCCAATCGCAGATGTTTATTTTAAAGGGTGTTAAGAACAACAGTTATTAGTCCCGTGACTTAAAACTCTTTTCCATGAAGACCTCTGGCTCAGCAGAGGTGGCTCAAGGACAAAAGAACCAGATGAGGGAGATGTGACAGTGTCCCTACCCAGCTTCAGAGAAAGCACTGTTGCTTTGATCTGTGCGGACTTCTGTGCAAGACTGCAGCTGCCAGCGAGCGTGGTAGTCTAAGCCACCGTTTGAGGCTCACTGCACTGGAAGTTCATGTTTGCTTTATTCTGGAATGTTGTGATTTACAAATAGGCTCTGTTGTTTATTTAATAATCACTAACCAGTCGACGCTCTTAACAATCAGCATTTATTTTATTTCACTAATTCTCTTGGCACGTTTGGCCTCCCTAATTGGAACACAGGTTTCTCCTGCCACCTGGTGGCAATATATGCCTATTGCAGGGACAATTTCCAAATTGTAGCACATTACCTGCGGCTGGAGTTGAAAATGCAACCCCCAAACACTGGTGTTTTGTAGGGGGCTTTTTTACATCCCCTGCAACATACAAAGCTTGCATGTATGTATTTTCTCATGCATCCCTCGTGTGTGCCTTGTATGAGTTTTTTAGGTGGTACATTGACTTCTTTTTATTGTTAATTTGATACAGCCTAGGCTCCTTACATGTGAAGAGGGGACCTCAACTGAGGTATTGCTTAAATACAATTAGCCTGTAGCCATTTCCGTGGGGCATTTTCTTGACTGATGATTGTTGTAAGAGGACCAAGTCCACATCGGTTGCTCCGTCCCTAGGTAGGTGGTCCTGGGCTGTATAGAAAAGTTAACTGAGCATGAGTCTTTGAGCAAGCCATGGAGAGCCATGAGACAGCAAGCAGCATTACAACATGACTCATCACAGTGGGGAACAGATCCGCCCACAGCACGGGTTAGTATCTTTATACTATAGCAGTTGGAGTAGACAGGAACCTTCCCAGACCTGCTCCCAGTGACCCTCCTCCATCACCCCTAAAGGCTTTAGCATCTCCTGAAATGGCAGCACTGGCTGGAGACTAAGTGTGCTAACACTGCCTCATTCAAACTATCACAAACAGGAAGACGAGCTCATGTTTTACTAGGAAGCTCAAGTTCCCGGTAGTAAACACCTCATCGTCTGAAAAATTAAAATCTTGGTGCTTGAGAGATGGCTCAGCAGGTTGAAGCAATGGTTGCTCCTCCAGAGGCTTTGCATCCAGTTCCCGGGACCCAAATGCAGTAGCTCACACCCACCAGTTACACCAACTCTACATCTCTTTAGGCCTCCTCACATATCACATATAGGACATGCCCACAAGCACACACACACACACACAGAAAGAGAGAGAGAGGGAGAGAGAGAGAGAGAGAGAGAGAGAGAGAGAGAGAGAGAGAGATCTACAGAAGGGGGGAATGGAAACACATATTTTTAAAAGAAAACCTCCTGACAAATGAAAATGTTACATTTTTAAAAGGGAAAGCTAATGAGTCTACTCCATACAATCTAGATCAAAAATAAAATGAAGTGCCCCACTTCTTATAGTAGATAGAAATAAGACTAATCAAGTGAGAATTCCCACTCACTCACCTGGTTTTCCAACAGTCCCCTAGACACTTCTGAGAATATTGAGTAATCAGAAAAAGAGATGAGATGAAGATGACAAGAAGAGATGGAGATGCTGGGCTGCAGGAACTATGGATAGGAGGGAAGACTTCACACAGGAAAGGGGGAGATGGCCAGGGGTGCAGAGACTCGAAGGACTGGAGCAGACTGTCTTAGGGTTTACTGGGAAACAAGACATTAGTGTAGCTGATTCATGGGAAGATGGGTGGAAAGACTGGCAGAGACTTCTATGGGACACTGGGGATGGAGGAGCCAGGCCCCAGAGCAAGAACGGAGAGTATGGAGCAGGTCCAGACAGATGACAAGAAGAACAAAACGAGGACAGAGGTCCAGTTCCCCAGGAGAAAAACAAGTCTGCGGCATTCATGACAGAAATCACACCCTCAGCCTACAGGGCTTCAAGACAATAGATGTCAGAGATGTACGGTTCTGTTCTCCTGAATGAAGGAGCAAGAGGAAAGGCGGGAGAATCCTTCAACCCTAGACCTTGCTGCTGGTGGTCACAAGGAACAGTCCAATCAAGCATCAAGCGTTTATACTGCTCAGTGGACTGCACGAGAGGAAGGGGCTGGCTCCTCCCCTCCTGGGGCTACTTAGAATGTTGGAGCAACTGGCTTTATTAAGTACTTGTATTAGGCATTTGCCTTTTATTTCAGGTTGTAGTTTCTGCAGGATGCAATAAATCTTTATTTTATCATTTATTAAATGATTATCAAACTGACTAATTGATGGGTAAATGTACACCGTCAGGTGACCCTGACACTCCTCACTGTATTGGTCACCATCCTCCTCCTCCTCATTCACCTAGGTTTGTGTAATGGGGACCGCTCTCCTTACCTCAGCATCCCCTCCTTCCAATCCTCCTTTTACATTTAAGTTACAGAGCTCTGCAGAGGACTGTAAAGGCCTCCGAGTGCCTTAGAATCCTGTCTAGTCAGAACTTTGTTCCTCCTTGAATACACATCTCCGCCTGGCTGCACTCTCTGCTCACTCCATCTCAGCCGCGTGGTCATATTGACCACTTCACAAGCACAGCCAGCTCTAAGTGGGATTCTAAGGCTTTGCGTCAGCTCTGTGTGGCTTAGCCCCTCAGGGCCTCCATTCCTCCCTCTGTGTTATTTTCTCTGGAAACAGATCCCTGGTCACTGTATGTGAAATCTACGGAGCCCCCTTCCCCACCTAGAAAACCATCCGTTCTTTCTGGTTTTATTTCTTAATAGCCCTTATGACTTCACAATGCATGACATAATTTATTATTTTCCTTAATTTCTCTCTCTTCTAATGTACCCCTGAGGATGGCACTGGAGTCAGTTCTGTTGATGACTGCATCTCTAGTACTCAGCATTCACTGTTGAATGAAATCCCTGGTTCCCAAGTAGTTTAATACCAAGATGGCACCTCAATCAAATAAACTAGCCTAGCAAGCAAAAAGAAAGAAAGAAAGAAAGAAAGAAAGAAAGAAAGAAAGAAAGAGAGAGAGAGAGAGAGAAAGAAAGAAGGAGAATTTAAACTTTCACTCTGCTTTTAAAAAAATACAAAAAAATTAAAGATCACAGACATAACTCAAGTAATAATTCTTCCATTTTGCTTCTTATCTCTCTATTCTTCTTAGAGTTCAGTAACTCTTACTTAGAACTGCCTCTTCTAGCTGGAGAGTCCCCAACACACAAGAGATTCTAACTGTCTGTCCCATTTCCAGGGCCTTGTCCTTTCTCCACCTTGCCTACCTGTGCTACCAACCGTAAGTCTCAACAGAATGGCTGGGACCCACCAAGCTCTCTGTGGAGAGAGAGGACAGAATCCCAAGAAGTAACCTTCTGTCCATGTGTTATACAAACACGTAAGTACCAAGAGCGAGCATACCAGGGCCTAATGCTCTCTCCAAGGAGCTGATCTCCGGGGTGAAGTACTGTTAACTGTTGAGTATTGTCAACTGACTGGTGACCAGGTATGTAGAGGTCAGAAACATCTCTTTCTTCCAGACTCTAGTTTGAGAACCTTGATCTTTGGTGGCGGTGTTATGAAGTATTTTTAAGTAACTGAAGAGAAAAACCAAGTCAAACTCTGGCATATGAAAGACAATTTTAGTAGGAGTGAGTGTGTATGTGTGTGTAGGCCAGAAGCAAACTATGGATATCTTCTTTGCCCATTCTCCACCTTACTTTTTAGACAAGGTCTCTCTCTCTCTCTCTCTCTCTCTCTCTCTCTCTCTCTCTCTCTCTCTCTCTCTCTGTCTCTCTCTCTCTCTCTCTCTCTCTGTGTGTGTGTGTGTGTGTGTGTGTGTGTGGTGTGTGTTTCTGTCTCTGTCTCTCTATGTCTCTGTCTCTCTGTGTCTATGTCTGTCTTTCTGTCTCTCTGTCTCTGTCTTTCTTTTTCTGTCTCTGTCTTTTTGTCTCTCTGTCTCTGTCTCTAAACTTGAAGCTCACTGTAGGCATTCACCTGAAGGAAAGGCCATAGGTGACAGGACCTCTAAACTTGTACCCTTGAACCAGGGAGATTAGGAGCCGTGATTAAGAGAGAGAGAATAGAATTAAAACCAAGGGTAAGTGCTCCAGTGTCAAACACTAGAGACTCACAGAACATGACAGGTCACCTATCGGGTCACAAATGTATAATGTGTCCCCATTTAGGCACAAGGGTTCAGATGCTAATCATAAGAGTCATGTGGCTGCTGATAAGGGGCTGGGAAGATGGCTCAGTCAGTAAAGTGTCATTCAAGCATGAGTTCAGATCACCTACGTTCAGATCCCTAGTGTAAAAAGCTGAGAGCACCTTGGCCCAAGCCTATTACCCTAGTACTAGGGATGCAGAGATAGGCAGATCCCTGCAGCTCGTAGGCCGAATTTGGCTTAGCCAAACCAGTGAGCTTCAAGTTCAGTGAAAGAGAGAGATCCTGCCTCAAAAATAAGATGAATGACTAGAAAAGAGACCCACTATGAGCTTCTGGCCTAAACACACAAACACACAGATACATACACACATACATTTACACAAAACACAGGTGCACGCATGCACTCACTGTCGATAAAACAAATTCCTTCTTTGAAGCTAAAGTTTCGACCTAGTATGTTGGAGGTTTGATCCCCAGCACCACAAAGGGAAAAAAAAATCTTCTTTGATCAAAATCATTGTGAGATTTGGAGGAAAATTAAACCTCCAGGTAAGTTCATTCATTCAGCCACTCCAGACACAAGGCTTTTTCAGGGCGTGGCCCAGTGCCTGCTGTCCTCCAGCTCCTCCGAACCTATTTGTTCCACACCTATCCCTGGTCAGTCTTGAAGAGAAACTTCAGGAGATGTGATCTCCTTGCACGAGACAGATTTTTAAGCCCAGAAAAAGTTTAACAACCGAGTCAAAAATCATAGTATCTTGAAAAATGAAAGTATCTTGTCTGTGGCCAGCTTTATTATTATTTCCTAGGTCTCTTGGCAGCCTACTCAGGATTCCAGGATTCCACAGAGCACAATTTAAAATCCTTTGTCCTCTGTCAAGCTGACCTTCCAAAAACAGAGGTGGGCACACTTCTATCCTCCAGGCAGCAGTAGCGGTGAGCTACATCAGAGTGAAGGGAACTGGGTTTCATTATAGGTGCTCTGAGCCCGAACTGCGTCTCCCAGAGGGTCCATGCAGACTTATAAATAGTTGCAGTAAAAGAGTAAATAATGAATTTGTGCAATTGGAGGGAAAGCGGGAAAGCATTTCTGGTGATGGGGTGACAAGCATTTTAAAGACAGCCCGCGCCTTGGCCTGTACCTGCGTCTCACCCTACAGATGTAATGGCTTCATATACATTCATGAGCTCTGACCTCCCAACCCTTCTTCCTCTTTTTCCATCACAATCGTAAAAGACAAAGGAAGAGTGAAGAGCAGCAAGAAAGATAAACTTCAAGGGTCCGAATTGCAAACATAACCTGCAGTTTGTAAATTGCTTGGAGACCTTTGCAGAGAGAACGAAGAAAATGAAAAGTGGAACATGCAGGAATATTGCTGTTTAGGGGAAAGTCCGTGCTCTGGGCATACAGCCTTGTCTGGAGAATGGTTTCCAGGCACTGACTGAGATGTGAGATTGCTTTGAAGAAAGGACAGACCTGAATCTCCACTCGGCATTCTTTCTGCCCACCTCCAGTGGTCACCTCCAAGGTCATTTACTCGTGGATGCTTGGAGAGTCTATGGCTTTAGTTATATTAAAAAACCAGGGGCCTCCGGAGTCCTTGCTATGTTTGCCGGCCTTTGTTGCCCCCAACCCTCCCACGTAGATCTTCCAGGAGTCTAACCCACAGCAAAGTCAGGGGTCTCACACTTCTTTAGTGTGAGTCCCACCTCAGCCGTTTTTTATATAACCTACATTTTCTTCCAAAAAGGATTTACAGTAGACTGCAAAAAAAAAAAAAAAAAAAAAAAAAAAAAAGGTTTTTGGATTCTCTGCATGTATGCATGAATTGCTTTGTAATTTAGGTAGAGAGATTTATTGGTTGTAGACATAAACAGAAAGAGAGAGAGAGAGAGAGAGAGAGAGAGAGAGAGAGAGAGAGAGCTGGCTGCCAGTAACATGATGTCAAATGAGCCTTACACGCTGGGGTCCTTGTTCTGAAAGGCAAGCGCATGTTGCTAACTTCAGCCGGAAGGAATGCTGCCGTACAGCTGCAAAAGGAGGGAAAGATCACAGGCTGCCTCGCCTGCACCCGGCTGCATGTTTCGACCAAAGGGAATGGGAGGTCAGCTAGCCAGCTCCGCCAGGTCATCAGGCTGTGCTGCCTCTTTCCTGTGAGTGACCCCAGGCCTTAGCAAGCTGTTAGGGGACTCAGCACCGCCAGAGGAACCAGCCTTCAGAAGGGATGTAAGATGAAGGTCAGACCCATTCACCATTCACCGTTAGCCCTGGCCTCGAGGTGGTGCTGCACATCCTTGGCTCAGGGCCAGTGTGGATAATTACATTTCACCTGCCCAAAGCCTCCTGTGGTTTCCCTCGGAGACCAATTCCTCTTCCACAGTGGCTATGATCCAGAACATAAATACTCTCTCACAGGCCGTCTTCTATGCCCCAGCAGCTGAGGCTTTGTTCCTTGCAAGGAAAACCCTCTCTCATACCCTTATTCCTTCAGCAAATGTTTATTATTCCCCCACTTAACAAGTGCTAAGCACCGTGCTGGACATGCAAAGATAAATAAGCAAGCCAGTCAGTTCGTGTGGGGCCCTTGAGAAGCTCAGACCAGTAGGAACACCATCAATAAGAGTAATAACTGCCTTTTTAAGTGAAATACTAGGAGGGTGTGAGGTCCTGGCTCAGTTGATAAAGTACTTGCCAAGCATAGGACATGAGCTCTGCCCGCTAGAACTCACATCATCACCACCACCACCACCACCACCACCACCACCACCACCACCACCACCA
>JANHMN010000004.1:86325536-86342069 GCA_030674055.1 Rhabdomys pumilio
CACCACCACCACCACCACCACCACCACCACCACCACCACCACCACCATTACCATCATCATCATCAGCCAAAAACAAAACAATAGCATGCACAAATCCCTGGAGCTCCCAGGTGAGTAAACCTAGCCTACTTCGTGAACCCTAGGCCAATGAGAGACTCTGTCTCAGAAAACAAAGTGTGCAGCACCTGAGGAAAAACAGCTAAGGTTATCCTCTGGCTTCCATATGCATACATGCATGTGAGCACACATCTCTCTCTCTCTCTCTCTCTCTCTCTCTCTCTCTCTCTCTCTCTCTCTCATACACACACACACACACACACACACACACACATTTGCATGTATACACAAATAAAATAGAACATATCTGGGAAGCACTGAGGAATTCTAATTTTTCTTCCAAACAAGTAAGTTTCCCCAGGGCTTGTGATGTGGCAGCAGAGGTATAAACCAAATCCCAAGAAGCAGAGATGGGGAAAAACTTCAAAGCAGAGGACAGCTACAGAGCAAGGAGACATGGGAGTGTGGAAAGGGGCGGAAGGTTGGAGGCATCCTAGCTGGGGTGGTTGGACCATAGCCGAACACCTTGGGCAAGAAAGGTGTCTATAGCAGAGTGTGATTTTAGGGATCCGAGTGGAACGACACTCCACTGCCAGTCCTTCCACTGTCGCTGTGTGGAGAACTCAAACTGAGGAAGCCCAGGGCCAACAGACTAAGCATTGGAAACGGAAGTAGTAGGTTCTCGGTGAGAAAGGAAAAGAGTCTATGAGACCGGATGTTGAAAGTAAAACCACGAAGGTCCGGAGAAGGCAGAGTGAAAGGGGGCGGGGTTACAGAACTGGATCGTGAACTTCCAAGCGCATTCTGCAATGACCACAGACCGCAGCTTATCAGTCATCTGTCTCTGGTGGTTCTAGGCCAGTGGTCCTCAACACCATGCTTAAAATACCGTTGAAGGGCTCATTTCTGGGCCTTCCTGATCCTCAGCGTCTATGATTCGGTGAGTTGAAGGAATTTCCAACAAGTTCTCTGATGGTAGTATGGAATCAGAGCAGTCCAATGACAAGAGATTGAGCCATTTTTTCCACATGAGCTGTGAGTTTTCTCATAGTGACTGACTAAAAGGACCAATGCTGGAGGACATCATGAAAAGTGCACTTTTACCAATGGATTCCAAAGATTCTGTTCTAACCATTAAGAACAAGTGTTTGAATCAAACGACAAGTTAAAAAAAAGAAAAGAAAAGAAAAACCTTAGGCTCAATAAATAAAGGTGCTTGCCAACAAACCTAAAGACTTTAGTTCAAGTCCCAGTTCCCATATGTAGGAAAGGGAGAACCGATTCCATCTAGGTTGTTACACAAACACAAAGTAAATGTAACTTTAAAAAATATTTTAAAACCCTAATCCTATAAATATAGGTGCCGGGCATTTTGCCAAGTCCTTTGCCCCTCTTGTATCACTAATCCTACGGGAGTGAACAGTATACTTCTGTCATCTCCATTCCTCATACAAGGAGACTGAGGCACTAAGCAGCTAAAATAACTCAAGGTGCAGGCACGCTGGTGCACGCCTTTAATCCCAGAACTTGGGAGGCAGAAGCAGGCAGATCTCTGAGATGGAGTCCAACCTGATCTACACAGAGAGAATTCCAGAACAATCAAGGCTACATGGAGACAAAAGCAAAAACCAACCCATCAAACAAACAACATCAGCCACAGCAACGAAAAATGTCGCAGTCAGGTGTGATGGCACACATCTTTGATCCCAGCACGAGGGACACAGAGGCAGGTGGATCTCTGTGAGTTTCAGGATATCCTGGTCTACATAAAGAGAATGTGTCTCCAAAAAAAAAAAAAAAAGGTCAAGTTGCCTGTAAGTGGATGCTCTCCACATAGACGACGCTCAAGTTCTGCAATATACCTGCTCCTTTTATCATCCCGGCTTTCTCTTTATAAAATAGCCTTGTCTATTCAAAGACTAAAATCTCCCTCATCCCATTATATCCTCGACCTACGATAATTTCCTGAATCTGTTTGCAAAAATCTGCCAGCACATAGCTGGCATCCACAATGGAGCATAATAATCATCTTTCAGCTTCTTAATAACCCTTGTGCATTGAACAATCAGAAGAAGGAAAGGGTCAAGTGGAAGGCAACGCCCTGTAGTGCTATGAATGTGTCTGAGGCTTTTCTGCGATGATGCCAAGGGGGATACATGGGCATTCTTGGCATATGAGCATGTAAGAGCCCCACAACATCTGTTCCAACAACATCTCCAGATAGTACACGCAGTATCATCCTTAAAAGACAATTTTCAGAAAGCCCTAAACAATTGTTAAGGTTTTTTTTTTCCTACCTCCAAAGAGAAAAGCAAACAAAGCATGCAATTTATGATCCAGTTCTCTCTGCGCAACCTACTACTGGTGGTTACTCAGCTCTTAGCTACATGCCTGAGGTGGGCTGTATCCTATGTGAGCACAGGACATTGAAAGTTACGACCTGCATTTTAACTCCATTTTATTGTAAAGTCCTAAAAGCTGGGAAATGTGGCTAAGGTTACCTGAGGAAGACCTGGGTACCCACCTACCCATTCAAAAGCTCCACTTCTGCAATAGTAAGCTCTATAAAAGAAAGAATGGCATGTCCTCTATGAAATCTGGAGATTTTTAAAAAAGCATAGTATCAAGAGAAACATCCCCCCCCAGCTTATCCCTGAGCCATTCCTGGCCCAAGACTCCCTATGCCCAGCAACAGAAGGGACCTGGAATCAAGTGTATGGCTGTGAAGGCAAGTTCTCACCTATTATCCTAATGACCTTTCCTGCTTTTGTGGATTTTCTAAATTGATTCTTATGAACACACATGGAAGTTATCTTTTTTATAGTAATTAAAAATGCCTGAAACTAGACAGAACCTCTGTTAACCCAGTTTGAAAATGTTATATAGGGTGTCCTGAGTCCCATATGATATGTGCTCTTCCTACAAAATTTGTGAGATGGGGGAAACTGAGGCCTAGGAACCAGCTGAAGGCAAAAGAGAAGACATAAGAGGATCATGGAACGCACATCCTGTGACCATGGCTTATTGCTGTGTTTGATTCTTTATGGAATAGGTTCCTTGATCAGAAACAGTGCTAGAGGGAATACATGATAGTGTAAGGCATTCTATAAGCCTATACATGGGTGTGAGTTTTGTTAGAAGCACTATTTGCAAGAATGTCAAATCTGTATCTAGAGAAAAATGTCCATTCTGCGAAGAGCACAATGCTGCCCCTTCCATAATAGAAGTGGCCCAGTGTGATAACTCTGAGGAGTGAGCAATAGTTAGGGATTTAGTACTGGCAGATTCAGTACTTGCTAGTGGTGAAAGCAGATCAGCCTCTGAGATATTCATGTGGCTGAGCTTACGCACAGCCTCCATGTGAACTTAGGAGTGGTTTTACTATTACTGCAAAAATAAATTATTGATATTTTATTGCAATTGTATTAATTCTCTGTATTGCTTTTGGAAGTATGGCTAGCCTAGCAATATGAAGCCTGCCAGCACATGAGCATGGGATATCTTTCTATGTCTTTAAATCTCTTTTTATGTATGTTAGTGCTGTTTTGTTCACAAGTCTTTTATATTCTTGATTAAATTTATTTCTCACAATCCTATTCTGTTTGATTAGTGAAGATGGGTGGACCAAGGATAGAAATATACATATGCACACAGAGAGATCTATTTTAAGGAATTGCCTCATACTTTAATGGAGTTGGCATGTTCAAAACAGAAAGGTAGGCTGGAAACTCGGGAAGTAGTTGATACATAACCTTGAGGAAGAAGCTTTTGTTCCCTGGATGAACTAGTTCAGTTCTAAGCCTCCAAACTGATTGGATAAGATCAACCTCATTCTGAAAGGTAATCTCTTCTGTATGACGTCAACTGGTCAGGCTAGACTCTGACAGCTACAGTGACAGTAGAGGTCAGAAGGCAGTAATATCTATGAATATCAATCCCAACATGAAATGTGTGTGTTAGTCTTCAGTTCTAGGTTACTATGTATAGAAAGCTGTTTTGAAATTACAGTTCAAAGTAGAACAATGTTAGAACAGAGGGATTTTAGATGAGTATTTGGTTCACAATAAATACACTTAAGAATTAACTTCTAGCCGGACGGTGGTGGCGCACGCCTTTAATCCCAGCACTTGGGAGGCAGAGGCAGGTGGATTTCTGAGTTCGAGGCCAGCCTGGTCTACCAAGTGAGTTCCAGGACAGCCAGGGCTACACAGAGAAATCCTGTTTCGAAAAACAAAACAAACAAACAAACAAAAAAAACAAAAAAAAACAAAAAAAAAATTAACTTCTACTTGAAGGTAAACTAGATCAGGAACTCCCTCCAGGCGACTTAGAGAGAAAAGTCAGTTGAAAAAAAAATATATATATATAGTGTTGCAAGCATAGAAAAAAAGGAAGAGCTTCAGAAATTTGCTAAGGTAGTGTGATAGCTAGTGTTCATTGTCAACTTGACAAACTAGAATCTCTAGTAGATGATCCTCTGGGCATATCTGAGAGACATCATCTTGATTACATTAATCAAGGTAGGAAAACTCACTCACTGTAGGTGACACCAGTCCCTAAGCAGAGGAACCTGGACTATAAGAATGGAAAAAAGTGAGCTGGACACTAGCATTCATTTGTTCATCCCTGTCTTCTTTTGACTGCAGACAGAATGTGACAAACTCCTTGGAGCTCTTGATGTTTTGATTTTTCCCACTGTGCTAGGTTATCTTGGAATGTAAGCTAAAACAACCCTTTCTTTCTTTTCTTTTATTTTTTTAACTCTTCTTTTCTTAAGTTGCTTTCTACCCCCTACCCACAAAGTATTTTATCACAGCCACAAGAAAAGAAGCTAAGGAAGGCAATGACAAGATACCTTGCAGCTATAGAGAAAGGGATAGATAGATAAGTATAGAAAGGAAGCCAAGTTTAACACAGTTTCAGTTGCATGACTCCTCAGAGTGGAGAGAAGAAGCAGAAGACTCTTCCAAATGTGCTAAAAACAGAACCTTCTTCTCATTGAGCTGCCTACAGCTCAATGACAAGATCCTCACCAAAACCAAGATGATCTAACCAATAGATGAGCAAAATTCTTCATCCATGGGAGTGAAAGACTGGGACAGGTAAAATACTGCATAAAGTATCACAAAGGTTTACTAATGAAAATGATCACTGACCTCACAGAAGACACAAATAAGCAGATGAAATCAATCAAAGAGATGGAAAAGAAAGTTAGCAGCACAGAAGAAAACACCAGCAAAATGGACAAGAACATTAGCAATACAGGCGGAAAAGGCAGCAATATGAAAGAAAAATTCAGGATGGTAGTTGAGATTTCTTAAAATTGTGTGTGTGTGTGTGTGTGTGTGTGTGTGTGTGTGTGTGTGTGTGTGTAAAACATAATTTAAAAAATAGAATACATTAGCAACCATTCAACAAAGCAGAAGAAAGAATACCAGAGATGGAGAGTAAGGTTGAAGAAATCTATTCTCAAACATCAGTAAGAGGGAAAAATCATGACCACAATATCTGAGAATTCTGAGATATATTCAAGAGACCAAGCCTGAAACTCCATGGAATAGAAGGAGCTGAAATAAACACTAAAGGCACAGAAAAATCTATGTTGTGAAATTATACTAGAAAAATGCCCATACGTAGAAAAAAAAAGATATCTAAAGACAAGAGACATTCATAATCTCATATAGATATGACCACAGGAAACTCTCTCCAAAGTATATAATAGTAAAAATGTCAAAAATGCAAAGCAAAGAAATGATATTAAAAGTTGTAAGGGGAAAGCATCGACTTACCTTCAATGGAAGACGCATCAGAACATCAGCTCTCACATGATCAAACCTAAAATCAAGGAGAGCCTAAAATGATATTTTGAGTCCTGAAAGTAGCTGTGTACTGGATTAACCTTTTTGTGCACTGTGTAAAGGTTGTCATTGTATTATTCAAATGTTGATTTCTGTGCCAGCAGAAAGCTGAGTACTGTGGACTTTGGTATTATTTTTTATGAAGTATCACCTGTCTTAGTGTTTTGTGAACATTCTTCTCTATCATCTTCTGATCAGTTTAACAAAGATCTGGCAGTCTATAGCTGAAGCAGGAGAGGAAAGGCAGGGCATCCAGGCAGAGATAGGAACTCTGGGAAAGAATCAGGCATGGGGTCATGGAAATTGCCAGACAGACAGATGTATGGGGACTGAATGAGAGGTAATGGGCCACATGACAAAAGTGGGTTAGTATAAACAGGTTATTAAGTGATACAAATTAGTCAGGAACAAGCCTAAGCAATAAGTCCTAAGCTTTCATATATAGTAATAATAATAATAAACCCTCCATGTCATTATTGGGAACTGGCCAATTGAGGCAATCCGATCAGAGCTATCAATTCAGAGTGCCATAACCAGCAAAACTTCTAAAACTCATGGTGAAATAAGGTCATTTCAAGAAAGGCCAAGCTAAGGACATCCATGATGTCTGACATCTGTGATGAATGAGCCAGCACTACAGAAGACACTACACACAGCCTCAATCACAAGAGCACAAGAAAAGTACTTTTGTGAGAGGAAAAGGTGAACAAAGGAGCTAGGGAGAAACCCATCACCTCCAACATAGTGAACCAGCAAACCCCAGACACTAGCAGGGGAGAAGAAAAGAGAAAAAGTAAACCAACCAACCAGAACAACCAGCAATAAAAAATAAAAACTTAGTAAAAATCTCTCAATAATAACTAAAACTGTAAATGGCCTCAACTTCACCAGTAAAAAGAAAAGATTACTCATCTGGATTTTACAGTTAGATACAGGTCAGGAGAGATAGCTTAGCAATTAGGATTGAAAGGGTTAAAACTCCTAGCAGGCTGAGCGGAACCAAGAGTGTAGGTCAGCTTGGTCCTGAGCTCTGTGTTTCAGGAACCTGGCTGAGCACAAGATAGATAGTTGATTATGAATAGGCTCTTTGAGAAGAGCCTATACAAAATGTTCCCCATGATTGTTCCTTGGACCCTGTCACAAACTGAATAATGGGCTGGAACTTTCCACTGGTACTCTCCAAAAACCCTCCTTCACTCCCCCTGGGTTGTGGTTTCCCCCCTGGGTTGTAGTTTTGGCCTTTAAATTTTCTTTGCCTGCAAAGCCCTGGGGTCAGAACCCACTGCCCTTGTGTGGGTCATGGGTCTTGACCTCAACATGTTGATCGAAATATACCTCTTGCTGATTGCATCAAGTTCAGTGTCTTGTGAGTTAATGGGTGGCCTCGAATTCCTGAGGCTTGGGTGAGGTCCTCCCTTCGTGGGGGCCTTACAGGATCACTAACTCCTCTTCCAGAGGTTCTGAGTTCAATTCCCAGCAACTATATGGTGGCTCACAACCATCAGTAATGAGATCTGATGCCCTCCTCTGGTATGTCTGAAGACAGAGACAGTGTATTCGCATATATAACACAAATAAATCTTTCTAAAAAAAAAAAAGAAAAGAAAAGAAGGAAGGGAGAGAGAGGGAGAGAGGGAGAGAGAGAGAGAGGGAGAGAGAGAGAGAGAGAGAGAGAGAGAGAGAGAGAGAGAGAGAGAGAGAGAGAGAGAGAGAGAGAGAAGAAAGTTAGATACAACTATGTTTTCCAAGAAACACACCTGAGTGGTAAACTCAACTCACCTAAGATATTACCTCTATCTACACAATATATGCACAACACCCATGTTAACATTTGATTAAATAAATGAGTAGTCTAACCAAGTTGTCACATAAAATTGTTCATCATCACAACTGAATTGTGTAAACACTAAGTTTGAGGTGATTGAATATGCAGTTACTATTATTTATTATTGTCCTGAAAGTTTTAGGATTTTCTTCCCTATAATGGCAAAACTAAAATCAATAAGAAAACAAAAAACACCCCAAGGCCCACCTCCTATGTGATTCTAGATTCTATGAAGTTGACAATTAACAGAAATCATCCTGATCCAAAACATATATGTGTGTGTGTGTGTGTGTGTGTGTGTGTGTGTATGTGTGTGTGTATATACACACACATATACGTATATACGTATATACATACATATATATATATATATATATATATATATATATATATATATATATATATGACAATCAAAGAAAAGTCCTCATGACCACACTTGGAACATAGAAGGAAAGTCTGTGAAATGGTTATTATCTTTTGTTGTTAAGGAATTACAAGTTAAAACAAGTTACCACTGTACACCTGTTGGAATGGCGTTCATCCAAACCCAGACAATGCCAACTGCTGCTGAGAATGAAGAATATCAAGAACCTTCATTTATTGCTGATGGATTGTAAAAACAGTACGGCCACTTTAGAAAACAGCTTGGCAGGTTCCCATAAAGCTAAGCTTAGTCTTGCCATATGATGCAGCAATCAGCAGGTATTTACCCAATGGACCTGAAGATGTGCGCCCTGCATGAAAACCTGAACATAAACATCTATAGCAGCTTTATTTATGAGCAACCAAAATGCCTTTCAAGAGGTGAATGGGTAAATAGACTGTGGTATGTCTGAACAGTAGAACACTATTGCGAGATGAAATAGACTGTGGTATGTCTGAACAGTAGAAGACTATTGCGAGATGAAATCAGCCACTAAAGCTACAAAAATACACATACAAATGTGAGTATCACCTACATGACAGAAGCCAGCTGAGAAAAGCTACGTATGACCAGTTCCAACCTCAGAAAAAAACTAAATCCTAGCAATGATATAGGAACGCACTATAGAATGTCAGGAATGCAAGGGCCAAAGAGAGCTAAATAAGTGAAGCTAAGAGGTTCAGCAAGGACTGGTGACAGAAAAGCCATTTTGTAGGATTCTATAATGGTGGATATACAACATTATACACTTGTTAAATCTGTACAACCTTACAGTACAAAGAGTGAGCCCCAAAGTCAGCAAATTTTATAAACCATAATTGAGGTCACCAGATCCTGGAAATGTACTAATGAAACCTAACATTTTGGTGGTTTAGGAGAAATAAGTGAAACCGGAATTATCCTGATTCTCAAACTTAGTCAATGAACGATGTCATACAGGAAGTTTGTGAAAAATACACGTCTCTTTGTTCCTTTAAAAAACACACGGGCAAGTTCCCTAATGTTGGAGAAACAACGATATAAAATAGTGAGTTCTACAGTCTCTGGTGATGGAGACATCATCACAGTGAATTTTCTGAAGTTTTGCAGAAAATGTGCACACAGGAGAGAGTGCTTCCAGGAGAGATTGGCTGGCCTAGTTCCCAGTGGGCCTCACAGGTGGTGTTAAAATGATTAATTTATCACGGTCCTAAGTATGCCTCTCAGCCTTACAGGACTATAAATCTGACTGAATCCATTTAGAGCCAGTCTCACAAAAACCAAGATGCTTGATAAAAACCAGTCAGCAAGTTTACCAATTAAAAAATTTAAATTATGATTATTACAATCGACACTATGTAAATTGGCTTAACTCGTTCATTTTCTTCCTTTAGGCATCCGTATAGAAGGAATAAATTGCTATCAGAAGTTTACTTGGCAAACAATAAATTAAAGAAGATAGCAGGCAACAAATTAAAGAAGAGTTAACTGGATTGCATTTACAAGTTCACTTTGTGTGATATTCCTCTGGGCATTCCTACCCACCATAGTCACTGCCCAGCAAAAAACAGTACTTTTCCGACTATGGTGAAGCTGCAGTAATTCACATCTTAGACTCTAAAGCTCTGATCTAATATGTGTCAGTGAGTGAAGAAAAATATATAAAGTACATAAAAAAGAAATAAGCTTTACTTGTAAACAACATATGTATAAATCAGAACATTCTAAGACTACACTAATGCCCTTCATCATACAGTAAGATAAGAAGTAAGTCAAAGTGTGTCAGATGCTTAAATATAGGAGCTAGAACTGGCAAACTATTCGTTAGAAGGAGGCGTACAGAAAGATGCCCATAATTTTGAATTAAGGTAAGTTGTCCAATAAAATACCCCAAATATACACAATCTAAGAAAAAATAAATTGAGTCTCACCACAGTTTGCTCTACAGATGATATGAAGAGGAAGAGAGGGATGATGGGAAGGATCTTTACATGAGGAGAGGACTGAGAGGGTGAGACAGGAAGGGACTACGGGAGCATTCCCAGTGCTAAAGATGTTTGAAATGCATACACACGCATATGAGTTTATTTGGAATTGCCCTACAAGAGATTATGCTCATCCCAGAAGATATACATTGACAATAAAAAACACCCAGAACCAGCATGTGATACTTCCCCATCTAGTTGTTGGTCAGAGGTGTACCAGAGACCCCTCAAAACAATACACGCTATTGCTAGTGCTCTTGGTTGCCCACACAAATTTGATGGTAGGACCCTATTGCTGAAGCCAGCATACACTTTGGTCACAGGACATCGAGAACTCAAGCTAGTAGTCGGTAGTGACCAGGAAGCTTCTTTCCTGCTGGCTAGCTTTTATACTACTGGAAGGTTCTAGGTAGGAAGCTGGAAGGAATGATCATTAACAGATTTACCCAGCTCTGAGTCCTGTGAAAGACAGTAATAACCCATGTGGTTGTGGCAAGACATACCCACGTGTGCAGTCAGGACTTGACACAAATGTTATGGGGTAAATCAACCGTATTATGATTCCAGGAGCCATGTAAAAGGCTACTGGTTGCTCTTCCAAAGGGCCCAGGTTTGATTCCCAGCACCACTTGGTGGACCACAACCAGCTCTAAGTCTGGTTCCAGGGCTTCCAGTGTTCTCTTCAGGATTCCACGGGCACATTCAAGCAATAAAATCCATAACTCTTTAATATAATATATATATATTCTTTGTGATTTTTAATTTTTCATGTTTTGTAAGTGTATAAAATTGAATTTTGGCTATTTTCATACACACACACACACACACACACACACACACACACACAATTACCATCTGTCATCTACCTCCCTCTCCCACTAAACCTGTCTTTTCCCAAACCTTTTGTGTTTCTACAAGTTTTTCATTCTGTATTTTGTCGTTTTATTTTGTGTATGCTTTGTTTTGATGACTCATTGAGTTTAACTAATTTGTATCATGCTCATGAGCTTGAGTGGCAGGTGTTATCAACAGCTGTACCACTAAAGAGAGCATTGCCTCCTCCATCCTCAGGAAGGGCTGTGACCTTAAGAGCCCCTCTCCTATCTGGAATGAAAGGTTGATGGTCCCAGTGTCATGTAGGTCTTTGTGATTATTTAACCAGATACTTTTGAACTGTGTACAGTCAGAGTGTTAGACATCCATTACAAATTCATAATGCAGACCCAATAAATGTTCCCCTGAAGCTGTGATACCCTAGAAGAGAATGCTTGCCTTGATTTTCTCTCATTCTTGCCTAGATTGATCTCCTTTTCCTTCCAAGAGTAGGGTGAGGTTCTCTGAGGGTTGTGTCCTGACAATTTCTGTCACAATTGTTGTGTCTGTTCTTAGTGATCTGTCAGTTGCATGTTGATAGTCAGGCTGCTGTGTGCTCTTCTCTTTTCTGAGAAGGCTCTCAAGTTTGTTCCTGTTCCCTTAGAAGTAAAAAATCTGGGAGTAAAAAGTAATATTCCAGAAAGGTAGAGAGGCATGACTAGAAACCCTGAGGTGGGAATGACCAGCGTGGCCAGAAAGGAGGCTGAGGTGAGAGGGCTGCAGACTCCTCTATCAGAGTGATACTAAATACACTATTAGCAAACAAAATTAACAGTGGTTTGATGGTCTTACAAATTATCTCCTATTGGAGGAGTCACGGAGGATGAAGATGAGTGAATGGGGATTCTATGTGTGTACTCTGAAGGCTGCTATTAAGTAAAGCAGCCAGCTGCTGAGAAGAGCTGGGAAATCAAGGCCCCCTCCATCCATCGCCCCTGACTCAGCAAGTGTGAGAGAACACCTTGGCACTCTAGCGGCAACTGAAGTACAGGAGGTGGCCTTTGATGCCTCTTCTGGTACCAAACCCAGTACTTACAGGTAACTATGACAGCTGAGGGAACATCTGTTCCCTGGAGCCTTCCTGGCATTGTCCTAGAAAACTCTGTTTTGTTCCTGGCTCTCACATCCTGTCCCAACATTTCTCAATTCCTTTATTCCACCAGCTATTTCTTCAAAACCCACTGACTCAAGTCAATGCCGCCTTTACAGAGTAACCATTACTTACACTCATTCTAGTATTCCATGGGTTTGGTTGGTTGGGACATCTGAAGATGTTTTTATCAGAAGATTTCAGTGTTTATCCTTCACTGTAACACGGAAAACACCAGTCAGGGCAAGGGAACTGGACCAACCCTGAAGTTCCTTAAACACACAAACCATGCAGATTAGAGGGGGAGAGAAGGGAGCTTTCTGTTTAATAGATTTAATTACCACAAAATTCATGGCTATATATATATTGAAGAATTACAGGGAAGAATAACGTAGGCTCTTGGGACTCATATCCACCTGAGAACATGAAAGAAGAAATAAACATGGGATGTGAGGGTGACAGTAACATGTGTGATTAAAATTATAGAATTATTGAAAGCCCAGGCCAGAATACCCTACTGAGACCTTCTATCAGCAAACCATCACCACATCATCGTTAGCGTAATCATAAGACATGAAAGAGCGAAACGTGGAACACAAACCTCTCAAGCTCCCACCTCACTTGTGAAATTCAAGAATCTGTTGCCACAGACATACCCAGGACACATGTGTGCATGAGCTTACACACAACTTCATTTCAACTATTGGTTAGCTTAACCTTTCGCTATAAAATTGTGTTTTTAAGATCTGTCCACCTTATTGTCACAGTATATTATAAAGTACGAAGTGACCCTTCACACACCGCACAACTCAAGGTCCTAAGATGCCAGACATTCCACTGTGACCAAAGGTCAAGCTGAGAGAGTCACTCCAAGTTCACTACATCATATTAATGAAAACCGAAGATGTGGACTCTCCCTGTGTATACAAAAAGTATAAGCAAGCTTTTTAAGATTTCTAGAAAAACAATAACTTAAGGGAAAGGGAGCAATTAGGAAAAGGTGGGAGAAACCCCCATAAATAGGAGGAATTTCTAAGAGAGGACAGAGCCATTGATACATACAATTGATACAGAGCCTGTCTTGTGACACGTAGCCTACAGTGCAAACACAGGAGATGTGGCCACTTACATAAGAAGAGCCACCAGGGAGGCAGGAGTGACTTCCTGAGTAATAGAATTCCTGCCAGTGATGGAACATACAGTGTCCATCATTGATGTTTCTCTAGAGCCGTGGTTCTCAACCTTCCTAGTGCTGCGACCCTTTAATGCAGTTCCTCATGTTGTGGTGACCCCCCCCCCCCCAGCCATAAAATTATTTTCTCACTACTTCATAAATGGAATTTTGCTGCTCTTATGAATTGTATGTGAATAGCTGGTATGCAGGCACTCTGGTACACAACCCCCCAGAGGGATTCTGACTCACCGGTGAATGGCTGCCCTAGACAGTGTTATTTGTAGTTCATGAGACTATGTGGCGTGTGTCTTCCTAACATGAGTCAGAAAGAGCAATGACAATAAAAAGAAAATGCGCAAAAATTAGTTGTCTTTAAAATTTTGAAATCTGGAGCTGGGTGCATGACTTTAGTCCCAGCATTTCGGAGGCAGAAGCCCGCAGATTTCTGAGTTAGAGGCCACCTGGTCTACAAAGAGAGTTCCAGGACAGCCAGGACTACACAGAGAAACCCTGTCTTGAGCTACCACCCCCCCACCCCAAAAAAAGGGTGCTCAAGAAAATATATAAAATAGGTTAGTGCCATACGCATTCTGCCTCTCTCCTGTGGGTGCCAGGGTGCCGTGGCACACTGCTCGCGGAGGTAGAAGGAAGACTAAAACGTAGGTTCACAGCCCATGTCTTCTTTCGCCAGACCAGAGGGGAAACACCTTGAGTCTAGTATGAGAGTTGTAGTTCCCCCATCTACTCTCTGGGTAACAGAGCACCTCTGGTGTGCCACTGAGAGTCAGGAACCATCGCCCAAGTGGAGAGGAGAGACAGAGCCTGGGACAAGCAGAACCCACTCTGATTGGGAGGGAGGGCCGAGAGTTACAGAAGGGGCTGGAGGGAAGAAAGCCTTCCTCAGGAGTCTTAGATACTGCTCTTTAACCAAAGGACTTCCCGGAGAGACCCATCAAGGGGGCAGTTCTCTGAGATGGTCCTACTTGTTCATACTGACTTATTTGACGGTGGATGTAAATGCATACATTTTATTCGGGGTGAGCCAGGAATTAAATGCCTTTTTTGAGAAGGAATACCCAGTAAGAGAAGCTCTTGGATGAAGGTTCAGAGCTATCCCAGACTTCAGTGGGGTGTTACTTGTTCCAGAGCAGGTACACAGACAGGTAGAGAGCCACTCCACTCCTACAGGTCTCCAATCTCTGAGATCCCCAGGGTCTGAGCTCACTCAACCTTTCCAGTTCTCACGTCTGTCTGATAACATGGTTCCACATGCCTTACACGTTAGGGCAGTGTACATAGGATTGATTTGAGATATATAAAGAATCTGTACAAGTTAATAGGATGAAAGCGCTGATGAAATGTGGGCTGGGATCAGAACGGATAATTCAGAGGAAGGCAGTCAGATGGTCAACACACACTAAGTGTTCACAATCATTAGTCAGAGTAAGTCAAGTAAGTAAGTCAAGCCCCAGAAAGCATCCCCTGGAAATGGACAAAATTAAAACATTGACAATACTGACCCTAGCTATGGACACAGATCAATTAGGAACATTTGAGACACTGTCCTGGAGCATTAAATGGTACAATCACTTTGAAAACAAAAACACGAAAGTTGTTTTGTTTTTATAAAACCAAGCATGATCCACCATACCTCCTACTATTTGTCAAAAAGAAGAACACAATTAACAGAAGCTGCACAAAACTGTTCATAATTGTTTATTTGAAACATCCCAAGTTAGAAACAGCCCGACGCTCATCAGCAGGATGACTGAATGGTGGGTGGTATTTATGTAGACTATGAAGCAACTAAAATGGAATGAACTTCAGATAAACACAAGATACAGACACCTAAAAATATGTAAGTTTCTAAGAAATCTATGTGAATAGAATTTCTTTTATATTATGTCCATTAGGGGAGGGAATTAACTGGATACTAATTCCCTGGGGTTCTTGTAATATTCATCCTCTGGTTAGTTCATAGCCACTGGCATTTGTTTACACTCAATTTCAGGGGCGAGGGATACGGCTTAAGGGGTAGGTATAGTGTTTGCAGTGAGAACCCACGTTCAGAACCCCAGCACCCATGTAAAGAGCTGCAATACCTGTACAGTGATCATAGGAGCAGCCCCGGGCCTTGCTGGTTAGTGTAGTCAGACTGGTGAGCTCCAGGCTAACTGAGAAGCCTCATCTCAAAAGAGGGACTAGGGAAGCTGGACAGCTCAGAGGGGAAAGGCACTTACTGCCAAATGAACCCAAGTTCCCTCCTGGTCACCCACATGGTGGGGAAGAATAGACTCCTGAAAGCTGTCCTCTGACCTCCATACACAGGCTATGGCACACCCCTCCCACACATGCACACACTGACTAAAATGTAGTTTAAATTAACAAGTTATAAAGCGATCGAGGAAGACACTCGACAGTGCACAGACACAGGGAGAAATCCCCTGAGGTGCATGGGTGCTTACAAACTTTATTTCATGTAACTTTTGTGTTAAAAATGGACAGGAAGAATTGTGTTAGCTAAGCAGTCACAGCACACCATAAACAAAGATGGGAAGGCCTGGAGTTCCAGACAGCCTGCAGTACATCGAAAGTTCCGGGGCAGCCTGGACTAGTAAATAGTTTAAAAAAAAAAAAAAAAGAAAAGAAAAGAAACAAAAAAGCATCAACTATTTTAAATGACACAGTGGACTCGTACTTACTAAGAAAAATTAATTTGTCTCAAAGAAAAAGAAAACCTGAGTAAATCAAGCTAATGAAGAAACAGTCCGATGCTTGCCGTGCTCTGAACAATTTCATCTTCACAGTTACTCTGACTCTTACTTACTCTCTAGGTCCTGCTTAATTAATACCCATTATCTTGAACCCTCAGGAACACCTTTCTTTCTGGTCCCTACCACTAGAATGTAAACTCCATAGCAACAGGCATTTTTCTTGTGCTCTTTCAGAATCTAGGAGTCTTGACCTAAACTGTCGAGTAATATTTGCTGAATAAGCAAATGAACATGACCACGTGTGACATACCTGGGCAAACACTATATAGGGCTTTGTGTAGGGGGAAAAAGAGCATTTTTATTTATTTTTTTACTGAAAATTAAAGTTTTTCATACAGTAAATTCTGATCAGCTTCCCCTCCCAGATTCTCCTACATCCTGTCTTCCAACTCATCTTCTCTTCTTAGAACACAAACAAGCAAAAAATAGAAGAAGAAGAAGAAGAAGAAGAAGAAGAAGAAGAAGAAGAAGAAGAAGAAGAAGAAGAAGAAGAA
>JANHMN010000004.1:86342079-86362898 GCA_030674055.1 Rhabdomys pumilio
AAGAAGAAGAAGAAGAAGAAGAAGAAGAAGAAGAAGAAGAAGAAGAAAGAAAAAAAAAAGAAAGAAAGAAAGAAAGAAAGAAAGAAAGAAAGAAAGAAAGGAAGGAAGGAGAAAAACCACACACACCATAAAATGCAAGCAAAAGACCAGTAAGGTTTTTTTCTGTTTGTTTGTTGGTTGGTTGCTTTGTTTGTTTTTTTATTGGCTATCTACTCTGGGATAGGGCCTGAGCCAAAGTGTGGTTTGCATATCAAGTGAGACTGTAGTGAGTTGGTCTGATGCTCTTGTGTTCAAATGCTAAATTCTGTACTCCAAGATCTGGTTGTTCCAAGATGAGCAGACCCTTGTGTATACCAGCTTTAGATATATAAACCTTGCTCCCTACCCCACAAGTTATCCCTGATTGGTTAATAAAGAAAGAAAGAAACCAACAGACTATAGCTGGGCAAAAGAGAGGTAGGTGGGGCTTCAGTTCTAGGCTTGGGATCTGAGACAGAAACTGTAAGGAGAGAGAGGAAGAGGGAGGAGAGGAAGAAGACGCAAAAGGGTATAGATATTGAATGCATGGCCATGAGGGTCGGCCTGTTAGAATAGGAGCAGCCCAGGCAGGACATGCCAAGTCATCACTGGGAAGTAGACAAAATAGCACAGAGGGTTGATATGTGCCCAGCTCTAGTGCTTTAAGATATAAAGGTTTTTTTGTCTTTTATTGGGGAACTAAATGATCTAAGGTGGGGTAAAATCCCCTAATTAATATTTACCGCAACGTGAGACTCCATTGGCAAAACTAATTTTTCCTTTTGCAACTGATTATCAATTGGCGATAGCTTCTGGGTTAGGGATGGAGCCTCTTGTCTCCTTCCCCTCAGTACTGGGACTCCACGTGGCTTAGACCTGAGCAGGCTGGCCCTGCGCATGCTGCCACCGCATGCTGCCACCGTCTCTGAATACCCGTGTCTGTCCTGTTCTGCCAGGAAGACACTGTTTTCCTGTCACCCATCCCCTCTGGCTCTTACAATCTTTCTACCTCCTCTTCCAAAACATCTTAAACACATGATTCAGTTTCCAACATTCCTCTCAATTGCACTCAACTTGTGACTTGAAGTAGATACTTTCCCTTAAGTGCATTTTAATTAAAACATGGTTTGCTGAAAGAAACAGACGAAAGCTACACCCATAGTAAAGTGTGCACCTTTCACTCCTCTCATTGCCTCTCAGTCTGTGCCCACTGGATAGGCCACTGGTCAGAGTTCCCACTGAAATCCACCTAATACATACCCGGTCTCTCTCCCTTAAGGGAAACTGTCAGAAAGGAAGAATGAAAAATCTGGTGACCCAGGTTGAAAGCATTTAGGCACATTCTGCTGGAGGCTTGATCACTGCCACCAGGGGCCCATGCTCTGGCAGCATTCCTAGCTCCCCTAGGTGAGACTAGCCATGTGAAGCTGACCTATGGACCACATCCAGGCTTCCTGGGAGGTAAGAAATAAGGAGCTGATCTCTGAGAGTCCACTGCCTGAGCAGATTCAGGGTAGGAGGACTCAAGACTAATTCATTCTCCAGTGCAATATTCCCTTCAGACTGTGTTCCACAAGTGTCAAAACAACACAGGACTCTGAAGTTCTTCTTCAAAACAACACAAAAGAAAAAAGGGAAAAAAAGAGAATACTCCTTGAATACTAAAGTACTTATTTTAATGAATTTGTTTTTTAACACAAATGAAAAAAACAAGATTCTTCATTTTAACTACAGTTAAAACTTCAGAACTGACTAATAACATTAATTTTGCAAAGTTTTTAACTACAGATCATCAAATATATAATAAAGAATGCAATTTAGTGCTTTTTGTCACAATATCAAAAATAAGCATTTTCTCAAGGTTATCAAAAGTACCCCACTCAAAATCTTTTTCTTAATCAAGTAAAAGTATGTGCTATTGTGGATGTTTGTTAAAAACTAAAAAAGAAAAATGTTAGTGCTGTTACACAGAAAAAAACCCTGTCTTGAAAAACAAAGCAAAAGAGAAAAAAAGAAAGAAAACCTTTACGTATTGAATATTATTGAAGTGCTTGCTTCTTAACCAACCACAAACGCCTGACAGATGGCAGGCTCACACCCTTGGTACAAAAGTCACACCACAGAATTTTAATGTTATAACATGACTTTTATGTACCAAATAAGGCAAATAAAATTTATCATTTAGTATGTTTGCTTGTTTGCTTTTTATTTTGTCAATGAAATGGCAGATTTAATATTGTATTACTTCATTCAAGTAGTCTACCACGTGAGGTTAGGTTCTGTGGTTCACATCAAATGTGGGAAGCCAGTCCTCATGAGAGCTGAGCATTTTCACAGGAAAACAGCTTTCATTTCAGATAGAACTAGAAATACACGCACATGTCTATTAAGCAGAGATACCCAAATGCGAACTCACAAGAGACAGTCAAATAAACTCGTGAAGCAATGATCACCGGAAAAGAGATACAGGACACATTTTCAGTCACGGTGGTACTTTTTGTTGAGTCACAGACATGCTACCAGCCTATTCAGACCAACTGAGTCAGGAGAAAGATAGGACATGTGAAGGATCTCTCCAGCTGTTGAAATGGGGTAAGGACAAAGACAAAACAACTCAGGTTCCAAACACAGGATTATTAACAATCAAAACTACACTCCTAGCCTGGCATGGTGGCCCATGTCCATGATCCCAGCACTTGGGAAGCTGAGGTAGGAGAAGGTCTGAGGCCAGCCTGGACTACAGAGTGAGACTGCTGTTGCAAAAAGAAAAAGATACACACAAATTGTAACCCTGCTTTTCTGAGGAAAAAGTAGTTTTTAAAACAAGGGCATGAAACAAAGTTCAAACTGAGACTCATATTAATATTGTGGCCTCAATGAAAAATAATACTTGAAACTAAAATAAATTAAATTACAGATATTTTTAATGTGTGCAGGATATATAAAATAAATGTATACACCAAATATACACTATTAATTTATTTTAGATTAAAAAGTATTTAGGAAAAGTTTTCTGTGTTCAAAATTAAATAGGAATTGTCTTCTATATACAGGAATTATACTGGAAATATGAAGTAAAAGTTAAATTCTACAGAATTAAAACACAATTATAGTCATTCAAAAAGTAAAAAAAAAATACTGAATTTTTTGTGTTAAATTCTTAGAATTTTACAGTAACAAGTGAACTTTTTCTAACATTTAAAAAATTATTCTTTTATCAATATAAAACTATTCAAATAATTATGAGAATCTCTTACACCAGAAAAATAAATTCACATGATACACTCGTGACCCCAAGAGTTACAATCAGCAGAGCGAGCGGTGTCCCTGAAACAAAGCACTTCCTCCTTCTGTCTCCTCCATCCCTACAGATAGGCCTTATCTCACATCATTTACACAGAACTACACCACACTCTGAGCAATAAGTAACTCTTTCTTTTCGCCTCTGAAGCTCAGGGACAATCCTCAGTCTTCTTTCTTGGCTTGTCTTTTAGAACCACCTGAAGACTCTGTGGCCCTTTTGGATGCTGTTGAGGCAGAACCATTGGAAGATGGTTTGACTTCAGTTTTCTTTTCACTCAATGAAAACTGTGGCTGCTGCCGGCCAAACAGCATCCGAGTCAAGGTGTCCTCAAAGGGAGTGAGAGTCACGGCAGTATCCTTTGTCATCATCATGGTTACCTAGGGAAAGAAATTAACTTTGAATTTCAGTACAAACATCTTGTTTCTTAAAGCAGATGAGAGAGAAAAATAAATAATGGGCAAAGGGATTCAAATGTATGTTTTACTTAATCTGTAGGAGAAAAAAATAAGCTAAATTCTGGGAAAATTTCAAATTGCTATGAATTTAAAGATTATTCATTAAAAATGTACCTGGTGCTGGTACACCAAATGAAGTATAACCATTACTACCAAAAAGAAAAAAAGAACAAGAGAGAAATAGATAGCTGATAAGTGGATAGATGAGTCAAAGGAACTGAGATATAATCTTACCTACTGTCTACACCGGCAGTCAATACAGCTATCATCACTATACACCTGACACGGGTCAGAATTGTAAATACTGTATACTCCTCTCACTGTCAACTTAACGCAACTGTTACTATTGCCTTCATCGCAGGGAGGAACTGTCACAGGCTTATCTGTGCAGCTTCTGACCTACCTCCCTACTACTCTCTGGTTTCCAAGACACTGCCTGCCTATCCTCTCCAACCATAAACATCTCCTGATGGCAACAGAAGAACCACAGAGGAGCTTCAGGAAATCCTGAAATTTGCATAGAGCAAATTCCCTCAGAACCATCTTTTTACATTCAGCAATTAAAAAAAACACAAGTGTTCTTGGTACTAGCTTCACCTGAAGGACTCTAGGAAAAGAAAAGCCTTCAACAGTATTTGTAATGTGGGCTGGTGGACCCAGGGACTGTCGTACCTTTATGGTCACGAGGAAGATGGTATAAAGGAACATGAGATCATGCTTGGATATCGCCAGATGCCTGGTGTGCTGGAAAGTGAACATAATGGACCCCAGCAGGGTCACCTTGCAAGGGCTGAAAGGAAGTAACATCTAAGTCAGTGACAAGCAAAACAAGTGCTCTGTCTGCAATGTTCTCAGGTGCTCGGTAAACGTCAAGTTAATGGATGTTAGCAACAGTAACACAAAATGAGCTATGTGAATGTTTTTTAAAGTTTCAGAAATACTGAGCTATTTAAAGTTAAAAAATATTTTCTCGCCGGGCAGTGGTGGCACACAGGGCTACACGCACAGGGCTACACAGCGAAACCCTGTCTCGAAAAAAAAAATATTATTTTCTCATAGCATAAAATACTAGAGATCTTTATAAATTTTGTGAGTAGCACACACACACACACACACACACACACACACACACACACACACTTGCAGAGGCATCAGATCAGAGTTTCAGGCAGTTGTGAGCTGCCTGACTCAGATGCTGGAAACCAAACTCAGCTCCTCTGGAAGAGCACTTTGCTGGCTGTCTTATGTCAACTTCACAAAGCCAGACGTGTCTGGAAAGAGGGAACCTCAGTTTAGAAAATGCCTCCAAAAGATCCAGCTGGAGGGCATTAGTTAGTGTCGATGGAGAAGGGCCCAGACCATTGTGGGTTGTACCATCCTAAGGCTGGTAGACCTGAGCTCCATAAGAAAGCAGGCAGAGCAAGCCAGTAAGCAGCATCTCTCCATGGCCTCTGCATTAGTTCCTGCCTCCACGTTCCTGCCCTGTTTGAGTTCCTGTCCTGACTTCATTTGATGATGAAAACCAATGGAGAGATATAAGCCAGATAAACCCTTTCCACCCAAGTTTCTTTGGTCATGGTGTTTCCTCACAGCAACAGAACCCCTGACTAAGACAAGCACCTAGTGCTCTTGACCATGAGCCAACCCCTCAGGCACAAAACTTTTTAGAGTGTCCATCATGCTTCCATAATACAGTAATGCAGAAACATTTCTCCATCTAACACTTTCTTAAAGGACTTGAAAAACTTTCCATGATAAACAAGACCCCAAGACAGATGAGAGAAACGGGGACGTCTTTCCTGTTCTGTGGTGTAATGGCATCACTGCACAGCCTCAGTCTGCTGTACAGAAGAGAGTAAGATCAACTACTCTCCGAAAGCAGGATGGTGGTACCATAAACCCAGTGCTTGGGAAGCAAAGGCAGCTGGATGTCTGTGAGTTTGCAGCCAGCATAGCTACACAGCAAGACCCTTTCTCTTAAAATGGGTGGCAGGGGGAGAGGAAAGGAGGGACAGAGGGAGGGAGGAATAGAGGGAAGGAGGGAGGGAGGGAGGGAGGGAGGGAGGGAGGGAGGGAGGGAGGGGGCAGGGGGGGAGGGAGGGAGGGAGGGAGGGATAGCAAGCAGCATGAGTCATATACCCTAGTATATCACTTAGCATGGCAAGTCAATGTTTGCCAACATCTTAAGTTTTTTGGGTATGTCTTAGTCACATACACAGTTCTGAGTGCACTAATTTTAAAGCAACTGGGTGGTATCTAAGGCTGAAGTCCACATCTCAGTATACTGCAGAGACTTACAAGGACATCTTCAGCCACTCGTCACCTTCTGGTTTCCAGTCTCCTTTTAACAACTGCTCACAAGCTGTGATGACAGCACCACCGGCACCTAAAGACAAAACAAGGAAGAAACAAGAATGCTTAACCAATATGCTTAAGAAGATACATGGCAATGGAGACAGAATCCCCTCCTGGTCTAAGATCCAAGATCACCAAAACAGAATTAATTCTCAAGAGGAAGAAAAAATTTGTCTTCTATACACTGAGATCTGAGACGAGTGCATTTTCCCTCCTCAGAATGACAACTATCTGTCTTAATTTGATCTAAGGTTAAAGCTGGGCTCTCAAGCACAGATATGTATATATAGAATCGTTTGAGGAAAAGTACGATCCTCCCTTTACATCTCTTTCTTTAATATGGCTAGTTTTAGGTGCAGTACACCATAGCAAAGGTTACAGAAATTTGACAATTCCTACATATAAAACAACAGGATTAGTGACGTTGTTAGAAGCATTTCCCTACCATACATCAGTCCTCAACAATGCATAAACCAGGCATGGCAGCACTGGCCTATGATCTCAGCACTCAGGAGGTAGAGGCAAGATGCTCAAAAGTTCAAGGCCATCCTCAACTACACAGTGAGCTTGAGGCTAGCCTGGACTACTTGAGATACTGACAAGAAAAAAAGAAAGAAAGGAAGGAAGGAAGGAAGGAAGGAAGGAAAAGAAAAAGAAAGGAAGACAGACAGACAGAAAGAAAGGAGAGAAAAGAAGGGAGGGAGGGAGGGAAGGATTTAAACTTTAAATATTTAAAGGATTTAAAATTTAAATATTTCAATATGCAAATAATATCAGAAGACTAGAAGTGAGAATCTAAGTCATCAACACTAACAACATGGCATAAGGAAGGGAGGAAGGAAAAGAGAAAGAGGAAGAGAAGAAGAGAGAGAATATAGAATAAATAGAAAGCAATGTGAATATTAATATTTGTTATTTCTAACAACTGACAAGGAAAGAATATAAAGCAATTTTGTTTTCTTTTTTAGACAGGGTCTTCTATTCTAGAATTCTCTGTGTAGCTCAAGCTGTCTTCAAATTTGTGATCCTCCTGCCTCAGTCTCCCAAGTATTCAGATTATAGGTATGCCTCACCATGCCCAGCCTCAGCATTTTTTTTTAATCTACATGAGACAAAATTCTATATTAAACATATTTCATATATGGTAAAATAATTACATATGATTCCATCTGATTCAGAAACAACAAAAGAAATTATTCATAAGAAACTTTACAAGTTCATCAGGCTCAAAATAATGGCTGGAGTGATAGGTCAAAGGTTAAGAGCACTGGCTGTTCTTCTAGAGATCCTGAGTTCCATTCTTAGCAACCATATGGTGGCTCATGACCATTTATAATGAGATCTGGTGCCCTCTTTTGGCATAAAGGCATACATACAGGCAGAACACTGTATATATACTAAACGTTTAAAAAAATGGCTGATCACTAAATACTGATGTAAGTAACTTTTAAATTAACTTTACTAGCTAAAAAAATAGACAAGGCTCCCACTTTCCATAAAGATATATTACAGTATGTGATCCCTATCCCTTTAAGCAAAGTAGTATTCATGAGCTACATAGAGCACAACATGTATAAACACAGATGTTAATCTTACCTCGGGCCCATCCAACAGCTATCATGACTATCCAGCCATTTCTATAATAGCTATTAGCATGTGAGACTCCGCCTACTATTTTCCACGTTCTGGTCACTTCCTTCATTCCTGCAGCCAGGAGCTGAATAGGTTGATATGAATAGCCCTGGGAAACTAGGTCACGTGGGCAAAAGAATACAATATACCTGAAATTAAAATTTAAATATTTCAATATGCAAATAATATCAGAAGACTAGAAGTGAGAATCTAAGTCATCAACACTAACAACATGGCATAACACAACCAATACAATATCCATAAAAGCTTGGAATGTTATTTCAAAAAAGCAGACTGGAGACTAGATTGCTTTTTAAGTCACACAATACATATATAATAAGTCTGTGTCACAAAGAGGAGGAGCCACACACTTTGCAATGCTCTATTCAGTTTTTCATTCATCCACACAGTTTGAGAAGAAAGTTAGCGGAAGAAGCAAATGCCCCACCCATTCCAGCAAGAATGTGCTATTGACCATCCAGTGTTCTTAGGGAGAAGGAGCTAGAAAAACCAGCCTTTTGGCAAATAAGCAAGGGTGGCATTTCAGCTCCTACTAACATCTTGACCTGTATCCCTTAGCTTATAGCATAAGTTAAAATCTATACAAAGACAGAGACAACTCACAAAGAAATAGGTTTATGTTGTGGAAAATGTATTTTCATGAAGCTGAAAGAATATTGAGTTCAATCTTTAATTTGGTAGAATAACCTTAGTTTTAGCCAATGAAGTTGTTGCTAACTTAACAATAATACAACCATTCTCTGGTGAACCACAGTTTTAAACTTCGTTTGTTCTTCAGCATCTTCTCAAACACTATCAGTAGTGTTTACTAGAAAATACAGTTTTTCCCTCCATTCCTAATAGGCGGTTTGACATGTAAAGCACAATACATCTTCTAATGAAGTGATACAGAAAAAGCACGTGCCACCATTGCCCAGGATCAGATACTTCTGAAGTACACCTACTACCTCACATATTAGCGAAACCCCTGTGCCCATCTGAGTTGCCATGGAGCAAAAGGCACAACTCTCTGTCATGTCCAACAGACTTACAAATAAGCATGAAAGACAAATGACTGCCGATAAAACCACTCTTGTTCTGCAATATAAGTTAGCTATATAATGTTCCTCTGATGAATTACTGGGAAACAGTCATTAAACAGCATGTCTCTTCTGTAAAGATTGTAATTTCACCGTAAGTTTGTAATACCCAAAATACCTTTACCTTGTAAGCACCTAAAAAAAAAAAAAATGTATATATAGGAAAGGAAAAAGAAATGGAATGAGAAGATGATAATAGATTCCTCACATATTTTTAAGTACTGTGGGTCATATTAATAAAAAGAGAAAATGACAGAGTAGTAATTAGTGTAAAATAGGATACAGCCAACATAAAGCAGTGTAAACAGGTTTTAAGATGGGAGCAGAGATCAAGCAGAGAGGAGCCCCACTGGGCTCATCACTGAGAACACTCCCTCACTTACCATCAACTCTCCTTGTCTACCAAAGGCAGAATCACCTAACTAGGCCAAACGAACACAAACTACACCCACGTTAGTCTACTGCAATAACACTGTGGTTAGGACACCAAAGAAATTTCATGACTATATCTTGAAAAAGACTGTAACACTACGACTTATCTATTTCCCTCATCTAAATGTAATCTCCCTACAGGATGCTTGGAAGTTTAAGGAAAACATTCTTAGACATGAAACCAATAGATAGAAAAATTATAAGCTACGTACTGTTTCCATAAATGGCTTTTTATAAAGACAACTCAAATGAAAGTATATGGAGTTTTTGGACAACAGCTATACACAGACAGAAGCAAGCTCTTTTTTGTCTTTACCAGTAGATGGTGCTACCCCCTAGGCATGCTACTGGTCTGAAGATGACCTTACTTGAGTATATGATTCCCCAAAAGCAAAGACTGAAATGTTATTCTAGATGTTAAAACATCTATAATTAAACAGTAAAATACACTGTCTTGATTCAGCACCATTTCTCATATTTAAGAGACTATAAGGACAACATTTCTATTCCAGAGTTCAAAGCAATCCACTGCTTACGAACCAACTAAAAGGTGAAATAACCACAGTTTAAATCTGGGCTCCGGGTGGCAGTGGTGGCGCACGTCTTTAATCCCGGCACTTGGGAGGCAGAGGCAGGTGGATTTCTGAGTTCTAGGCCAGCCTGGTCTACATAGTGAGTTCCAGGACAGCCAGGGCTACATAGAGAAGCCCTGTCTTGAAAAAAACCAAATAAATAAATAAATAAATAAATAAATAAATAAATAAATAAATAGATAAATCAATCAATCAATCAATCAATCTGGGCTCCGGATACTCAGGGTCTCCAATTCCTTGGCTAAGTCTTTCTTTACCCTAGTTCAGTTCAATGGATTCCCTAGCAGTGTCTCCAATGCTCTGAGTGAACCTTGGAAAAGCTATTTCTTCCTAAAAGAAACTAAAACCAAATCCAGAAGAAAAGTAAAAGAATCTTATAATACCAACAGGCAAGGAAGCTAATCCCAGGGCTGAGGGGATCCTCTGAAAGGGCTCCCACTGGCCAAAGATGAGACAATCAGTTTCAAATAACGACAAAAATTTCACTCTGTATAATCTCACAAAGCATCCTTTAATCTGAGTTCATACATAGCTTTTGTTGTGGTGGTGGTGGTTGTTTTAAAACTGATCATCTTTGCAGGATGACCAGCAAGCAAACAACCAAGCACCAGCCCTGCTTCTCTATGAGGAGTACAACAAGCTCACCCGAAGTCAGGCGTGTCAGCAGTACGGCTAACTGCAGTGTGTGGCTGGGAGGGCGTAAGAGGAGCAGTGGCAATACATCACAGCAAAGAGAACAGAGGGGGACTTTGTAGGGATGGGCATGGTCAGGGAAAATTCAGGATGTTGTTCCCAAAAAGAAATTATTGCACACAGGAGTGACACACTATAACTTATTTTAAGATAATCACTTCATCATTACGTGAAGAATAGATTGGGGAATAATGAAAAAAGCAACTAGCCCACTTAGGAAGTTACTGAAAGTCCAGGCCAGAAGTTAACAGAATCTGGTTATCTTACTTTTTATACAGTTTCAGCATTTATACAACATTAAAACAAATCCAAAATGCTAGTATCTTTGTAAAGTACCGTTATAGAATGGAAGTCCTTTAGCAGTGCTTTTGGAGGACGACACTGTGAGATGAGTAAGCAAGTCTAAGACACAGGACAGCTGTCATGAACAGAAGCTCTACAATCTGACTCTGCCTTGACACCTACCTAGACAGAAACTGCGGGAACTGTTCCCTGGGTCTCAATTTCCCTGCTGTCCAGAGAAAGTAATAACAACAGCTGCCTCTGGTAGAAAGGTGAACAGAACACACTTGATACAAACTGGAAGGTAGGCTTAAGACTGGGGAAGGGTAAAGCAGGAGAGAGCAGGGAGGTAGGAAAGAAGGATGGGGGAGTCGGCCAAAACTAAATACATATGAAAATGCCGTAAGGAAACCTGTTACATGTAATCTAATTACATCAATTTTTAAACAGCTAGAGAGAGGCTCAGCAGGTAAGAACAGTGGCTAATCTTGCAGAGAACCTGGCTTCAGTTCCCAGCACCCACATGGTGGCTCACAACCATCTGTAATTTCAGTTCCAGGGTATTCAATGTTCTCTTCTGGCCTCTTGAGACACCAGGCACATACACACATTCATGTTACATATACATACATGCATATATACATACATACATACATACATACAGAATAAAAATAAATAAATTTTACAATCCTAATTACAATAGTTATTTCACAGGACTCTTAAGTATGAAAATAAATATAAATATAAAGAATTTACCTAATATATAGTTCAATACATACTAGCTATCGAATGATTAACTCCACTCCACCCACTTTCCACAGCCAAAAATATAAACTACTAAAAGAGAGAAAGTAGTGATTTTCCTGAAAGCAAGCAACAACCTGTAAAATCTTTGAAGACTTTCCTGTTTGAGTTTGATAGTATATTCTCTTTCATTCTCATTTGATAGAGTGAGTCATGATTTCAGCTACCAATTACTTAGGAGAGAAACTTGTAATTACTAGTAAAAAACCCTAATTTACCACCAGATTGGATTTTAAAAAACAAAAACACTGTAAAACTTGGAGTCCTGCTCATATGGAAGAGGCTCATCCTGCGAAACGATTCGATGCACTCAGTCATTCCATACCTGACTGGATAGCTTACGAATTTACTGGATGTCTAGAACAGCTGTAGATGAATCCAATATTAAGATCAGATCAGAGAGATGCAATGTATAGTTTCATTGTACTTAAGTAACTTTTTTCTCTTAATGTCACTAATAAAAGATTTTATCAGGAAAAAATTATAATAGGTACTTGTGGTGGTTTGAATATGCTTGGCCCAGGGAATGGCACTATTTGGAGGTGTGGCCTTGTTAGAGTAGTGTCACTGTGGGCATGGGCTTTAAGACCCTCATCCTAGCTTCCTGGAAGCCAGTATTCTCCTAGCTGCCTTCAGAACAAGAGACAGAACTCTCAACAACTCCAGACCGACATCTGCCTAGAACCTGCCATGTTCCCACCTTGATGATAATGGACTGAGCCTTGAACCTGTAAGCCAGTCCCAATTAAATGTTGTCCTTTATAAGACTTTCCTTGACCATGGCGTCTGTTCACAGCAGTAAAACCCTAACTGATGTACTACTTCACAGGACTCATGATATAATATGAAAATGAATCTTAGCTGGTATATAATATATACCCAGCTACTTTCCACAGCCACAAGCTCCCACTACTACTTTACCATTACTACTGTTATTTTTAACATCCATCCCTGTTTATAACTACTTACTACATTTATAAGTATTATAATGAATGTTTGGTTCTTTTTCTCATTGTGCTGTATGTGCATGAGCAGAGGGCTGCATGCCACAGTGAATGTGTGGAAGCCAAGAGACTTCTCTGTGCAGCGATTTTCTCCTTGCAGCTTTGTGTGAGTTCCAGAGCTAGAACTCACTTTGCCAGGCTTGTGTGGCTAGTTTCTTTACCCACTCAGCCCTCTCACCAGACCCAGGAAAAAAATGAATTCTAAATGTTCCTAATATATATTAAATTGATAGGTTGGTTATTTAAAAAATATATATTTCATTTATGTTATGTATGCTAGTCATCTTCAGACACACCAGAGGAGGGCATCAGATCCCATTACAGACGGTTGTGAGCCACCAGTGGTTGCTGGGAATTGAACTCAGAACCTCTGGAACAGCAGTCAGATGGCAGTTGCTGAGCCATCTCTCCGGCCCAATAAGGTTTTTAATAGAAAGCATAGTTTACTTTAAATAAAACAAAACATGTTGATTGGTATCAATAATCAATGTATTTTAACTTAATTAATCAATCTTCTTAAGAACATCTAAATCTGCATGAAGAAAAATCCAAGTCAATTCCTACAATAGTTTTCCAAATTCATGTTTAAAGATATCAGAAGCCTTTAAATAATCCAATAACCAGATGTGGTGGGGCAAACCTCTAATCCAGCACTGGGGAGGTGGTGGGGCAAACCTCTAACCCAGCGCTGGGGAGGTGGTGGGGCAAACCTCTAACCCAGCGCTGGGGAGGCAGAGGTGGATCTCTATGAGTTGGGGGGCTGCCTGATGTACATACTGAGTTTTAAGATAGCCAGGGCTACACAGTGAGACTCTGAACCTATCTGTCTGTCTGTCTCTCTGTCTGTCTGTCTGTCTGTCTGTCTGTCTGTCTGTCTCTCTGTCTGTCATCTATCTATCTATCTATCTATAAACAAGCAAATGATGAAGACAAGAAAAGCTATGTATAAGCATAAACACTTGGACTTTTCATTTAGTTCACATTTACATTTTTATCATGTCATAATTCTATCTATTTAAGTTTATTTCACAAAACAAAATATTTGGGCCAATATTTGATATTCTCTTATGTTAAAATGTTCCCACAAACACTAAGAACAATTTCTTTGGGAGAAGATAAGAAGGAAGGGCAAGAGGCAAACTTTGCACTTAAAAATCTTGGCACTATCTGGGTTCATTCATTGCACATGCATTAACTTAAGGACATAAAAAAGTTTAAAGGAAAAAGATCCACTTTACTGCATTCTATTAAACAATTCTTAAAAGACTTCATCAGGCAGCCTAAGGCAACTTACCAGATTGAAGATGCCAGTAAAATATTAGTGTGGTTTGTAAGAAACTTCAACGGAGGCTCTGCAAGCAGTATACAGGATAAAATTCCTCCACCAAAGCAATGGAGCATAGCACTGAACCAGCTGGACAGGGGGTTACTCCATGCCGCTGCCACTGCTCCTGAAAGGATGGAGTAAAACACTCTCTGAGACACTGTATATTTACCAGAAAGCGCTAGGCACCTAATACACTAGAGAAAAAAAAAAGTTTGTTTATTTATTTCCAGCAAGTTAGATTCACAAGTGTGCTCATCACGGCTATTTAAACCAGTATTCTTTTTTAAGTCACGGGCTTTACTGTGTGTTTGGGGGGGGAGTGGGGGTTGAGATAGGAGAAGGTGGGTATGGTTGCAGGTATATGCAGGTATGTTGGGAGGGTATTCTTCAGTGCAGGCACATGGAGGTCAGAGGTCTTTCCAGGATCTTTCCTTGATCATGTCTCCACATTCTTTTTTGAAACAGCGACTTGCCTGTACCTGAAGCTTGTTGCCTCAGTTAGACTGACAGACTGGTAAGCCTCCAGGATCTGCTGGGTTCTGGGCAAGTGTTGCTTTAATTGGCTTTTATTTGGGTTATGGAGATCCAAAGTCAGCTCTTCATGCTTGTGCAGTGAGTGCTTTATCCACTGACTCCTCTATCCCCAAAACAACAGATTTCTCTTTAAAAACTATGGGAGGTGGGGGAGAAAGTAAGAGCTGGCATGCATATCTATGTGCCTGAGTGATGCTGCACTTGCCTATGCACGCACATGCTTGCGAAAGCCAGGGTTGACCCAGGGTTTCTTCCTCTACTGCTCTGTCTTTACAGTTTTTTATGCAGGGCACTATATAGCCTTGGATGGCCTGGAACTCTCTATGTACACAAGGCTAGTCTCATACTAGAAACTAGAGATTCATCCACCTATCTTGTCCTTCTGAACGCTGGAATAAATGAAAGGCATACATCACTATCCCTGGCTCTCTAACTTATTTTTAGAGACAAGGTCACTCACAAAATCCAGAGCTCAGTGTTTTGACTATACAGGCTGGTAAGCAAACTCCTAGGATCTTCCTGCTTCCATCCTTCAGCCCTTGGATTACAGGAACATACAGCAACATTAATAGGCTTTAATAGAGGCTAGGGACATGAACTCAGGGCTCCATGCCTGCACAGCAGACACCCACGCCACCATCTCACAGCCCCAGAGGTACTGTTTAGTGACTGATCCTGACATCCTTAAAATATCATCCAAGGTTTTTTGCCAGTTCCCTAGATGGCTCATTTTAAACGGTTCCCACTTAGTGTTTCCTTCTACCCCAAATCTTACTATGAGCACTCTGAAACAACGTGTCAAAGGAATGAGTATATTAAGAAAGGCCAGAGACCAGTGAAATGGCTTGACTTGCTACCAAGCCTGACAAACTAAGTTTGATCCTTAGGACAGATACTGTGGATGGAGAGAATCAAATCCCACAAGTTGTCCTCTGACCACCACATGTGCACGTGTGCGTATACACGCAAACACACACACAAATAGTGTAATTAATTGGGCCAGTCAGATGGCTCAGAGGGTAAAGGTTCCTGTACAAGTCTGTGCGTTCATGCTCTCCTTTCCCCTCCCCTCCTCTTCCCCTGCCCCCACCCTTTTTACTTCCTCTCATACACAGGCATACCCTGGTTAGCAGTAGAGTAGAGATGAGTTCTCAGAATGGAAGCTCTATCTGAATGAGATTTAAAGTATGGCATACGGCCATCACCATGAAGATACATTCCTAAAGTACTGACTACTTCTGATAAGTTCACATTTAGAGTGTTTTTCTAACAAAGATTAGCATTCCCTTTATCCTGCACTCAGCATTCACTGGTAATAAGAGGACCCATATATATCCAGACTTCCCTTTACCCATCAGAACAATATAAATCAAATATACTAAGTGCTATTTCATTTCTCATTAAGCCTAACAACATTTCCCACAACATCAATTCACTCACTGCATTTAAGATATCGTTAGATTCTTGATCTTGTCCACAAGTTATAGCATGATTTAAGACTTAATCTTTGAGATTTTAAAGGAGACCTTAGTAAGGAATAGGTACTCTAAAACTGTCGATATGACAAAAACATGTGAAATATTTCAAAGCATTTAAGCATTAAAATTATGCTACCATGAGCTACCCTTACTGAGTGTTATCACAATTCACACAAGGAGTTAGGAGTATCAGGAGTGCCCAGTAGCTCTCTAGCTTCTGGGTAGAGCCTCAATGTCTTTTACATTAAATCGTATCTTTTACAAAATAAAAATATTATATGCTTTATAGGACTTCAAATAAGAAGCCATGTTTATGCTGAGTACGTGGTAGACACTGCCAGCTGATGTACTTGCTGAATGGACCAACCTTGGAGCAGGTAAAACCTGGATTAAATCAAAGCCTTGGCTACTGCTCATTCACTTCTCTGAGCCAAGGAAATCATTATTTTATTGAAAGGTGGAGTGGGCATGATGTCCCATGTCAGAGAAAGTAAATACAAATCCTTAAATCAGTGACCTAGGATGGATTAGACAATGGAGAAGAGCAAGCTCTGGGGAGGAGAATGCTTCCCTCATGCTGGTCCCATTCTCAAAATTATGTCAGTAAGAAAAGCTTCTCTAGCTCAGACTACATTATTTGGAGCCCTGGGGGTGGGAGGGGGTGCACATGTGCAACACGTGCACGCTGTATGTATGAATGGATATTTACTTGGGTGGGGGTACACATGTACATGGGTGTGTGTAAACATGTATGTACCTGTATATGGATGCTCACGGTTGACATTGGTATCTTTCTTAATTTCCACCCATTTTATTATTTATTGAGGTAGGGTCTCTCTCTGAACCCTGGTTCACTGATTCCAGCTAAGCTAGTTAGCCAGGTTGCCCCAGGGATTCCCTGCCCCTGCCCCAGCACTGGGTTATAGTGGCCAGCATACTTGCCTGGCTTTCACATGGGTTCTCGGAATCCAGGCTCCTTTTCTTATACTTGTATAGCAAGTGCTTTGTGCACATTTCCCGAGCCCCAAATCGCTTGATTTTTAACATACATTTAGGTGCAAGAAAAAAAAATCTCTGTCCTACTTTAAGATATTTCAAATATGCTAACAACAGAATTATTTTCCCAAAAATTCTTTGCAAAAGCTGTCACACTCACACTGCAACCTAAATTGAATTTCAAGTACAAGATGGCTGAAATACAAATAATCACATATGAACTTTAATATCAAATACTTCCAAATGAAAGCTGTAATGGACAGCTAGAAGAAGACATGACAAGCAAATGGCCCAACTGAATGAGGCCTGCTACATACAGCCTCCTAGAGCTGGAAAGGCACAGCCAGTGGCTGTGCTGGGAAGAACAGTGGTCAGAGACTTGAAGAGTAGCTCAGTCATACAACCCAGGTTACAATAAGCCCTTTGCAGCTCACAGGAGGAGCTTGCATTTCCCTCTAACCAATGAAAGCAGGAGCTGGCAGAGTGCTTGCATTGATTAGATGTATTTTAGACACTCTGGGCTATTCAGTGTCCGTTCAATCATCCAGCTTCAATTTGGCAAAAAGCAGTCATAGCTGATGTGTAATGGAGTGAAAACGCTACATTCCAATGAGACTTATTTTTACTAAGAATGAAAGCTAAACATCAAATCATAAGGTACTTCCATGAACTCACTTAGAATCACACATACAAACTCCCAAATGAACCCACAAACTGTGCCTGAATCAGCATCACTAACTTGGCTATAACAAGGCCCGGCAGCATTCTTCAGGGGATGGCAAACAGGGCTCTTGTACGTCGTTCTCAGCCTAGTGCCAGGTCAGTAGTGACCTCGTTTGGAGAACCACTGCGCTATACTTTTCTTTTAGTTTATTTTTTAATTTTTAAAACAAGTATGTATTGTAACTTAAGCATATTTCCCTCAGGCCTCGGTTTTCACCTTTTTCTTCCCCCTCTTCCTGGTAGAACCACTGCACTGTAGATATTTTCACAACAGTTAACATCCAGATGCCAAGCGGTTGCTATGGCATTCAGAAAGGAGCATGACAATAATCAGGCTTTCTTAAAGCTTCTGTCTAAGGTCATTAAGTATTTGAATGAATACTAACATGTTTTTAGTTTAGTCTTTCTCCTATAGTTCTTTTTAAAAAAAAATGGGGGGTTGGGGAGATAGTTCAGTCAGTATAGAGCTTGCTATGCAAGTATGAGGACCTGAGTTTAATCCCCAGAATTCACTGAAGAAAACAAAAATCAAAAACAAGGTAGTATAGCGGTGACGTGAGTTGGAGATGGGCAGGTCCTGGATGGCCAGTTCTCGGGAATCAGTGAGTTCCAAGCAACAGTGAGATGTCTCAAAACAGCAGAAGCAACTTCAGAAACCAGATCTGATGCTGATTACTAGTTTGTGCACGCACACACACATACACACAGGGGTAGAGGTGGACAGGAGAGAGAGAGAGAGAAGGGATACACACACAAAAGCAAAAAGGAACAAAAAGGAGGCAGAGGAAAATGGCTTAGTATGTAAAATACCTGCCTTGCAAAGCACAAACGGCTGAGTTTGAGCCCTAGAACCATGTAAAAGAAAAAAAAAAAAAAAAAAGCCAGGGGTTGTGGGACATAATCTCAACACTAGTAAGGTAGAGAGACACATACAGCCATGGGACTCAGCCCAGGTCACTGAGAGGCTCAGTCTCAAACAGAGGGTTGGAGTGGGGGCGGCTGGAAAACAGCCAAGCTCACTCATCCTGTGGCCTCCACATGTACATGTACAACTACTGTGGTGGTTTGAACAAGAACGCCCCCATAATAGTTGCTTCTCGGTTTGTGACACTATTTGGGAAGGTTATAAAGCTTTGCTGCAGGAAATATATCCCTGGGACAAGCCTTTTGAAGTTTTTATAGACACACACACACACACCTCTGCCTTCTTGTGTGTTAATGCAGACAGCTTCCTGTTCCTGTTCTCACCCCATCCCCACCATGGACTGTAACTTTAATTTTTTTTCAAATCCTATTTTTAATGATGGTTCTTAAACATTTTAACCTCCCTTATATCTCACCACCCACCAGAGATAGTGGGAAAGAAAGAATACAGGGAAAATGGACCTATTTAGAAAGGTTCTTTGGAGCAACTTCCAACTATATTGTCTGGAAATTGGCAATTTAGTTCACATGTTAGCAGGCAGAGGCAGCTTGATCCACTCACAAACACTTCATGGATACACCAGCAGTCTAGCTCAGTAGAGTTGGGTTAGAAACAGCGGTGACATGATAGGAGAGACGGAGACCGCCAGGCCTCGGCCTTGGCCCAGGAGGGACCCAGAGGGACACCGGAAGAATTTCTCAGCTGTGCCTTTCTCAGGAAAGCAAACAGTGAAGACATGAGACCCACAAGTGTCTTGCACAGCTAGTTGTACCAGCAAGCTGAAGAGGCTAGGCAGCCAGCCTCCACACTCTTGCAGCACACAAAACTTCCCCTCAGCACCCCCTCACCACTCACAAGGTTTCCCCTCACCCCCTTGCTCTTTTCCACCACCTGACCTTTCAAAGGAGACACAGCCTGGCACCAAAATTCAACTATCCCCATTCCACTGGCACTCCCTAATGAAAACCCCCTCCCAGGAATGGCAAATACAAGCCTGAGAACAGATAAACAGCCACAACTCCCAGCCCCATGTCACCAAGGCTGGTACCCTCTCTAATGGATAGCTAAGCACTCCCCAGTGCAGGTGGCCCTTGTCCTTTGGAAAAGCAAAAACACACAGATCCTTAGGGAGATAAGCATCATATTTTGGGGCAATCAAGAGTTCTCAGACAGTTGTGACCAGTTTGTGAAAACAGTAGTCCCTGATAGCACCACAAAGGCCAAAAGAGTTTCCCTCCCCAATTGTTCAACCCCGCCCGCTGCCTAAACAAATGGTATTGTGTTTGAAAAATGACTTCCCTTATCATTTTCCTTGTCATGTAACCCTGAAACCCCAGAATCTGCTTATGCCCTAGGTATCACAATCCTGCCCTGCGCAGTAAAAATGGATTGCGATCCGAACCAGGTTCACATTTATTAAGACTTTTTGTCTCACTACATGGGGTTGGCAATTCCTTGAGCTCTTCTGGGGATCCCGAGACCTAGGCATAACAAAGCCAAGCTCAGATCCTGACACTGTCTGTCCAATCCTATTTATACCCTCCAAACATCATGTGTCTTCCAGCCTCAGCATGGGTCCCTCAGCACGTGTGTCTGTCTCAGCTGACACCACAGACGAGGCAACAAACTACAGCACACTGCCAGAAGTTTTTGGTGTATCTCTCTACGGTGTCCCAACAATGCAGCTCAACTATGCGATGTAAGGTGGACCATTGCGTGCGTGTCATTAGCGAAGAATTCACCACGTGTCCTTTCACGAGCCTGCTGGAGCAGAACATCACCTGTCCTGTGTCTGCTTCATTGAAAGGTTCCTTCACAAGTCCGCCTTAGCCTTTCACACCTGTGTCCACTTTAATGAAACATTCCTTCAGGTGTTTGCTCTAGCAAAACACCATCCAGCGGACATTCCAAAGAACTTTTACATTTTCACTTCAAGGGACTCTTATCTCTCACCTGCTTTTTGTCAGAGGAACAGGAAAGTAACTGGTACGCTCTCACACACACAAGCACACATGTGCACACACTTCCGAGTGAAGAACGTAGTGCTGTGAGAATCTTTTTTTTTTTTTTTTTTTTTTTTGGATATTTTATTTACATTTCAGATGCCAATCCCTTTCCCCATTTCCCTTCCCCCAGAAAATTCCTATCCCGTGCCCCCCCCCCC
>JANHMN010000004.1:86362998-86401201 GCA_030674055.1 Rhabdomys pumilio
CAGAAGTTCTGGGATTTGAATGTTTGGCCACCTGCTGTGGTGCTGTTCTGGGGTGGAGAGTATGTCACTAGAAGCACGCTGTAGAGCTAAAGCCCCACCACGATCAGTTCACTGCCACTCTTCTGTGCTTCCACTTGAAGGCGTAAGCTCCTCGTGTCCTGGCCTGGCATCATGTGTGCCTGCTGCCATACTGTGCCTGCCATTATGGACTAACCCTCTGCAACCACAGCCAAAATAAACTCATTCTTCTATAAATTACCTTAGTCTTGAAGCTTTTGTCAATCACAGCAACAGAAAAATAATACAAGTCACACGTAGTTTGTCATCAAAATGATCTTTTAAATTTTATCCTGTAAGCAACTAAAGCTGACAGAATTTGTGACTGACACAATTCAAGAAGCTTTAAATCAATTTTTAATACAGTAGGAAACGTAGATACCCAGAACTACTATGTGGTTATTTCCCCAGTTCCTTGATGTCTAACTAGAATAGACTTGGCAACTCGCACAATCCCCATATTGATCCATAAATCATTATGGTAGGAAGGATCGAGTAAGAACCCATACAGATTCTTCTCCTTGACAATGTATTAAAAAAAAATGTACACACAGACACAGAAAATGAATGCCAAAACTAACGGTTTGAAAAACAAAGAGCTGGTTAGCACATGGCTTGGTGGTTAGGTATTTTTATAAGCAGCTAGCTCCTGGTGAGGGACGTGAATCCTCCTATCTAGATAGATAGTAGCTCTGGTGGCAGCTAGCACCTATAATGCAGTATTTACTGGATCAAAGTAATGCAACTTGTAATCTAGTGGTCAGATGCATTTTTCTCTATTCTAATTTAAAAGGGAAAAAAAGGCAGAAGCACTTCACTAACCACACCAGTCTTCAGTTCTGTTAACTTCCCTACATCCCAACATGTTCCACAGACAATGATCTTCCTGGACATCTACACAGCATCAGATTCTTCCCACATAGATACATTATACTGGATCTGATAAAAAAAAAAAAAATCTTTATCCCATCACTTGGAAGGAAGAGACAGATGAACCTCCATGAGTTTGAGGTCAGCCTGGTCTACATAGGGAGTTCCAAGACCACCAAGGCTACATAGAGATACCTTTTTTCTTTTTTTGAAAGCAAAAGAAAAAAGAAGAGAAAAAGAAAAGAAACAAAAACAAAAACCAACCAACCAACAAACAAAATCAAAACCAAAATACAAGAACAAGCAAACCAGAGTGTGAAGCTAAGCTCTACTCTGAGGTTTCTGCCAGCAGCTAAGAGTCTAGTCAGATGACTGAAAACATAGTTATTTTAACAGAGAGAATTTAATATAAAGAACGAAAATACACATAGAACTGTCAACTAAGCAGTTGAAAAGCAGAGGTAAATACAACATAGGAGAGGTATAAGCTTCACAAAGCAGGAGGATTCTTTATTCTGGGGGAAAATATGTCTGGTCAAAGTTTCTTTCCGTTCACCTCCCCCAAAATAGAAGGAAAGAAATTCAAGCAATAATTCTAAGTCTCTAAACTCCGAGAAGTAAATTATAGACTATTATGTGTGTGTATACACGTGTATGTCCGTGTGTGCCTATGTGTGTGTGTATCTACATATAGTAGGCAGAGAGTTAGGTAAGTGGGTGGATGGATGGATAGATGGATGGATGGATAAATGGACAGAAAGATAGATGTGCATGTATAGGCAGAGGTAAAAGCTGGGTATCTCCTTCAAGCTTACTTTGAGACAGGTCTTTTATGAAACTTAAAACTGACCAATTCAGCCAGCCTGCCTAGCCAGACATCTCAGCCCTAGGATTAGGAGTGAGCGCCACAGCACAAAGCTTCTGAGCACGGCTTACGTGGGGTGGAGCTCAGATCCTTGTGCTTGTTTCACAAGCACTTCACAAACTAAGGCCAGCCCCAGCCTCGGCACTTGTGACACATCCTTTCTCACTCCACACTAGAGAACCCATTCTAGTTTTTAAGTCATACAACAAAGGGTGCTTCTGTGGATCACAGGCACGGTCTTCTTATCTAGATATTAGTTACATGGACTGACACATTTTGAGCACTCCCAGGCAGTAGATTTAAGACTTTTGTCCTTTTTTGTGCATATATAAGCATCCAGAAGAACTGCAAGGTATGCTGCTGTCACTTTCCACTTGTCCTTAACACTAAGACTGACAAATTCTTAACATATTAACCTTTCACCTCCCACAAACTAGGTAAAGGAACAACAGAATCCTTTGTTTCTGGATTTAATTATAAAAATAGTGGAGAAATTGTTTTGTGGTGTGGAAATGACAAAAATCGTGGAGGAAAAAAAAACATGACAAATGAAATCTTATTGAGACTTGTAAATATTGAAAACCAAGAACATTAAGTAGGGCTGCAAAGAGAAAGCAAAGAGTGACCAGTAAGAAACTGGAACTAGCAAGGCCTGGAGTCAAGAACAAGCTCTATAATTCACTACCCATGTGCCCTAGGAAGGATACTTCATTCCCCCAAACTCCACATCTGTCAAATGCACTAATACAGAAGTACGTAGGGATTATAAATATCCCCTGAAATGGTCTTCGTGGAGCTGAATTCAGTAACTACTATTACTGAGTAAGAATGACAGTGCTGCTGTATGAGGCACTACTAAAAGAGAAGAAAAAGCTGAGCTGATTTAGGACTATAACTATCTTTTGTTTGGAGAGTCTCAATGTCTAACATAGTTCTTGAAAGAGAATGCTGCTCAGTAACAATGGGATTTAATGACGCACACATGATTTGAAAGTTAGGAAAATAGCTGTTGAAGACTTCAGACTAAAACAAAGATGTCGTGGATAGGAGAAATAATTGTAGATTAAATTTCAGAAGGCTGGGGACGTAGCTCAGTTGCTGAAGTGCTTGCTATCATGCAGCAGGTGTTAGGTTCAATCCCAGCACTGCAAAAGAAAACCATGATGCATGCTTGTGACGCCAGCATTCAGGAGGTGGAGGCAAGAAGACTGGAATGTCAAGGTGTCTTCTGGTTCAAACCTAGCCTGGGGTGCATGAGACCTTGAGGGGAGGGTCTTAGAGAACAGAAAACTGGACGCAAACAAAGACTTAAAGATGTATGTTTGAGGTGGGTTTCTGAGGTGGGGGGGCTGGATGATTATTTTTGTTGTGTTTTTGAGAAAGGGTCTCCGTATGTGCCTAGGTTAGCCTGGGACTTAGGATCATCTCCTGTCAGCCTCCGGAGAATTGAGACTTCAGACTTTCACCACAGCACATGGCAACATGGCCAAATTTCTTTAAGATTTACGAAAATAACAGTGGCACAAGTCCCTAAGCCTGGCACTCAGGAGACCCCTAAGGCAGTGCTTCTCAATCTTCCTATGCTTGCGACCCTTTAATACAGTTCCTCATGCTGTGCTGACCCCAACCATGAAACCGTTTTTACTGCTACTTCATAACTGTAATTCTGCTAGTGTTACGAATCTAATGTAACTATTTTTGGAGACAGAGGGTTGTCAAAGGGACTGGGACCCAGAGGTTTAGAACCACTGCTCTAAGGTGAGTTCCAGGCCATCCTGGGTTACATAAGTCTCTTTCTCAATAAATAAATAAGTAAATAAATAAATAAATAAATAAATAAATAAATAAAAACAGAAACAACAAAAAAAATGTCTAAAGGAAAGAAAATCCTAATTACAAAATAAGATAGACTAAAACTGATGATATAGCCAGGTGGTACTCACCTTTACTCCCAGCACCTGAGAGGCTCAGCTAGCTAGCTTGGTCCACATAGGAGTTCCAAGCCAGTCGGAGTTACATGGTGAGACCTTGTCTCATAAAAAATAAAAATAAATAAAATAAATAAAGAAAAAAAAAGAGGCAGGTGTAGTGGCACACACCTTAATCCAAGCACTCTGGAAGCAGGGGAAGGCTGATCTCTGAGTTTAGGACAGTCAGGGCTACACAAAGACAGACAGACAGACAGACAGACAGACAGACAGACAGACAGACAGATCAATCGATCAATCTTACATTACTAGCTGCAGCCCTAAATTGCAGATAATTGGATGCCAAGAAACTAGAATTAATTACAAGACAAATGGAGGTAAAGGGAAAAGATCCAATTCACATTAATACGCTGATGTTTTTGTCTTTGACTAGGAAGCAAAAGTAACCTAGAAAGAGGAGGAAGATGTTACTCTTTCCTTGGGTTTGAATAATTATGACTACTAGGCTGCAGAGATGGATCCCAAGAGCTCTTGGTGATCTTTCAAAGAACCCAAGTTCAATTGTCAGCACCCATGTTGGGTGGCTCACAGCTGTGCACAAGTCCAGTTCCAGGGGATCTGGTGTTGCCCTGGGACCTCTGGCTTCCCTTGGCACCTGCACTCATGTACACACACCTTTACAGACATGAGCTCATACACATAATTTAAAACATAGTAAAAATAAACCTAAAGAAAAAAAAAAAAACTCCAATCTAAGCCACACAAATAAGGGGGTAGTTCTCCAAACTGTTGGGAAAAGAATACTCTTATTGCCACACAAAGAAACACAGGAACAATACAAAAGTAACCCAGCGAGACAATTTCTTTTTAGGAAGCAAACAAGCATACCAAGCAGGAAATGTAATACATTTTTAATCCTCACAAAGGAGTCTAAAACCTCTCTCCACTGGCTGGATAGCATCACAGTCTTCCACGTTGGCTAGTTGTAAAAGAACTGAGGCATCAGAACGAGGAGAGGGATCTGCCAGTCTGAAAATGCCTCCTGTAACAAAAGTGTTATCAGGTGAGAGAGAGTAAAGATTTGTATAAAAAGTTCTACAGTGTAGGGGATGGTAAGAGATTTGGGGTTCTTGGCATAAAAGTTTCACAAGCTGGCAAAGGTTCTGTTGACCATGGCAGGCTGGCACCTTTGAGAGACAAACCATTTTTCGTATTCTCTAACCTACACTAGCATTTTGTAAAACCTACACAGAGATTATACATGAGAGAATACAAATGGGCGGATTCCTAGGAGTGAACAAGCACTTCACTTCCAAGCTATGTCCCAGCACCAGGTCTCATTTTTAATATTATTTTTATTTTAATCATCAGCTAGAGAATCTTCCTGTTAGTGTCTCTGACTCTTCTATATGATCCAGAACCAATGGTATTTATTTTAGTATCTGCTACTATAGTCCAGTGGTCTACTCTGGAAACAGTTCATCAGTTGTTGCTAAAATACCAAGCTAAACTCTCCCTTACTACCCCACTTACTGTGAGAAGCACGAAGACTTCTTTGTGTCTCCTCAAAACTATTTCCTCATCACCCACTCTTGAACCCGTGTCTGTCCTGTTCACAGACAGAGCTAAAGGCAGCCCCTGAGCCGTCTCTGAGCAGGTTGGAGGCCTGCCTGCACTTCGGGCTGCACACAGCTGTCACTGAGGGGGAAATGGAACTGAACGTGTGTCAGCCACACCAACAGCAGCCTGTCATCGCATCCTCTGGTGGGGGATGGTCAAGCGAGAAAGAACTAAGGTAACAGAACTAAAACCACCCACGCTCCCTCCATCACAAAACCAATAGTGTTCTTTCCTGCATTTGCTTCCAATGTCCGGACACAGAGCTCATTTTTATAGCACATATTTAAGGTAGATTTGTGTGGGTTGTGTTGTGTGCACACAGTAGCATATGTTCTAATGTATTCTAATGACATGTCATTTTAAAACTGAATTATTTTAATGGCTGGAGAAAACTTATCTTGGAAAAAAAAGGCAATGGCTACCCAATAATCCTCTGTTAGGCGGATAAGCTGTTTTCAGTTTGCTGGGAGAAGAGGTGTATTGAGACATTGCCTCTTTTTGCCCAGGATGGCCTTGAACTCATGTATACCTCAGGCTAGCCTTGAATTCCTAGGGTCCTTTAGCCGGTGAGGAAAGGCCTCTGCTATCCGTATATGCAGAATTGTAGCCTTACTGTACTGTGGGTTCTAGAGCTCTAGAAAACTGGTCATTGGGGGATTGGAAGTATTATGGAGTTCAAGACCACCAAGAAAAAACTACCAGATTAATTCCGATTATAATTAGCCAAATTTATTAAAACTGCTAGCAAGGCTGCAGTCTCTAACCCAAATCAGAGACATGTTGCCCAGAAGCAGGTAAAGGAAGGACTTTGAAAGGCAAACTCCACAAATACTTCATATCTGTGGAATTTAGAAGTATGTGAGCAACTGCCTTCCTCCCCATGCACATAGCAATAAGCCAGTTTGCAGATGTCAGAGCAAGCAGTTAATCATTTCACAACAGTTACACAGTCCTGGGGAAGGGACAAGAAGTCAGGGTTGGTGGGAACTCATCTTTCAGGAATCTAGGTCAGAGACAAAGGGCTAACATGGGTGCCTAGCACAAAGTGGAGTTTTCCTTGGCCGTCACAAAGCACTATTGGTAAAGCATGGATATACTAAGCAATGATCTAATTAAACTTCAGATGAGACACACACATACCAGGGCTTCTGTTCTAAATTAAGAGAATGAAATGCTGACCACACAGGCCAAGAACACAAGCCAATCACTGAATCTACAGAGTCTAGCAAATATATTTTAATTAAAATGAAAAAGAGAAAAGACAGATGAAAATCCATAAAAATTATAAGGCATAAGACAGATGCACAAAATTCAATGAAACACTTAAGAATAAACTAGGCGGGAGTAGGGAGATGTCTCCACTGGTAAAGTGCTTGCCGTGTGAACCTGAGGACCTGGGTCAGATCCCTAGTGCCCACAGAAAAGCTGGGAATAGTGATGCACACATCTATAAGCCAGAACTTGGTGAGCACAAAGAGGCAGATCTCTGCATCCCATAGGCCAGCTAGCCCAGACAACCAGTGAGCTCCAGATTCACTGAGAAAACATGTCTCAACTAGGAGGAACAGGATCAAGGAAGAGAATCCAGCATTGCCTTTTTGCCTCCTCATGCACTGGCACCTACAAGCACGCATGTACAGATCTTCATAAACACATACATACACCATCCACACAGACAATAAGTCTAAACTACTGAAAGACCTAGACACATGCACATCTGCTCTGAGACTGGAAATCTAAAGGAGACAGGTGACTCCTCAGAAAAGTATAAATTACCAAGCAACTTACAATTAATGAGAACACAAGGAGACCTCTACCCATTAGAATGTACTAAGGACAAGTTTGGGGGGGAGCACACCTTTAATCCCAGAACTCTGGAGGCAGAGGCAGGCAGATCTCTGTGAGATCGAGGCCAGCCTGGTCTACAGAGTAAGGTTCAGGACAGCTAGTATTACACAGAGAAACCTTGTCTCAAAATAAAACAAGACAAAACAAAAGAATGCACCAAGAAAGAAATTCACAGACTTCATAGTTGAAGTCTACTAAAGACCTAAAGACAGGCAATGCCTATTAAATATATCATCTTGACCCAAAACAACTTTATGAAAACAGAAGACCCTTACTGCCCAAACTACACATGGACAGCAGAACAAAACAACCGAATTTGCAAATACCAATCATGAACACAAAAACAAGTTTAGATCAAGTATTAGCAAATCAAACCACTACAATGAAATAGTACATAAAGCAAGTCAGGTTTGCTCCAAGAATGAAAGAATGGTCATAATTCTTCAATTCAGACATTACATTCATGTAATCTATATTACATTTCCACAGGAAAAGCAATATGTATAATTATCTATCTCAATATGTCTTCTATTTTGGTTTTTGAAACAGGGTCTTGCTATGCAGCCGAGGCTTGTCTTGAACTTTTTCCTCTTGTTTTCACCTCCCAAGTACTAGGATTATAGACATTATTCACCAATCCTGAATCAATAGATTTCTGATAAAAACAAACCAACAAAAAACTTGATAAAATTTGTCACCTATTTGGGTGGTACGTAAAGAGGGGCAGCTTAGAAAGTTAACAAAGACAAGACACCTCCAAAAAGCTACGGAAAACCTCACATCTCATTAAACTTTAGAGGCATCTTCACTAACATCAGGAGTAAGGAAACCACAGTCAGTGTTACTGGTCACTCTGTACCAGCTGTCTCACTTAAAGCTAGAAAAGGAAATGTGCTTCTTGGCCACAAGCAATATTTCAAACTTAAGCCAAAGAGAATTTACTGGAAGAATTTCAGCAACTCCCAAAAGAAATTCAAAGCTAAAAATAACAAGGGACCTGCAAATGGCCATACAGAAGAGGGATCTCTGTAACAGGACAGGACCAATTCAGTTAGCCACTCTGCCAAGATCGCTAAGTACCAAGCGCTCAGTAATTCATCACTGAGATGCAAAGGCTTGCAAAGAAATACCCATCTACAACTAAACTGTTACAGAAAGGCTAGGGGTGTGTGTATCTGTGTACGCGCTGTCTATCATGTCCTACTCTGTCATGGTCTATCTTACTCCTCCCAGACAGGGTCTCCAGCTGACCCTAAGCTAGGCTAGCAGTCAGCAAGACCCAGCAATCCTGTCTCTCCCAAACCCCCACAGAGCCCAGGTTGCAAGCACATGTAGCTACTCTCAGCTTTTTACACAAGTTCTGGGGAAGTGATCTCAAGTCCTCAGGCATGTGCATCCAGCTGTCTTACCCACACACACACAAACACACACATGAGTTAAAAATAATAAAAATAAATATATTTGTAAAAGAGTATAAATTGGTGTTTCTATAATCTTTGGTATGAGAACAACCTTCCTGAAACAATATATAAAGCCTAAAAGTCATAAAGAAGATGTCTATAAAAACAGATCTGTCTGTAAAAACATTCCTTTTTAAAAAAATTCCTTTTAAAATTCCTTGGCCGGGGGCTACACCCAGGGGGAGAGCATTTCAGTAGCTTCCTTCTCCAGTAGCAACCATGAAGGGCCTAGAGTTTGTGTTTATATTTAGCATTTAGAAATGTCAACAGTTTTTAAAAGCTTTTACACATGGATTTTAAAATAATGCATTAAATGTAAATAACATGTTCTTTACCAAAATAACTATTATCAAAATCAAAAAAAGTATTTCGTGAGAAAAGGCACATTGCTGTCTAGTTAGGAAAATCTCCATAATATTAGTCTAGCCTCAAATAGAAATGTGTGCCGGGATTCATTAGCTGTTTTAATCATCTCTTACAACACTGTAAGTCACAAGGCCATTGGGAAACTTCGCTGTACACTCATAAAGGCAACGAAAAGATGAATAACAACCTCTTAATACGTTATGAAAACAATGAATTTTACAGTGTGTGACAGGGAAGTTCATGGAAATCACACTTTGAAAACATCTGATTTAGTCAACACAAGATACTATCCAGATTCTAGATATGGAGTGGTAACAAAACTGTAGTTCTCCTTAATCAGAGAAACAGTATCCCCTGCAGATGACCTGTTCTTCAACGAGTTAGACACAGAAACTCTCAAAAGCAAATGGGACACAAGGATTTAGAGAGTTCGTAGTCCAGAAAAGGTGAGAGAATCAAATCATCCCTACATCTTCACCCTTCACCTACTGGACAAGGAAGGCAGCGAAATGCCTGAACTCAAAGACAGAGACTCAGAAAAATGATGGCAACGTGGGTAACTTTAAAAGAAAAGCCACAAATTCAGTGTGAGAGACTGAAGAACAAACATTGTTCTTTGGTCACATGGTTCATGGAACTCAACGTTGTGAAAATCTCGTCACATCCCACATGTTTCACAGATGGCTGAACTACAAGCCAAGTGACTGTTACTTGTACCAAGTCTCTAGTGACTGATTGAGAAAACCCAAAGCCCACTCTCCTGGTTTAACCCGGTAGCAAGGTGCTAGGTCCCACCTGAGGCGTTCTGTTCAGGGGTCTACATCACTTTCCTAATACTAGGTCTGAGTCGGGTGCTCTGTACTGAGGGGTGGGCCGCAGGGGATCCCGGCGTCTCTGCCTCCGGCAGTGAGGACGCGGAACCGGGAGCGCGTCGGGCCCCTTCACTCACCTGGTCGCTGCTTCAGCGCCATCACCGACACAAGGTAGTGGGCGATGTCAAAAAAGGGGAACATGGACGTGCGGGAGAAGGCCAGAGTCAAATCATCCCACGGGTACTCCATGACGACTACCGACCCCGCCGGCCCCAGCAGCCGCGGCTGCCGGTTCCCCTCCGGCGGCGGGGGTGGGGGAGGGGACGGCCGCGCCAGCTCCAGCCCTGCGCGTGCGTGCTGGCGCCTGGGGGCGGGGTCCGGAACGGGGGCGGGGCCGGAGCCGGAACGAGAGGCGGAGCCAGCGGATTATACCAGGTCCTAGTTCTCTTAATAAAGGTAAGACATTTTCTCAGTGCAGCAGTCAGAGCCAACTGACCCAGGGGGCAAAGCTCAGAGTCAGAGTCTATGTAAACGGATGCCATTTGTCTTTTCTGAACAACCATGATGTAACTCATTTATTACTTAGTGAAGATATGAAAAATAAAACAGTCATCCATATCCCCATGAAACTTGAGTTTTCCCAGGAGAAACTTTATTTTTTTTTTTTTAAGAACTCACGGTATTTCACAAAGCATAAAAAGTATGGATGCCATGCCAAGGCAGTTGGTTAGGGAAAACCACTGCGGGGAAATGCATAAGGTATTAAAAGCTAGTCTTTAAATGTTCGAAGTTATTTTGACTAGACTACAACCTGAAAAATGAAATTGGAAAAGAAATTAAAAAACCTTCCACAGTAAAACCAGGCGTTTTAAGTTCTTAATCAATCGCTACATTGCGCTCAGTCTTGTTTACCAAAAGCCCTACCATTGTGCTAAATTCGTTGTTCAGGTGAGGGAGATGGGCCGGTCGCTGAAGTTGCAATCCAGCTCCAAAGATTTATAAGAAGAGACTAGGGAAATCAGAAATGTACTCACTGGTCACAGATAGAGAAAGACCGACAAGCAGAGTAAAAATGGATGCAAACTCCACCTGTAAAGACAGCAAACGGAGCCAGGTTTTGAAAAACAAGAAAAGGAACAATCTGCGGAAATTGGTTGCAAAAGAACTAGAAATAAAGGAAAGAAGTGAGGCTGGGTAAGAAAAAAATAAGTAAGTTTGGCACATTTTTATCTGACATGTCAACAGGTCGCTCTGTTACTTGGAATGTGTAGACACGTGAGCTATTGAGGGAGGAGGTAGGTGACAGTTCGATTGCTGCAAAGGCAATCGCCTTTTTCTCCTGAATTTAACCTTTAATATTAACTCACTTGGCGAATGTTATTTACATACATGCTTTATACCGAACATGTTACTGGCTGCCAGAGGCACTGTCCTAAACACCAGGCTTAAAATGTAAGAGAATGGTAGCAACTTTCTTCATTTCATAACCTGTCGAGAAACAATGGCCTTGATAAAAAATACTTTTTGATCTGCTTTTCTGGGCAAACACTTTTTATAGTGAAACATTTCTTTTCAGCTTCTGGCACACGCTGTTCGTCATAAAAAATAACAAAATAAGAAACACTCAAGGCTTTATTAGCTCTTCTCAGAGATATTACAGGCTCCCTGACGTTTGACTCAGCACATGAGTGTAAAGGTAAGTTTGCTCACATCTGCCTGGGGCCTGAAGACAATTTGCTTCTGGTCACTACATAGACTACTTGGTCTAATAAAATGCTGCGTAATTCAGACAAACAACTGAGAAAAGACTTAGAAGAGGAAAGAAGAAAGGCAGGATTTGGGGACAGTTCATCTGGGACTACTCAGGCTTTTCTGGGCGTTTGAAAGTGATTTACAAAAGTTGCTGATAAAATAAATCCAAGGTATACACCTTAGAAAACAAAGCTGAGCTAATAGGATTATCATCTAAGGAACTTTGACTCGAGCTCTTTAATGCATTTTGCTGTTGTTGTTGTTGCTGTTGTTGTTGTTGCTGTTGTTGTTGCTGTTGTTGCTGTTGTTGTTGCTGTTGTTGTTGCTGTTGCTGTTGTTGCTGTTGTTGTTGTTGCTGTTGTTGTTGTTGCTGTTGTTGTTGTTGCTGTTGTTGTTGTTGTTGTTTAGAAGCATGTGAAACTAGTAAACTAGTATTTTTCTAAACCAAGTTTCTCAACAGTAGAACCACTGACATTTGAACTGAACAATTCTTTGTGGGCTGCCCTAGGTAGTGTAGGATATTTAATAGTATCCCTTGTGCATTCACACATGCACGTACACACACACACACACACACACACACACACCAGTTGTAATGATCAAAAATATCTACAGATATTTCGAAATGTTCCCAGTGTGGGGAAGATTACAAAATCATGCACAGTCCAGAGCTGTGCTGGTAAATGAATCAAGGACAGTGCCTCTATTAATACAAACATTGCCATAAGGTTAGCCAGAAGGTTAATTCTAGAACCGCCCTCATAACCCATGTTAGTCCCTGCTTGTTCATGTCTCTCCCTGGCTCCATGTCTGAGATACTCAGCTTCACAAAAGGCATTTCCTTTCTTTTCTGCAATACTGCTTCCTAGCCACTGAGTGGCATGCCTTTAACTTTGACAAATTCATTGTAATATTTTTTTTTTAAGAACCATGAAGAGTGCAAGAAAAAAACAGTTTCATTTTAAAGGTAACAGCTGTATTTTTAAACTTTAGTATTGTGGACAGGTATTTTTGTCTGAAGTTATTTTCTTAAATTAATTACACTTATTTATCGTGTGTGTGGAGGTTATGTGTATGCGATTCAGGATGCATACGTAGGTCAGAGAACAGCTCAATGCAAGTCAGTTCTCTCCTTCTACCATGTGGGTCTCCCAGGTATCAAACTCGGATCCCCAGGCTTGGTGGCAGATGTCTTTATCCACTTGAGCCATTTGACCACCTCACCTAATATAATATTAATAACCTATTAAATAGCCACTTAATAGCTTGTCAGTATCAAATTATATTACAAAAAATATATGACACAAAAAACACAAGAACTTTATTTGGAGGGGAAGGAGGGTGGATGGGGGAGACAGAGTTTTTCTGTGTAGCCCTGGCTATCCTGGAACTCACTCTGTAGGCCAGGCTGGCTTTGAACTCAGAGAGCCACTGTCACTTTGGGAGCCTCTGCCTCCCAAGTGCTAGGATTAAAGGCATGCACCACTACTGCCTGGCTTGAATCTAATGTTCAGAATTATAAAGGAGGGAGTAACTAGAGAATGCTGGTCACTCAAAATATAGACCACATCCAATCGGCACAATGAGACACTGACTCATGAGGTTTCAGTGATTAAGTCAGTCTGAGAATCCACTTAACTCTACTCGGTATGTATTTGGTAATAACACCTTTGTTGTTGTATCCGCAGGAATACGTGACCTTGCCCCTTATTTCTACACTTGAAATGAAAATCCTTTTCTCTAAGTGTTAGCATCATTCATACATCCAGTAAACATAAAACTATTAGACTTACCTAAATAAAAACCTGAGCTCACCAAAGGAAGTATCTACTGGTCAGCAAAGCTAAACCATCAGTCACCAGTATGGTAGCTGCCAGTACTCTGTGGTTCGAAACATCTGTAGCAATCTGTCTCTGGTCAAGAGTGATAAGGAAGTGAACCAAAAACATGAAGAAAATAAAATTATTTGGGGGCCCCAAAGATGGCTCAGTTAGTGAAAGTCCTTGCTACACAAACCTGATGAGCTGAGTTTAATCCTCAGAACCCACAGTGACAGGAAGAATCAGCCCCAACAGAAGTTGTCCTCTGTCACCTGGCTTCCTTGACAAGCATGTGCCTGTGTGTACATGGCCCCCACATATAATGGTGATGATGATAATGATGATGCATGCATGTGCTTGTGTGTGCATGGCCCCCACATATAATGGTGATGTTGATGATGTTGAGGTGGTGGTGGTGGTGGTGGTAGTGGTGGTGGTAGTTTGAATGAAAATGGTCCCCTATAGGCTTATAGGGTGTAACACTATTAGGAGATGTGTCCTGTCAAAGTAGGTGTGGTCCTGTTCTGGGAAATGTGTCACTAGGGATGGGCTTTGAGGTTTCATATGTTCAAGACAGGCCCCATGTTGCTTTCTCTGCCTGCTGCCTGTGGATCCAGATGTAGAACTCTCAGCTACCTCTCCAGCACCATGTCTGCCTGGATGCTGCCATGCTTCCCGCCATGATGATAATGGACTAAACTTCTGAAACTGTAAGCCAGCCCCAATTAAATGTTTTCCTTTATAAGAGTTGCCACAGTCATGGTGTCTCTTCACAGCAATAGAACTTTGACTAAGACTAATAATAACAGCAGTAATAACAATAGCAGTAGTAGTAGTAAATGATGGTATGATACAAAAATATAAAATAAAATGAAAATTTTAAGAAATTTCCAATACAAATAGTAAGTCATTCTGAGAGGCTTGGGAAAAGTAAGGAAATTACTGGATGCTGTAGAGTTATTTTAATCCAGCAACACAGCTGCTCTGGCAAGGAATCACATCCAAAGACCTAGGTCTTTGGGATCTCAATGGAATGACATACCTTTAATCCCTCTGGTTGGAATACAGACATGCCCTTAGTGTACGCCTTTAACCCCAAACAATGAAAGCAAGGTTAGTTTATAGAAGGAAGCAGCCATGTTTGAAAGTGATGCTTGATTGCTGAGCAAAGTGACCCATCAGAGAAAGGTTTGAGAGAATGATTCAGAGTTAGGATATGCCCATCTCTCATGAGAACAGCGCAGGAAAGAGAGGACTTAAGAGAGCAGTTGGGGTGGTGGGAGTCAGTTTTAAAGACTCAGGTTCCAGAGAGAACAAACTAGACACAAATGAAAGCATAGGAGCCAGAGAAGGAGAAGGAGCCAGAGAATTAGAGCATATTGCCAGTGTTAGCATGAGGCTGAGTGAAACAATTCAGTGAGAGGCCAGTTTGAATCAGTCAGTTTGGAGAGGAGTTTTGAGCCAGAACAACTGAGTTGGAACAGCCAGAGGTCAGAAAGAGCTAGAAATAGTGAGTTTATTCAGCGATAAGCCTTAGATGACAGAATTCTGTGAAAATGAAGACAAGTTGAATATCAGACCCAAGAAGAAGGAAAAAAAAAAAAGAGGACATTTCTGAGCCCTACAACAACAGAAGGCCAGAGCATTTTCTCAGTTACTGATCATACTCAGTGCCAGCATCCCTCAGCCTGCGCTCCTCTTGCCCCATTCAGCATTGCTAGGAGACATAGCCTGCCTGGCATGGAGAATATATCTTCTCCTGGTTCACCTGGTTCACATGTGAGACACAGCTGTACATCTGAAGCAATCTCTTGAAGAGAGATATAGCATCTCACATACCAGAAACTGGCCTTGAAAACTCACTCTGTAGCTGAGGGTAGCCTTGAACTTGTAATCGTGACGTTTGGGTTTCTGTGGTGTTGGGAATCAAACCAAACTTCAGTGCATGTTAGCAAGCACTCTACTGAGAAAACTACAACCCCATCATAAATTATCATTTTCCTCAAACCATTTACTTTAAACTAGTGCTAGAGGAAAGATGCAAAGGCCATCAGTCGCAGACTAGAAATTTTTATCCTGGTGCCATCAGTTCCTCTTATGTACCCTGTAAGCACTGTTAAGCACTGTTTTTTCTCCTCAAACACTACTAGGGGGTTCCTTTCCTGAGTGATACTGTGATAGGCATCCTATCTTTTAACAGTATCTAGCAGAAACCATCACTTTCTCCTCATTTAAGATACTAAAGAATGCTAGGTGGTAATGGTATACACCTTTTTTTTTTTTTTTTTTTGGCACTTATTCACCTTACATCCTGCTCACTGCCCACCTTCTGGTCTCCCCATCCCACAATCCTTTCTCATTCCCCCCTCCCCTTCTCCTCTGGACCTCTGGAAGAACAGACAATGCTAACTGCTGAGCCATCTCTCTAGCTCTAGGATAGGGGTGGGGTTTGTAAGGGACTGAGAGGAGAGGAGGAAGGGGAGTTACAATCAAGATATAAAGTGAATAAATAAACAAATTAGTGAAGTAAAACCAGAAGAATATGTATGCGTCACATCTAATTTTACTGTTCAAGTCAGTGTTCAGTAGCAGAGTCATAATGCATGGATGGCTAGTTTCCCAAGGACCACTTCAATTACCATATAGTCTTTGAATCTCTGCAAACCTTGAGATATACAAAATCAGCAATATGTGAGACTCTATCTGTAGTTTGTTATGTATAAAGCTGAATCTTCTTAAGGTTTTATCTAAAAAGCTGATTTGTAAGTTAGCTTAAAGAAACAAGTACAAAGTTGGCCATGATGGCGTGTATCAGCAGGTTGGTGAGCTCTAGGTCACTGAGGGCTCCACAGGGAGAGCCTGTCGAAAACTAGATAAGTGAATAAGTATATAAGTAAGTAAATAAAAACTAAGGAAAATTTTTTTAATCAGAAAGTCATGTTTTATTTAACTGACACTGAAACAGCAATTCAGTTGTTTGATCACCATTACTGTGGAAGTAAAAGATTTCACACCGCCTCCCAGTGAATATCACAAAACAATACACAAACAAACTCACATTAACCCACATGAGCAGAATAAGAAAAAAAGTTTCCAAACTTGGAGACATGCTTTTAAAATGATCTATCTTTGTATTACAAAATGAAAGTATAATAAGAGACATAGACAGGGACTGTCATTGTTTTGGTGAACAGTGACAGTTCTCAGAACATTCTAATGAATTAATGTCAACTTGTAAATTGTATTATTGAATATCTTGGTTATTTTCTGGGGTTATTAAATATCTGCTATTTGAAAATGGTTATGGTTATATTTGTGCACCACAGCTACTTTCGGAAGTTAGAGAACAGACTACATGTATAACTTTACTCCCAGCCCTTTTTTTTTTTTTTTTTTTTTTTTGCTTTTATACCATTTTAATTACATGCAAGTATTAAGGTCAGTTCTAGGTTGAGGAACTAGCAATACAATAGATGCAAATAGTCAAGGAACAAGCAAGACAATAAATAAAGTCCCATGATCACTCCCGTGCTACTGTTTCTAAGGGCTTATCAGGATGACCCAAATATCTGAGCCTACTTCTCTGTTCTAGCCCAAAGTCATTTTCATACCTGAAGCCTAAATCTTCTAGCCTAAGATTTAGGTTCCTGCCTGAAGTTAAAAGCAGAGATTCCTACAGGTGCCTAAGAAAGGACTACTTCCCCAGAGTTACTTAAACTTTGGAAACCCATGTCCACCCACACTCTAAGCAATTTATTAAACTGAGGTGTAGCTTTAAAATACTATTTAAGTTTTTAGGATTTCCATTATTTCAGGTGAAAATCGAGTATTTATACTATAAATATATATTGCTCATTCACCTAATAAGTATGTATCTCATCTTTCAGATGGGGCCCAACAGATCATAATAGGGAAGTCCTCCTCCGCCCTTCCGCCCCCTGTTAGCACTACCCCACAATTAGCAACATATCATTTTCATCCTTGACTACCGAAGGACATGGACGAAACCTCATCTCATGTAGCATGGTAGTAGCGTAGAACACTGAGCTGTCTGCAGTCAGAACTTCCACTCCCTATGCGCTATAATAGAAGGTTGTTGATTCATCTCTGTGAGTCCGTCTTCATCCTTAACACAGAAACCACAGCTCTGTTTCAGTGTTAGATTAGTCTCAGATTAGGAGATAATGCATCAAAACTGGTTAGAACAGTGTGGGCCACAGAGGGAACTTGGGAGTTCCCCTCCTTTTCTTCACATGCAACTGATGCTTCTGCTTCGCAACAGGGATTTTCATCAGATACAGTGGTTAAGAAGCTGGTGCTGATGCCAGATGTCCCAAGCCTTCCACTTGCTAACAAAATTCCCACAGGGGAGTGTCTCCCTGTTTGTTTCTCGTTTCTGAAATAGTAAAAGTAAACTCTAGAACTCCAGCTTTTGAGGAGGATTAGCATAGTAATAAATATGAAGAACTATGGCTAGCACATAGAAAGCCTTCAATGATGGCCAGTTGTGATGAACCAATATCAGTTTATCTGATGACACAAAGACTTCCTGAACAATTTTCCCTCGCCATGAGTAGAAGACAGCACGTAAGAAGACTCAAAGTTTGTATTCTGCTGCATTTGCCTCGATTCCCACTCCACAACCTGGGGCTGGGGAATGAAATTATGGTGTCACACTGTCTAGGCAGGTGCTCTGCCACTCAGCTTTCTCCCCAGCTCATTACCTGCCTGTCCTAATGGAACTAATGATCAGACTCATCATTGAATAGGCACCTACATACTTTTGAATGTTCAATGAAATTAATTGACTAAGACAGGGTATAAAAATGGCTTGGTGGGTAAAGTAGAGGGCTGGAGAACCCACATAAAAGCCAGGCAGGTTTGGAGCTATGTATAATTTCAGAACTCAGGATGCAGAAATAGAGTCCTCAGGACAAGCTGGCTAGTTAAACCAGCCAGGATTGGTGAGTTCTGGGTTCATGAAGAGACTCTGCCTCAACCAATAAAGTAGAGAGAAATCCTGATGTCAATTTTGGACCTCCACATGGACACATACTTGCACACACACATATCTACACACATTACACACACAACCAAAAATTGTTTATAGAACTCCAAGAAAAGATATGGACTTTTTTCTTTATTTTCTCCTTTTTTGGTTTGTTATTTATTTTCTATTTTATTTTTAATGTTAGTTCATGATAATTATGAATTCTCCAAAACAAACAGCAATAATCGTCCCTGTGATACTTGAAGATGATACAGTGGCTGTGAATATGGCATGTGCCCGGGCTGTGAATATGGCATGTGTCCGGGCTGTGAATATAGCATGTGCCTGGGCTGTGAATATAGCATGTGCCCAGGCTGCGAATATGGCATGTGCCTGGACTGTGAATATGGCATGTTCCTGAGCTTTTCTGGATCTCTCTTTCACATTCTCTCAGCTGGATGTCACTTATGCTGAAATATAATTTGTTTTGGTATAGAAAAAAAAATGTTTAAGGTGGCCTTTAAAGCTCTCACTTCACCTAACCTTGGAGTGCCACAGTAAAAACCAGGATTAGTGAGGATATGTTCTAAATCAGAGGACACTGCCTTCAAAGTTAAGTTTAGAACAACTGGTCAACAGCTGTTGCAAATCCATAACCAGTAGAGAGAGCGAGGGTAAAATTGGACATTGGGATGTGAAGACGAGCTAACTAGAGTAGGTGTCTGGCAAGTCTCGTGAGTTCAAACGGAGCTGAGACTAAGGAATCCACCCTAAGCCACACGGTGCACTGTCTATTGGCTTGAGGAAACTATACTCAAACCTTGCCCTGGCAGAAAGGTGAAAAAAAAAAGTCAAGCCAATAAAACAAGAAGACAGCTCAGAGACAAGGAAAGTTGGATGGCTACCTATATAAAACTACTCTAGACTAGAACCAGCAAGGATTTCTTCTGAACAGGTAAATGATAAAACAAACAACCACAATCAAAGCATACACTTACCCTCCCAAAAGAATTTTCTGTCCAAAAGACAGATACCTTCTCACAAAATAAGAAAAAAGAAAAAAAAAAGTCTCAGCTATAGGCTATAGTATTTGAATGATGTAACGACTGTACTAATACATGAATTCTCAAAAAATAAAATAAAATAATTAAATCTTATAAGGAAAAAATTACGTAAAATTACTAACTTTTCATTATCTAAAGATACCTTTAAAAATATACATCTTAGCCAAAATATATAAAAAGTGTTATAAATCATAGGAAAACATCTTTTTTCCAATAATTTACTTATTTACATTACATCCCTGTTGAAGCCCCCTCCCTCCCCAATTACCCTCTCCCCTTCTCCTCAGACAAGGGGAAGCACCCCTTAGGTATCACCCCACCCTGGGACATCTAGTTCCATTAGAACTAGGCACATCCCCTCTCACTGAAGCCCAACCAGGTAGTCCAGTTAGGGGATCCAATGGCAGGCAACAGAGTCAGAGACAGCTCCTTCTCCAGCTGATAGAGGACCCACATGAAGACCAAGATGCACATCTGCTACATATGGGGGAAGGGGCTTAGGTCCAGTCCCTACATGCTGTTTGGTTGATGGTTAAGTCTCTATGAGCCCCTAAGAGCCCAGATTAGTTGACTCTTTAGGTCACCTTGTGGTGTTCTCAACCCTTCCAGCTCATTTACTTCTATCTCCCTACTCCAAGACTCCCTGAGCTCCATCTAATGTTTGTCTGTGGGTTTCTACATCTGTTTCCATCTGTTGCTGGATGAAGCCTCTCAGGAGACAGTTATGGCAGGTTCTTGCCTACAAGCATAGCAGAGCATCATTAATAGTGTCAGGGGTTGGCTTTCTTACCTGGGATGGGTCTCAAGATGGGGCAGTCATTGGTTGGCTGTTCCCTCAGTCTTTGATCCATTTTTATCCCTGTGAATCTGGAAAACTACATATCAAATAAAAGGGCAAAAAATGTTAACAGACAATCATAAAGAGGCTTTTCAGGCCTGTGTTATACACAGAACACCCTTAGCCCATAGAGGCCCCGGGTTCCCCAGCACAGTAACAACAACAAAGAGGCTGTCAAAATAGCCAGTCAGTACAGGAGGACATCCTCAGATCTGATGTCTTCATGAAAATACAAATTTAAGCCATAATAGGGCATACTCAGGCGGGTGAGATGCCTTGGCAGGTAAACGTGCTTATCATGGAAGCCTGGTGACCTGAGTTTAATTTCCAGAACACACATGAAGGTAAAAGTGAGAGCTGACTTCGAAAATTTGGTCTCTCTCCTCACAGTGCACCTTGACACACGCACACCTACATAGTGCACAAACACTCACACTAGAGTAACTAAACATTTTAAAGGAAATGCTTTTCAAAATGACTAAAATGAGCCGGGTGGTGATGGTACATCCTTTAATCCATGCACTCGGGAGACACAAGCTGATGATAGGCAGAGCTGCACAGAGAAACCCTGTGTGTGGGGGGGGAGACTAAAATGGAAAGGAATGATAATAGCAAATCCAGGTGAAATGTAAGACAACTCAAGTTCACCAAACATAAGCACAGTGAACCAACTCCATTACTGATAGTACATGTGTTAGGAGAGGAAAAAAACCAAAAACCAGTTAAACACATATTCCTGACACCATTGTTTCTAACAGCCTCAGACAGAAAGTGCAGTCTTTAACACCTATGGCTATACACTAGTCTATGAGGATGAATGAGATAATGTTGTCTGCAGAGATTTCAATGAACCTCACAAACTGTGCTGAGATTGAGCAGTGAGAGCTTTAAAAAGAATACTTTGTTCATGAGCCCATATATACATAGTTTAAGACAGATAAAAATGAGCTATAAGTGGCCCAATAAATAAAGGGTTCATCTTGCAACCATAAGGGTTGGTGTTTGGATCCCCAGAACCCATATAAATGCAATATAGACATGGCAGCTCACCTGTAATTAATTCCATCCCTTAGAAGGCAGAGACATAGTCTGGCCCCAGAGCAAGCTGCTAGCTAGACTAGGCATATTGATCAGCTCTACTTTCAAATGAAAAGCTCTATCTCAATGAATAGGATGAAAAACAACCAAGGAAGATGCCTGACACCAACCTCAGGCCTCCACACACATGTATGCAAGAACCTGTATACACATGCGCCCACACACATGAGAATACCACACACACATAAGCATAGGTTAAAAAAATGAAGAACTACCGGCAACTAAGAAATTCTGAGAACTAGAGACATAGTCTTCCTCAGGGAAGAGGACACCAACTGGTTATCCAAAAGCAAATGATCATCCCTGTAAAACATACATGCAAGTGACATTGTATGGGTTATCTTTAGGAATAGATGTGTATATACACATAAGCATGTAAAAAACAATTAATGTAAAAAGCGGCCATAAATTTGAAAGAGAAGGAGGAGGGTGTGTGAAAGGCTTTGGAAGGAAGAAAGGGAAAAGAGTAACATCAACAGCAAAATCAGGCAGTTGCCAGGTGGTGGTGGCGCATGCCTTTAATCCCAGCACTTGGGAGGCAGAGGTAGGCGGATTTCTGAGTTCGAGGACAGCCTGGTCTACAGAGTGAGTGCCAGGACAGCCAGGGCTACACAGAGAAACCCTGTCTCAAAAAAAAAAAAAAAAAACAGCAAAATCAGACAAGACTCGTCTGAGCACTTGAAGGCAGGATCGTGAGCTTTCATTCTTAGCCACAAAATTGGTGGGATCACTTTGCAAAACTACTCAGAGTTGCAGTTTCCCTTACTTTTTATGTTCATGTGTATATAATACATGTGTGTGCAGGTGTGTGTGTGTGTGTGTGTGTGATAAAACTGAGCTATAAATGGCCCAATAAATAAAGCCCAGCTAAATAAAAACAGGGCTTTGGTCTGCATGTCTTGTAACAGACATCTCCTAAGATCTCAAGGCCAAGTTCATAAACAGATGACCATTTCTGGTTAAAATCAGTAAAATAGCTGTCCTGCAGTCAGGGCAGCCATTACTGATTGGGCTTTTCAATCATTCTCTTCTGAAGACAGGGTCTCCCTATGTTGCCCAGGTTGGCATTGAACTTGGGATCTTCCTGATTCAGCATCCCAAGTAGTTAGGATTTACAGAGCAGCATAACTGAGCTGATGAGCAGTCCAGAAGAACAAACCTGCTCCTGGCCTTGTTTATACATCTAACCACAAGAGCTGGACCCGAATATCCCAGATATGCCTTCCCTTGTCACCATATCAGGAGCTCTCTGAGGTACAGTGATTTGTTTGTTGGGTGCATCATATGGATGCTACTCTGTGATCCCTGCACCTACTGAAGACGAGGCTCAGAAGGCAAGGGTTCCGTTTAATCTTAACTGTCTACTTGACTAGATTCAGAGTCACCATGAAACCTCACCTACAAGTGTGTTTATGAGAGGTTTAACTGAAGAAGGAAGACCCACCCTGAATGTTAGCAAAGTTCAGCGACTGAAGTCTCAGACTGAAGAAACGAAGTGGACAGAGCACCAGAACTCACCTCGTTCTGCTTCATAGCTGTGCCCTGAATGTGACCAGCCACCTCATACTCCCAATGTCAGACTTTCTTCCTTCAAACTACAAGTCAAAATAGCCCTTAGATTATTAAGCTGCTCTCACTATGTATTTTACTGAGGCAATGAGAAAGGTAACTAATGCAGCAAGGTGTCTTTTATCTGCTGGAGAATGGTAAAATGTTCAAGGACTCTGACTAGAATCAGAACAACTTTGGCTTGGGGTAATGACCAAAAAGGAAAATTGAAATATTGTTTCTGCAGCACCTCAGACATGCGGCATCTTTCCATAAATACTTTCATAAGGAGGAAAGTGCCATTTATGCCTCTATTCAGGAAAACTGGCATCAAATTGGCCGAAAGAAAGCCACGGCACAAGCTAGTGTTGTGAACCAGTTCTGAGCTGGGTCTTTGTGAAAAGTGAGGGATGGTTACAGAGATGGGACCCTGTGTCTTCATAAAAGCCAGCGAGCACACTGTAGCGGTCATGGTGGATACACCTCTAATGAAAGATGGGTTAACAAGAGAAAGGTTTAACAAAACTATTCGTAATTTTCAATGGGACAAGACTTGCTAAAACTGAAGAGTCAAAGACCCAGAGAAATCTGCCCGTTTTTATATTTTTGCCTAATGTAGAGTGGTCAGCTTTGTAAAATATTATTTTGCAAGAGAGCATGAACTATTTTAATTGGCCCAGGGGCAAAGACATCCTAGCAAGGTCTGTCTACCTAGATTCTTCTTGATCCCCTCTCTGTAGCTATCCTATAGCCTTGGAAATGACCAGGCTCTCTCTGGGACGGAGATCTGCCAGAGAGAATGTGCTGTGCTAGAAACTGAGCTTTGGCAGAGCACTCACAGCTTCCTGGACTTAGCTTTGCCTTCCTGCCCATTCCTCTCTGATACACAACTCCTCTCTTCTTGGCTTTATTTTCAGGGTGTACATGGCTGCTCTTAGGCAGCACTGTGCTGTGCAAGCAGGGCGGGGAGGATCATTCATGCTGTGTTCTACCTTCAGCATCTCTGAGTCCTGGCTTTGAGGAACATTGGAGTGTATACAATACAAAATAAACTGCCAGGATAAAGTCAGGAAACATTTAATACTAGTTTAATACTAGTTTCTATTAGTAAGTCTTATAAAAGACCTAAGAATTTTTATTCATTTATTTTTTTAAAGATTTATTATTTATTTTATGTATGAGTACACTGTAGCTATCTTCAGACACACCAGCAGAGGGCATCAGATCCCATTACAGATGGTTGTGAGTCACCATGTGGTTGCTGGAAATTGAACTTAGAACCTCTAGAAGAACAATCAGTGCTCTTAAGAGCTGAGCCATCTCTCTAGCCCCCTATTCATTGCTTTAAAATATTAGATTTCTGTTATATTTTATTTTTAAAGATTTATTTTATTTTTATTATATGTATATGTCTGTGTATGCTCAAGAATGCAGGTGTGATAGGCCAGAAGAAAGTGTCCGATCTCCTGGAGCTGGAATTACATGTGATTGTGAACCACCTGACATGGGTACTGGGAACTGAATTCAGGTCCTCTGCAAGAGTGGTATGTGATCTTAACCACTGGGACATCTCTCCAGCCCCATAAAATATTAGATCTTTAAATCTAGGTTTTTTTTTTTTTTTTAAAAAAAAAAAAAAAACCTCTATCACTTCTGCTCTCAGGCAGAAGCCATCCATTTTCCAGAGCTGTGTCTGTGATAACTGGTTTGAATTTGGTCGTGGTGGCTAGCTTGACCAATTCCCAAGACTGCAGCTCACATCCACTGCCGTTAAGTCCTTGGTTTATGAGAACTAGACCAACAGATGTGGATGGAGTGCTCGGCCAGAGACAGCAGCAGTCCATCAGGAAAAGGAAGCCACCCATAGCAAAATCCACACCAAGGCTAACTTGTTCCAAGCTCATTCCCATATAGATTGCTGTATATTTAAACTAGTAATGAAAGAATGAAACTAGAGTAGAATAGTCAACATCAAAGGAAATGAATTTAAGACTAGAGGAAGCTGAGTGTGGGGACACATGCCTCTAATCACAGTACTTGGGAGCCAGAGACAGGCAGAACTAAGTGAGTTCAAGGCTAGCCTGGTCTATGTAGCAAGTTCCAGGCCAGCCAAGGGTTACATTGTTAGACTCCTTCCCAATAAATAAATTACTTACTAAATAAACATCATCACCATCAACAAAAAACTTATTGTTTTTCAGGGCCTAGGGAGACAGATTGGTCGTAAAGGGCTCTGTATGCAAGCTGTTCAGATCTGAGTTCAGTTCCACAGCTTCCATGAGCAATTCTGAATATGGTGATAAATGTTAGGAGATGGAGACAGATAGACACTTAGAGCTTGCTGACCAGACAGCCTAACCCAAAATAGTGTCCTCTGGGTCCTACAAAGAGACTCAAAAAAAAAAAAAAGTGGATGGCTTTTGAAGGCAGTTATCTTTTCCTCCCATACTTGTGTGTGTGTGTGTGACACACACACACACACACACACACACACCCCAAACAAAAATACACCAAATATTTAAAAATTCTAAGTTGAATGTAGGTACTTGAGTGTTGATATTTAGGCTCATTAAAGTCTTTCATCTTGAGCTGGAGAGATGGCTCAGCAGTTAAGACCACTGACCGTTCTTTCAGAGGTCCTGAGTTCAACTCCCAACAACCACGTGGTGGCTCACAACTATCTGTAATGGAATCCAATGGCTTCTTCTAGTGTGTCTGAAGACAGCAACAGTGTACTCATAAAAAAAAACTTTAAAAAAAAAAAGTCTCTCAACTTTCAACCTTTTGGAATTGTAGTCCTCATCCAAGCAGAATCTGAGGCTATGCAACTACAAGAATGTTTTTGTTTGTTTGTTTGTTTGTTTGTTTGTTTTTAAAGCAATTCCTGGTAGCACATGACTTTAATCCCAGGACTCAGGAGGCAAAGGCAGACAGTTCTTTGTGAGTTGGAGGTCAGTCTGGTCTACAGAGTGAGTTCTAGAAGAGGCAGGGCTACAAAGAGAAACCTTATCTCAAAAAAAAAAAAAAAATCAATCAAACAAACAAAAAAGAATGTTTTTTTTCTTTAACTTTAAAAAAAGGAATGAGGGTACAGTCATCCTGTCAAGAGTGAAGACAGTCTATAAACAGAGTTGGTGCCTCTCCCTTTGGGTATCACACTATCAAAAGGATGGCTTCAGAGAAATTGGAATCCCTATCGTCATGCTTTATGCTGGAAAAAGAAAAGGACAGAGCTCTGTAACCACAAGGGAGTCTGTCTTCTCGAAAGAGAGTTCACACAGTTCTGACAACTTATCAGACAGCCTTGTAAGAGAGACTAGAGCCCAGAAAATAATGACATAAAGATGGGCAGGACCCCATCTTGACTGGGACTGCTTTGCCACTCATAACTATTGCCCTCTGGCTAAACCAATACCTCACAATAGGACACCCAAGATGGAGGTGGGAAACACCAACGGCCTCTTTTCTGTGGTGACACTGGATAAATCTTTTTCTGTCTTTTGCTTTTACTTGTCTCTTTAATTGACTTATGGAAGACGAGTGGCCAAGCACCATTCCTTAGGGCTGCCACAGCCTGATCTCTGATCCTGACAACAGTGGTGACAAGTATTGGGATGAGAATAAAAAAAAAAAAAAGCCAGGGGGAAGTGGTGGCGCATGCCTTTAATCCCAGCACTCGGGAGGCAGAGGTCTCTGTGAGGTCAGAGCCAGGCTGGTCTACAGAGTGAATTCCAGGGCAGCCAGGGCTACACAGAGAAACTCTGTCTGAAAAACAAACAAACAAACAAACAAAAGCAAAACAAACAGCAGCAGCAACAACAGAAAGAAAGAGAAACAAAGGGAAGAAAGAAAGAAAGAAAGAAAGAAGAAAAGAAAGGAAAAGAAAAGAAAAGAAAAGAAACAAGACATGCCTTCCCCTACTTCTCTTGAACTTATTTCTGTAACCTACTTTGGACTTGTGGGGAGGGAGCTGGGTGAGATGAGCACAAGACTGAAAAGACCTCCCCACCCCCACCCCACCAGCCCCCACCCCTTTCGTTCATTTATTTCATGGTACTTAATCTTTTCCACTCAGTAAATGAACTGTGAATTACAAGAGTCTCTCCGATCAGAAACAGAACTCAGTGCAAGATCCCAGAGGGAATGAGGCCTCAGGAAAAGGAGAACGACACTTTGCTCTGCAAGCTGTGACAGGGACAGGTGTATGGCAGACAGTCTCCAGGGACCATGTCTCCAACTGCTGAAGCTTCATCACCCCAGGGGACAGCCAACTTAGAAATCAATTAGCCAAAGTGCTGAGTGTCAGTCAACCAAGGCAGCAAGAACTCTGGGAGGAAGAGAGGCAAGGCTCTAGATGAGTGGGAGACCCTAGTTCAGAGTGTTTGCTAATGTCTTCACCAAGGGAGGAAGGCCCTGGACAGACCAGAATGGTCAGGACTAAAGATGAGCGGAGATGTTTTAAGGAATAGATTGTTATGGCTCCTTTCCAAAATGCCAATGGTGTGTTGAGAGCACATCAGAGTTACAGGGAAGCAGGAAACACTAGGCCCTCCCTCTACTGGACAACTGAAGTGCTTGTCTCAGAACTCTGGGAATTAGAAAATCACAAGTAGTCTGCTATTTGACTTAGCCCATAAAGACTTGGGGGGGATGGGAGGAGGCGCAGTTTCTAACCCCATATGATTCATTAGATAAGGTGTTGTGTCTTCAATCAGTGAGATGAAAAATTTGACAACGGAGCAAGAGAAGAAGTAACCTCTCTAGATCCAGGACTTTAAAAGCCACTGTCTTATGTCACATTACCCAAGGGTCAGGTTTGCTTTTTCTCTTTGCTGACATCCCTCTTCCTCTTTGCAGAATGGTATGTTAAAAATAGCTTTGAATGGTATGTTAAAAATGTTTTCACGGGTCTGTTGGATTTATTATCCAAACAACTACATCACTGCAGATTTCGCCTTCCCATTTGAGAACACCAAGTAGTGCTCCCAACTACACCATGCATGAAGGTCCTGTAAAAGGCTGTTCGTGTTGGGATTGGTGATCAACACCAGTAACACCCATCTATACTTGAGAGGCTAACATTAGTAATACCAGCTAGTTCTTGAGAAGTTGAGATAGGAGGATTCTGAGTTTGAAACCCATTTGTCTTAAAAGCCCTTGTGAGAGAATGGTACTCTTGACCTCCTAAAGTCCAGCCTTCACAAGGAGGATGCTGGGAAAGGAGTGAGAATAGTAGATTCAGATGAGCCTTCCTGGACGAGCCATTTAACATCCATAACTCTCATGTTCAATGCTTGAAAATAGAGTTTAAAGGGACAAACAGAGGCTGGAGAGATGGCTCAGTGGTTAAAAGCTCTGACCGCTCTTCCAGAGGTCCCAAGTTCAATTCCCAGCAACCACATGGGACCATCTGTAATGGGATATGATGCCTTCTTCTGGTGTGTCTGAAGAGAGCGACAGTGTAATCACACACATAAATAAATAAATAAATAAATAAATAAATCTTTTAAGAAGTAGCAATCTTATTTAATTTCCTTTTTAACTCCAGAGCCTCACACATACTAAGCAAACTGTCTTAATTAAACTTTTATCACTGTGAAAAAATTACCTGAAATTCCCCCTCAAAGAAAAATATGTAAAGAAAGAACAACTTTATTTTGTCTTGAGGTTTCTCAGTGTATGCTCACTAGGTCCTGAGTTGCATGGCTGGGATGTCCTAGCTTCAGAAGAATGTAGCAGAGACCATTCATTTCTTGGCATATGAGAAGGTAACTTACCCCCTATGATTTTGGTCTTGCTTCCTAAAGTTTCCAAAACCTCTGAAAACAGCCATCACCAGCAGGGGGCCAGCTGGTCAAACCTGAGTTTATGGAGGACAGTTCATCTTCAAACCAAAACATCCACACTTTACCACTGAACCACTCACATTCCACCTTACGAGTTTAATCTCATAGTCCCCTTATGAAAATAAACTACCGCATTTCTATATTTTGGCAAGGCATAAAATTAATAAAAACATAAATCATATCACTCCTAGGCAGGGTAGAGGGGGCACATGCCTTTAAGGCTGGCTGGTAGATCTCTGAGTTTGAATCTAGCCTGGTCTACAAGGTGAATTCCAGGACAGCCAGGGCTATACAGAGAAACTCTATCTCAACATCCACGCCCACTCCCACCCCACCCCACCCCCACCAAAAAAAGAAAAAAGAAAGAAAAATCACACTTAGAAAGTGGTAGAAGGTGAGTCACAGAGTCAGCTTCACAAGGGCAGACACGAGAGGAAGTGGATCATCCTGTGGACGTGTTTTTCTAGTTTCTGTACCTAAATATTTTTCCCCAACCAGCGCTGAAACTCCGAAGTGCAATAATAAGTAAGTCTCAGGCAACTTCATACATCCCAGAGCAACATCCTTCATGCAACCCAGCATCATCCTTCACGGGCAGCTTGTAGACTTGCATCTTAGCTTTAGGTCTATCAGTTAGGTATTGACTAACGAGGGCGGGGGGTGGGGGGTATGGGGATGTAACTGAGCAAATGGGAAGAGGGGGGCTTACCACACACCAGGAGAAACAGAAACAGTACCTTCCCTCTGGCCCCGTCTGTGCCGGCTGTGTGCCATGCTCTGACCCTAGCACTGCAGAGCCTGGACACTAAACTGCAGGCTTCCCAGAGGGGCAGCTTTGTGAGACTGAACACAGGATTTCTTCCCGTACTCTCAGGAGGTAGGTTTACTGCTGAAGTCATTGTGCCTCTCTTTCCTCGGCTTTAACCCTCTGCAGAGCCTGGTTATGCTGTTTAGGTTTGTGAAGTACAAATTAGCATAATCCGATTAGATTAGCCGGTGAGGGGGTCTTTGGGCTGAAAAGCAGAAAAGAAAAGTGTCTCACAAAGGGGGAAGCCTGGAGGAGAGGAGGGGAGAGGTTAGCCACTGCCCTCTGTGCTGCTGGCAGCCTGAATGCTTGCACCTGCACAAGCCCTCTTGTAAATAAGGACTCTCAGATGGTATTAGACAGGGGACTGAGGGGTCCGGGGAGCCTGGGGAAGGGAAGCATGGAGAAGAGAAAGGCAAGCCGGCAGCTCTGCATTCTATTAATTGATTTATCTGGATTGCTGGAGCAAGGGCTGCTGACAGAAGAGAGTGACTGACTTGCTCCTACTCAGCACTGAGAGCGTTAGCCTCCTAATCTGGCCTGTGGAGATAACATCTGAGAATCTCTGCAAGACACTGATAAGGGCTTGACTTTATTCGAGAAGGGAATCAAGTTCAGTGGGTGTTTGATTTTAGTCGGTTCTGAATATGGACGTCTGCATCTTTCCTTTGCTTCTGGAAAAGACAAAAACAGAAACAGAAAGAAAAAAAAAAGCTATGTGGTGGTATAGATGGTGGGAGTCATCGGCGGCTGCTGGGTAACTTGTGTTTAAAACCACAATAGGCAAACTGAGCGATCCAGTAGTTTTTAATAGGCAAAGTCGGCGAAATCAATTGAGCATAGTTTTCTCTGCAGTTAGTGGGTATGACCAAACTTGTCATTATTTTGAAACATAAAAAATGACTCCATGTTCACAAGAATAAATGTTAAATCTCAATCAAGTGATATGTGTGTGTGTGTGTGGTGGTGGTGCCTGTGCCCATGTGTGCCTGTTGAGACCAGAGCTCAATGTTGGGTATCTTTATCCATCAGTCTCCACTGTATATATTTATTTATTTATCTATTTATATTCATTCAGTGTTTAGAACCAGGCTCTGCCACTGAACTCAGCACGTATTGATTGGTTAGCTGAGGACCACCGGCTTGAAAGCTCCAAGAATCTGTCCCTCCTAGCATCAGTGTTACAGATACATGCTGCCACACCTGGCTTTCTATGTGGGGCTGGGGATCCAAACTCAGGTCTTCGTGCTTAGGTGGCAGGCCTTTTGCTGTCTAGACTGTCTCATTAGCTCCAGCATCCACATAAAAAGCAGATGTGGCAGCTCACGACTCTAATCCTAGTGCTGGGGGAACCAAGGTAGGTGAATCTGTAGCTCAGTGGCCAGACTGTTTGAAGAGGGTGATGTTATTTTTTTATTTTCTCTCTCTCTCTCCCTCTCTCTCTCTCTCTCTCTCTCTCTCTCTCTCTCTCTCTCTCTCTCTCTCTCTCTGTGTGTGTGTGTATGTGTGTGTGTGTGTGTGTGTGTGTGTGTGTGTGTGTGTGCACGCGCGGCCAAGAGCACATGAGGTTTGAGGATTGAATTTGAGTTGCAAGGTCCACTTGGAAAGCACCTCAGACTGCTCAGCCATCTCATTGCTCCTCTAAAAGGCCTAAGAAAGAGTAAAAGAAATTTTGCCTTTAACAAAAAGCAGACCTGGTTCAGCACCTTGCCTTCCCATTCTTGTCCACTGGCCTGGTCTTAAATTTGTCTTCAAAGTCACAAGCTCTTGTAACTGTAGCTTGAGGAGTAGAGTCATTAAATCAGGGTTAGAAGGAGAGGAGCAGCATTTATAGTATCGTTGTTCCTGTAGACATACAATGGGAGTTACTAACATTTACTGCAGGTCTTTATACTTTAACCCCTTCTCGTGTTCAGATACATTTACACTGTGTGTCCAAGAAGGTTGTATCAGTAACCCCACGAACAGAGTGCAGAGTTGTGAGTCCCAGCAGCTGTCTCTCCTCCATTTTGCCTTCTCTGTCATTTCTCTAATCCATGTGTCTCCTTCAGTTTCCATGATGAGTGTCTCTCCGCTTGAAGTTAGAGCCCCACACCCTGTCAGAAAGGAACAGAGGAAGGATATGTTGCAAGTTGATTTCAAAAGCTCTGCAACTATGAAGGCAGGGAGCAAAATAACCCTAGTCTGATAGGAGCTGAACTCTAGAGGCCTCGTGTCCAGTGGAAAGAGTAAATAGCAGCAGGCAAGAGCGGAACTCATTAGTCTCCTGAAGGCTTCAGGAGAGTTGATTCTTCACGAAGCCCCTGAAGTGGAAGTGGAGCAGAGTGTCCTATGTCAGCCAAGGCACTCCATCACATAGACAAGTTACTTCTATGCCTTCCCACACAAATTTTAGTAAGGATCTGTTACCAAAATAACCTGATTTTCAGAGACATTTTCACATCATGGTCAAGATATAGAAAAAGAATGTCATTTGACCACACATGGAAATAAAAGTATATACTACGATTTAACAAGATTTTGACAGTATAAAGAAATATATTAATATAACTCACATCAATTTCAATATTCATTGCACTGCAGAGTTTCTATCTGTAACATCTCTCAGAGACTCATGGGTTAAAGACTTGGTCCCCAGTGAATGGTGCTACTGAGATCCGGTAGAAACCTTGGGAGGTAGAGCCTATTTAGAGGAAATTAGATCTCAATATACCTGTTCAAAGGTATATTGGGGTGCCAATCCTCTTCTCTCTTTCTCTTTGGTTCCTGCACCATGAGGCAAACAGCTCTCTTCCTCCATATGTTCCACCGTGGTGCAATGTTTCACAAGCCTAAAAGCAAAGAGAATATGAGAGCATGGTCTGAAACCTCCAAAACCATGAGCCAAAACAAAGTTTTCCTCCTTATGCGTGGATTACCTTGGGTGTTTGGACACTGGAACAGATAGCTGACAATACATGCATCTTTGCTTTTTGCTTTGATTGTTGCCTTCTTTTTGGGAATAATTCTTTTTCTAGCACAGGGATATGTATTCTGTCATTTTTATAAGAAAGAAATGTTGATCTGTCACAGACCTACTGGACTAGGACTTCTATATCCCTGTGTCAGAGCTCCAGGGAGCATGCCTTTGGACCACTTCTTCATTAGAGCCTAGTTTAGATTTGGATGAGATAAGACAGTAATTTGTCTCTATTCAAATTGACTTCATGTAACTTTTGATAACTTGCTCCTCCTCCAGCTTTCTCTTCTTCCTCCTCCTCCTCTTCTTCCTCCTCTTTCTCCTGCTCTTCCTCCTCCTCTTCATTTTCCTCCATTCATATTAGACAAGGTCTCACTGTGTAGCCCTGGCTGACCCTTCAACTGCTTAATAAGTCCTCTCACTAATGGGGAGAGACTGTTCACAGTAGACCTCCTCCCTGACACTTTTCTTGAATTAAAATGGCTTAATTTAATTTAAGACAGGCCTTTGTGGGTCCCTTGTTCCGGAGGACATCCCACAACGATCTCCCAGCTGGGAACAGGGTAAGAGCAGGGAGGGTTCGCTACCATCTCTGCCGCTGCCTCCACCCGAGTCTCCACTGTCCACTTTAACCTTAAAATCAATTTGGGGTGGGGGTAGTTGCTTCAAGATGTGGTATCTCCGGGTAACCCTGGCTGTCCTGGAACTTTCTCTTTAAATTAGTCTGGCCTCAAACTCTGAATCTGCCTTCCTCTGCCCCTCAGATGCTGTGATTAAAGGCATGCACCACCACTGACCAGCTATAATCAAATTCTTATTTATAACAAACAAACACTACAAATAAAACTATAACATAAATGAAACACTGGAGGAGATATTTATTGCTCACACCATAGAAGAGGGGCTCACCTCTTTCATATGTAAATGTCTTTCAAAATGGTGAAAAATTTTGAAAAAAAATCAAAAAGATGAAAAAAATCAATAGAAAAGGCAGAGAACAACAACAAAAATTGACCCATAAACATATGGTGTCACCTCACCCGTGATAAGAAAATGCAAATGAAAGTATACCGAGATAGCACTTCGCTTGCCAACTGACAAGCATCACAGCAATCGCCAACATAGTCTGCAGGTGACATTTCATGAAAATGAAAACACCTATATCACTGCTAAGACTTCACTGTCCTGCAGATGCGCAGCACCTGTAAGCTTGCAAACAGAAGTGTGTTGATGGGGTTCTTTGCACACTTGTTCTTAGCAGCAAAACTGGAGCTACCCCAGCAAGCCTCAGTGGAGGCCTGGCTACTAGGAACACTGTTATATATATGCAGGTGTTAAAAAGAATGTGAAAGTCCTCTATGACTTACAAGACTATAGGATTCGGCAGTAAGAGAATAAGAAAGAAGAAGGAAAAAGAATGGGTACTTTTATTTGCATATGCCCACTGAAAAACTGGGTAGAAGAGGGAGGATGGGTGGATAAGTAGAATGGCTATCCCATACATGTCATAGTCAATAGAATGCTGGGGGCAGGGTGTTTGTTTGTCTGTTTGTTTTAGGGGCTGGAACTTGAACCTAGGACTTAGAGCACAAACTTTGTGCTTTACCGTTGAGCTATCCCCCAGCCTCAGCCCAATTTTCTACCTTATGAATGAATTTTATCTTCAAAATATTTTCAAAGGTCTTGCATAATCTCCATGGCTTTCGCTAGAGTGTTAAAGGGAATCTAAGCTATCTAGTCCTTGTCTCCATGTCTCTAGCTACTCACTGGGGCCTGTGAGAGGAGAGAAGAGAGTGTTGCCAGATTTCACACAGACACACACAGACACACACACACACATACCACACCACACCACACCACACCACACACACACACACCACACACCATACACACACACACACCATACACACCATACACACACACCACACACACCACACACACACCACACACCATACACACCAAACACACACACACCATACACACCATACACACCACACACACACATACACACACATACACACACCATACACACTATACACACCATACACACACACACACACACACACACACACACACAGCATCACTTCACAACTCAGGCAACAGGTATCTAGTCCTCACCTCGGCAAATAAAGTGAGATACCTTGAAAATTCTACCCTTTGTACATCATGGAGATGGAATTTGAGGGGGTCCATGCATCTTGATTTCTGGTATAATTGTACTCTTTCAGATACACTATGTGCAGAAAGAAAACAGCACAAGACTACATATATGTGCACATACATATATACATACATACACACATATAAAGCAAAATTAAATTGTTTATTTAGTGAAATATTAAAAAATATACTGAAGTTATTATCCTACTTCTGGAGTAGATGCAGATAATTTCAACATAGCATTCCACTTATCCCAGGGTAGAATATGGACATGGTGGTCATGTGACTATGTACAAGGTAGTTTTGCTGAACCCAAAAAGTCTAATTCTATGCTCTTTCTTAGTCTCTGTCTCTGTCTCTCTCTTTCTCTCTCTCTAAAGAAAAAATATTTATTTTATGTGTATCAGTGTTTGCCTGAAGGTAGGTGTGTGTGTGTGTGTGTGTGTGTGTGTGTGTGTGTGTGCGTATTTTCATGACTACATGCAAACCTAGCACCCACATCCCCTGGAACTAGAGTTACAGATGGCTGTGAGCTGCTGTGAAGGTACTTGGAGCTGAACCTGAGTTCTCTGCAGAGCCTATTGGGCCATTTCTCTGGCCTCTTTTTCTAGTTCTTTCAATCTTAACATGTGCACATGGTTAGCTGACAAAAACAAAAACAAACAAACAAACAAACACCCCAAAATATACAGAGAGCAAGAGTGTTTTATCTTACACCCAGTAAAGAAAACATTTTGTGCAAGCGCTTAAGTCTTCCGATCTCTCCAACTCTAGAGAGCTGAGACCAGGACAGCGGGAGACATGAAGGAGCCAGTGTGGTGGAAGGAAATACAATGAGTGTTTGAAGTGGCCTGATCTGCCATGCTTGCCATTATGGAGCAATAACGGGGAGAAGAGGCAGAACAGATCTGTAGGCTGAGACTGGACAAACCGCAGACCAGTTTCATGCTAGCACCCAACAGGTGCACAGCACGCACCTGTGGTACTGAAGACATCACATGTGGCACAGCTGTCTACTCAGAGGTCCATGGGTGTTGATCACAGCCTGGTGCTCCCAGAACAGGAAGCTTCCTCTTTCTAGGGACTCTGGTGCTTATTTACCCAACAGTATGCCTGGCCATGATTCTGTGGATGCAGTCAGGTCAAAAAGAATTAAAGATGCAGATGTAAATACAACAGCCATGAAAAGTCACCCTGGCTTTACGTGATGCAATCATTCTGTGTAAGAACAGCTGAAAGTAAAGTTCTGATTCAGCAGTGTGAACCTGCACAGCCATATGTTCTTAGACATTCTGTCAAATGGTAACAGTGATATTCACATAATCTGTAGTCGTAATTAGGGCTGGGAATGCCAAACATGCCCAAGATCCCAGGTTCACTCCTCAGGACCACAAAAAAGAAATAAATATAATTAATAGAATACAGTTAATGTTGTATTAGCAAATATAATATTATGAAAATTAGGAGAAGTTCTTGAGTTCAGTTTCTGGCAAGTAGTGAAAACTTTGTCAGTCTTATTCCTAATATTATATTCATGTGTTCCTCACATATAATTCTGAAATATTTATATCTATAATTCTTTGAGCAAGAATCAACCCCAGAGACAACATCTCTTTATGCGCCACGGGTTGTGAACTCTAGAACTAAAGCAATCCTTTTGTCTTCCCTGTCCCATTGCTAGGTCCACTGGAGTGTTGCTGCACTAAGTTCATGGTCATGCTGCTGGTCAAACTTCTCTGGCCAGAATTCTGATTAGACCTTTATACATTTCTTTTATGATTACTTAGACCAAATAATGGGATCACATTCACTATATTCCACAGTTATCAAAACTTCCTCAGTGGCGACCATTAACAGTCTCTTTCATTACCTTACCAGGGCAATTTCTTAGGTGAGCATTTTAAAATTCTTGCAATGTTATTTGGTGAATTATGGGCCTGAGGCTTATGTATAAAGGCAGTGTCTTTAGAGCCTCTTTATAATAGGCCATTAAGGAGGATAAGAAAATGAAGCCATGCATGTCTGTTTCTGGTAAGCTGCCAGTGAGACACAAGACGACACTGGTTGGGGAGACCTTGCCATTTCTGGCCTCCAGAGGTCCTTGGAGGCCACTCTAGCCTAGCATTCCTTCCTTAACACCTGCTGCAAAGCCCTCACTTTGCATTGCTATAGGACCTTCAGATCCCTCTGTGTCCCTTGACCTTTCTGGCTAAGGATGTGACTTTGGCTGACCTTTGGCCTATGGGTCAGCAGTTAAGCTGTCCATTATCCCAGCCCCTTTTATCTTTTGCTTTATAAAGGATGATGCCAGTTGTGCATAATTTAATACTTATTTTGACTGTTCAAACCATTCTTAGGTGATGAAATTCACAAGGCAGGTGCTGTAAAGGGTATCCTTGGATAGTAATTTTGGGAGACTTTAAATAGACACATTAGACTATGCATAGAAAATACTTTCACTCAGGGGCTTCTATCCTGCCTTTGATCATTCAGTTCCGGGATAAATAACACACAACCTTTATATTTATAATAAGCCTTAGTCAGCACTAGACCTGGGCAGATATCTACCGTCTGTGCTATTATGGCTATTTTCCTGCCAATAGCCCCACAATACAACTTGCCATGTTCCATATGGGCTGCTCTTAACTCCAACTGACCAGCTCTCATGGCCATGATTTCAAGTTTCTTATCCCCAAAGGTGTCTTACCATTGCGATCTTTTGTGGTAAAACTGTCTAGAAAAGGAAAGGAAAGGAAAGGAAAAGAAAGGGGAGGGAAGGGAAGGGAATGGAAGGGGAAAGGGAAAGGAGAAGGATAAAAAGGAAGGGGAAAGAGGAAAGGGAATGGAGAAGGGGAAAGGAGAAGGGAAACAGGAAGGGGGGGAAAGGGAAGGGGGAGGGGAAAAGGGAAAGGAGAAGGGGGAAAGAGGGAGGGAAGGGGGAAAGGGGGAAGGGAAAGAAGGAAGGGGAAGAGGAAAGGGAAGGGTAAGAGGAAAGGGAAGGGTAAGAGGAAGGGGGAGGGGAAAATGGAAGGGGAAGGAGGAAGGGGAAAAAAGAAGGGGAAGGGGAAAAGGAAGGAGGAAAGGGAAGGGGAAAAGAAAGGAGGGAGGAAAAGGGGGAAAGGGAAGAAGGAAAGGAAAGAAGGAAGGGGAAGAGGGAAGGGGGAAGGAGGAAGGGGTAGGGGGAAGGAGGAAGGCGTAGGGGGAAGGAGAAGGAAAAGGAGAAAGGGAAAGAAGAAAGGGGAAGGGGAGGGGGAAAGGAGGAAGAGGAAGGGGAGGGGGAAAAGAGAAAGGGGAAGGAGAAGGGAAGGGGGAAGGGGAAGGAGAGGGCAAGGAGGAAAGAAAAGGGGAAGGGGGAAAAGGAAGAAGGAAGGGGAAGGAGATGGGAAGGGAAGAAAAGAGGAAGGGAAGGAGAGGGAAGGGAAGGGAAGGGAAGGGAAGGGAAGGGAAGGGAAGGAAAGGAAAGGAAAGGAAAGGAAAGGAAAGGAAAGGAAAGGAAA
>JANHMN010000004.1:86401211-86417642 GCA_030674055.1 Rhabdomys pumilio
AAGGAAAGGAAAGGAAAGGAAAGGAAAGGAAAGGAAAGGAAAGGAAAGGAAAGGAAAGGAAAGGAAAGGAAAAAAAAGGAAAAAAAAAGGAAAGGAAAGGAGACAATATGTTGCTGTGAGTATGTCAGCAGAGGGAAGAGATGTCAGTTGATGCTAATTTTTTTTTTCTAAACTAAGGAAAGGGTGTTTTATTTTCCAAGTCAGGACACAGACCTGGAAGTGGAGACATGTGTAGATATGCTTAGTATGTTGATGAAATTATACCTAAAAATTAAAGGACAATTTATTTTCTTAAATAATTTATTTGCGATAAATTAACAGTTAAATAGCACATTATACTCAATGGTCAAGAACTCACAAAACATACTAACAGACTAAACATCTTTGGTTGACACATCTACTCACATTCTACAAAGCATGATAATTTCATATCACAAAAAGCATTTGAAGATCACTAAATGCTTTCAGGAAAGTTAACATAATGGTAAGGCGCTTTTGTTTGTTTTCTACTCCAGATACACATTGACTGATCAGCACTTAGGAGAAACTAGAGAGGGTCAAGAGACAGGCATCTGTGTCCTAGACCTCTGCTGATGGCCCCGACACCTTTGGCAAGTCATTCTGAAGCTCCCTGAACCTTTTTTCTTTTCTGTGAAATGGAATATCCAAGCAGACAGTCTATATAAAGCAAGGCCCTGCTTGGGTGTGGTTGCTAACCATTTCCATTACAGTCCAAAGAAGACCAAACACTCACTTTACTTCAAGGAACAGAGAAGCATAGTTAGACAATCTGGCTTAACACTTCTGTTTGACTCAAATGACCTATAACCAGATGGAGCTTTCAGTAGACTATAATGCATTTGAACTATGAAATCTTACTGTTAGGACCACCATGCCTTGACATGAAGATACCAGAGAAAACCATACAGAGAGTTTTGAATTAGCTTCCAGTCTAACACATATCATGACTAGGTTTTGGACCTGATGTGATAACAGTGATTTTTCCTCCTCTTCCTCCTCCTCTTCTTCTTTCTTCTTCTTCTTCTTCCTCTTCTTCTTCATCTTCCTCTTCTTCTTTGTCAGATGTTAATTTAATACAATTTGGCATAGAAATTTTAAGGTGAATAAATATTTTAAGAAGTACATCACATATAATAATACTGCGAAGATTTATTCATCTACAAAGGACTTCCTCTTGAGGTTCTTAAAATAACTGTCCCCTACATTTAGTGTGATTATAACTCAACTTCCTCATGGTATTTTGGGGTCCTCATAGCACTTCAGGAGAGGCCATCTCTGAGCACAGACAAAAGCCCCAGCAAGCAGGAAAAAGTTTATTCTGCATATCGAACAAAAATTCTGCATTTACGGATAGAGGTCCTCTGTGCCTTCCTCACATTCCAAGAAGCTAAGTAAAAACAAAGTCGATAGGCAGTGGTGGCGCACGCCTTTAATCTCAGCACTTGGGAGGCAGAGGCAGGTAGATTTCTGAGTTCAAGGCCAGGCTGGTCTACAGAGTGAGTTCCAGGACAGCCAGGGCTGTACAGAGAAACCCTGTCTCGAAAAACAAAAACAAAAACAAAGTCACCATCAAATGTATTGTTTTATCTAATGCCAGATGAGAGGCCGGTGTTACATATTTGACGGCTAACATAAAACATTGAAATGTCCCATTATCTGGTAATTTGGGAACAAGCTGGAATCTTCCCAGGCTGTTAAGAATGATATACACACTTAGGGTGGAAGGAAGTAATCCTCTGACCTCTGTGCTCATCTGTCTTCATAATCTATACTGTTTCTGTGGGCAAATTAATCAAGTACAGCTTAAATAAAGGACTTAGAGTGTGCTACAAGCACATCAGCTGAATTGACCTTAGTGATGTAGTGACCTTGTTACTTATAAAGAAAATACTTTCTAGAGAGACAAAGAAGCTTAAATTTCTATACTGTGTAGATATCGAAAATTCATAACCACAATTTGTACATTTCCCACCTGTAATTCAAAAGATTATAAAGCCAAAAAAAACTTTGGGGAAATAAATGTTCTAGAGAGAGACATTATCAGCTACTACTGGACGCAGCTTTGAGTCCAGGCACCATCAGGACCAGGGTGGGGTGTGGTGATGACTGCAAGATCCACAGTGTGCTACTGATTTACTGGGTGCTACCCTGTCCCAGCCTAAGAATGAGCAAAGGCTCTGTGGGAGGCAGGGAGACAAAGTCAAACGCACTAGTACATTAACGTCTGCTATTCTGTTTCTATTGTTTACTCTCAATGACTCATAAAATGGCAATATTTGGATTTTCATAATTATTTAATTTTACAGGTCTTAAGTCAGCATTGAATTTGGGCTGAATTAAAAGTGTCAATACCAAATGTGTTAAACTAAGGCTTTACTCACTCATTTTAGCTAACTTGTATAAGAAAACTCTGAAGTCCAGTTCGTAAGTTATCAAGGTTTTTCCTTACATGAATGAAATCCGCTATTTGGTTTCAGAGATAGTATATGTATCAAAAGCTCAACTGAAGTTGGATATCATGATTCCACAGAGGCTGAAGAAGCCTTTCCATACACATAATCCTCAGTGCTCTGCCCCAGAGGCACATCCCTCCAGAGAGGGCCCCAGGGCTCTCCCAGGTTGGTTTCCATAGTGGCTATTTCTTCATTCATAACACTTATTGTATTTGCCTTCAATCAAACATGTCTCCTTTTTCAAAGTAAACTTTTGAATATATTCAGAAGGCAACAGGCATTGTTCTTTCATCGGAGATCCAGGATAAAAAAGTCCTCATTACTGACATCATGAGCGAGACAGCAGTTTTAAACTTATGGCTATTTTGTTTTGCTGTTTTTTGCCTGCCTGACGTTCTGAGGTGATGGGGCCAGCGCAATGTTGCTCAAGTCTCCTTTCAGCTCTCAGCTGCTGTCCCAGTCACATCCTGTGTCATACCTCTCTACAGCATGAAACCACGGGACTCTTTCACTTGTGCTGCCCTGGGGGGCTGTCTGTCACTGCCACCCTAGGGAGCCCCATGGCTTGGGCCAGGGGAAGAATGGTAGTTATTCAGTAGAGTTCTGTCATCCACATCTGGCAGGTGGGGCTTTTGGGGGAAAAGCTCCAGAATGTTTCCCTGAGCAGCGACTCCCGCTTGCTGCAGGCTTTGCTCGCCCAAGACCTTGACCAAGAAGTTGATATACCTCATTGCCAAGCGAAGTGTCTCATTTTTGCTCAACTTCTTGTCTGGGGGGTGAGTGGGGATGAGTTTCCTCAGCTTGGCAAAGGCACTGTTGACACTCCGCTGCCTCCACCGCTCCCTGGTATTTGTGAGGATCTTTCTGGTCATGTCCAGGTTCCTGCAGTGGGAGAGAAAAGGGGCTTTGGTGGCCAGGATCTTGTAAGAGGCGCAGTTATAATCACACGTTCTGCCCAGAACCTTCAGCATTAGCTCTTCTCAACTCAGACTTTAGAAAATCCATTTTGACTAAAAATTTAAAGACATTTTTTTTTTAAAGAAATGTCTTTTTAAGAAGAAAAAAAGATAGGAGAAAGGGCAAAAGACCAGCACACTGTAGTCTTTTCTCCCTGATTACTTTGTAGTCACCATTACAAAACTGCATCTAGTCTCTTTCCTGTACCCTTCATCCCCATCTCCCATTTTTTGAGGCTGGATCTCCTGTATTCCAGAATGAGCTCAGTCTTACTATATAGCCGAGGGTGACCTTGAACTTCTGATTCTCTTACCTTCACATCCTGAATGCTGGGATTACAGTCATGTGGCACCATGTTTTGCTGTATACATGTTGGGGGTTGAACCCAGGGCTTCATGCATGCTAAGCAGCATTCCTTCAACTAAGCCACATCTCCATCCCCACCGCTTCCTTTATAACCTGTCCTTTCCAGTTGACCAAAATCATGGACAGTAGAAGATCGAGTACATAGTGACTAAAATCCATACTTAGCCCACAGAGTGTTGGATGTGAAGGCACAGTGTATTAAGAATTTTCAAAAATGGAGAAATAAAATGATATTTGGATTGGAGAAGATGGCCCAGCTCTTCTTGCTCTAGCTGACTTTGTCTGGAGGATTGGGCTCCCAACTCCAATAGCCAGAATGTTCACATTTGGAGGACTGTGAGCAGGGTGAGAAAGAGCTGCAATACCCAGGTCTATGAAAGCAGACATGAAGGTGTTTAGCCCGATAAGAGTGAGAAGAACAGGTGCCTGTGATCTGTGGCATGGGCCTCCTGAAGGCACTGGGACTTCTTGGCATTTCCGTAGCTAACCTTTTCCACATTAGAAAGGAGCATCAAATACTGCCAAATCTCACTTGTCATCTTTAACTGTTGGAGGCATGGACTCCCCTCCCCTTTTCCCCTACATGTCCTGGAATAGTGCATTGTAAAGGGAACCGGCAGGACACACTGGCAAGTAAGTCAAAGCTCAGCCCTAGGAAGCCTGGTGTTCATTGTTCACTGCTATCTCTTGCTGCTTGCTCCAGCCTCAGCTTCTCAGAGCACTTAGGCCCTCTGCTCCCTCTGAAGAGCGATGTACATTGCTAACTCACTCTACCTTTTCATGCTCTTTCCTCCTTCTCAAATCTCCTCCTCACGTTCTCCTGTCTCCTTCTCTGGATTCTTTAAAGAGCTGCTAGAAGTGGGCCTGGCAGTACAGGCCTGCAGTCCTAGCTACTGAGGAGGCTAAAGCAAGAGGATTTCAAGTTCAAGGACTCCTTGAGCTACAGAGTGAGTTTGGCCTTCCTGGCAATAGCGCTTGCCTGTAGCATGCATGAGGGAGACCTAAGGTTCATCTCTAGAACTGGAAAAGGGACCAGCTCTACCCAGCTTCCTCCTAACCCTGACTGTATAAGAGTCTTCATAGCATAGCAAAAATACTCTCTGGAGATACTAGGATCAACTGCAGCTGCTAGCTGTGCCATCATTGGAGTAATCTACAGTGCAGACTACTGTATTGCCAGTGGTTTGTGGATCGAGGTACTCAAATTATACGTGACATTTCCTACTTTCTTATAAAATGAACTTTGATTAGTAATTTCCCCCAACTGTTGGCTAATGAAAGCGTTCTGAACACATCTGAGGTAGGCTAGTCTAAGTTAATGATCTTCCTTTAGTCAGGTGTGTCAAATACATTTTCAACTGGCAGACTCTGGAGAAGGGTTCAGAACTACATTCTGAGTCAGGGTATGGCTTTACTGTAATACTGCTGGACCCTCAGGAGCTAGCTGCCTTTTGTTTGCCTAAGGAAGGAAAACAGATTCTGTAGATGCAGAGAAACAACACCTATATGCTAGAGCCAGCTTCCAAGAAGACCACATCACCCTGGAAAACAGATGGGTGGACTAGGTCTCTTCCTGGTTAGAAATGTATACTGCCCCATTATCTTGTATCTAGTCTGAGTTATCTCTGAATATTTTGGCTTTTTCGACTCTACAACAAAAGTAGGCTGCCAGAACTTTATCCCAACTATACCTGAAGCAGCAAACGTCACCTGCACTCACATCAAGGGGACTTGAAGACAGAAAGAAAACCATTAGGTTTTGTTCACACCAGAGCCGGTCAGGACTGAGGGGGCAAAGTTGTCTTATCAAAAGAGGGGTTTAGCTCACAGTTAATTCTAGTCCTGGGGGGGGGGTGGTCCTTTTCAAGCTGGGAGGAGAGGATTAGGCAGGATAAACTGGTTGTGGTGTTTTTCTAAGAGGGCTGGAGCCCATTGTACTAGACTGACAGAAGGAACAGTAAGGGGAGAAAAGGAAAAAAAAAAAAAAAAAAAAAAAAAAACTCTGCTAAAGTGTAGGCTGCCATCCCAGGGATGCTTGGTAATTACTTGTTGATTTAGCCTCGAGTGTTTTACTCTCCCTCTCCACGGGGGAAATAGAAATCAGTGACTTAACAAGCTGGAAAAGCTCAAAATAGAGGCCACTGGAAAATTGCTGCAGAACTTCTTAAATCAAAGGAAAATTACATTTAGTGTTTTTCCAGTTGCAAGGTCTGATTGCCTCTAATGCTGATTTCAAAGCAATGGAAGCAAGGGAAAATTCCACACCAGATGCCATGGATAGATGTCGAAACAAGGGCCAAGAGAGCATCAATGTCACAGCTGAGGACTCTCACTAGGTTAGAGTTCATTGGCTTTTTTTTCTCTCCATGAGTCTTTTTGGTGGTCTAGGGAAGCCTGGGTTTGCAGTCCACTCAGAATGATGATTTTAAATTTATATTGGTTCATACATCCAAATTATAAATGCATAAGTTAAAATACAGAGATACAAAAACAATTGGTTATACTTAGTAGTTATTAAAATATTAAAATAAAAAGTGCAATATGGTAATACATTTGCAATTTTAACACATTAAAAAAATGACACATATTACCATAATTCTTAAGAAGTGACATTTGAGTTTGTTTGTTTTTTTTTAAAAAAAAGATCTGCAACATTTGGCTATGACATGCCATGCTAACATCCGGGACCTACACTGGTGACAACATTGCCACTACAAATTTGTGTTAGAATAAAACTTTGCTACTGTATCATATCTTAAAGCACAGTATCTGAACAGCTACTAAATATAGTTGGTTATTTTCCGTGACTAGTATTTAACACATTTAAAGTTATTATTCTGAGAAGAGAACCAATTGTTTATTTAAAACCATGTTGATATTAATACATTTTATCACCTATATTTATAAGGTGATAAGAAATGCTACATTTAGAATAAATGTTACTAGAATTAAAGATGCAGTATCTCCTTATTCAAGTTCACAGAACTCTTGAATTCTATCCATACATCCCTAGGTAGGTAGGGGTTACAGACTCAAATTAATAATGGTGGGAAAGGCCTGGAGAGATGGCTCAGTAGTTAGAAGTGCTGACTGTTCATCCGAAGGACCTAGGTTCAATTCCCAGTACCTACATGGCAGTTTATAATTGTCTGTAACTTCAACCCCCTCTTCTGGGTACCAGGCATGAAAGTTGGGCACATAAAACTGTTAATTAAATAAAAGGGTCATAAGTTTAAGGCCTGCCTGGACAAAATATCTCACTAAGGCAAAGTGCTGTAGAAAGTACCTGCTCTTAAGTTGTGTTAAATCACATATCCTCCTAGAGAAGGTCAGACTGCTAATAGACATTGCTGCTCTTTGGTGCCGGTAGCTCCTGGACAGAAAACCCAGGTCAACTAGAAAGGCACAGAAGTCCAAAGCTCACATGGCTACATGGCTAGCCCCAGACCTCTACAGCTCCTTTGTTCTTAAGATTTTCAGTTTATCTCCTGCAACCTGATCCATGTATTTGTCTCTTAACAACTTGGTCCACAGAACGAGAGCTGCGCAGCAGTTGGGATAAGTCAACAGAGGATGGATAGGGTCTGACAGCCAACACTAGGCAAGGCTCTGCTCTCTTAAGAAGTACTGGGCTGGAGAGATGGCTCAGCACTTAAGAGCAGTGGCTGAGCTCTTCCAGAGGTCCTGTGTTCAATTCCCAGCAACCACACGGTGGCTCACAACCATCTGGGATCCAATGCCCTCTTCTGATGTGTCTGAAGACAGCTACAATGCACTCATATAAATAAATCTTTAAAAAAAACAAGCAAGATTTATGGGGGGAGGTTACAAGGAGGGGAAGCAGTGGAGGAAGAAGGACCCCTCTTTGTCTGAGGCTTTGGGAGAGGGGTTGCTGCTTTCAACCTCCTTTTGCAGATAAGCATCCTTGGACTCTTGCTAACTCCCCAGGTACTTCTTCAAACACCAGTGCAGGTATAGTCCCATTCAAATGGCCAACTCCAATCCCCTTAATGAGTCTGAGGGATGTGGGTTGTGACCTACAATTTTAGCAAATACCCCCATGAAATGCAGACACACAACAAAGTTTAAAAGCATCACACTGGACACAAACTGTGGATTCATATATGGGTCTGGTCTGGGTTTTTCCTGTTGGTCAGCACAGGGCATGGAGGGGAGCGGGGGGGGGGGGGGGCGAGATTCTATGAATGTAGAGAGCAGGGGAATGAGGGGAGGAAACGACTAAAACACAGTTTATTGAAAAATATTATAATGACATCTAACCTCTTATATGTTGGTTTTTAAAAAGTTATTCTATGCCAGTTCAAAAAAATTAAAAAGTAAACAGTACAAAGAAGGTCCCTAGCTATCTATTTAATCCATCCCACTCTCCATCCCTGCTGGTCTGGGGTGTGCACCTCATCCTCACTCACACACACACTCACATTTTAGCACTCACTATACATACTGTACTGTATGCAAACTTGTCTCTCTTAAGCAGCCCCACATTATGCTTTGGGGCTGTTTCAGTGTTTCAATGAGTCAGTAGGGCTCATTGAATACGCTCGCTCCGTGGGCTGCAGTACTAAGGCAGTGCCCTTCAACAACTTTCCTGTGCCCGGGGAGCCAGCGGTTCTGAGGCACACTTAACACCAGCGCCTCGCAGCCTGCCCACACTTGACTCCTGCACATTTTGTCCAGTCTGCTGCTTGTCTGTGAACCCTCATTTCCCATCTATCCCTCCTCCACCGTTTAAAAAAATAAGTCATCTCACCCCACCGTAGCAAACCATTGATCTGCCCATATATATATTCGGGAGTCTGGGAAAACATTTAGTGGTTGAAACTTCAGATCTGCAAAGTCTCGGAGGGTCGCTAACAAATCTGGGGATGATAGGAAACTGTCCCTGTGGTCCAGCTAAAGCGGATTTGACAACAAGCCAGACGGGCTTTGCAAGTGCCGCGCTATTACCACTGTCCCGCCTAAAGTTCCCGGGTCACCCAGAGTCCCCTCAGTAGCTGCTCCCACTCCCCTAAGTCAACGCACCTTCTTGCCAGGAGCTGGGAGCCGGAGCAGTCACAGTAGCTGTCGTAGCACCAGTCTGTGTGCGCCCTCGCCTGGACGCAGGGTCTCTGCCACAGCCTTTATAGGACACTGCCCTTTGTCTGGCGGTAGAAGGGAGGCTTCCCACCGAGGACTCCCGCAGTTCCTCCCCACCTTGTCCCATCAGCCCTCCCAAGTGCAGCAGCCAAGGAGCAGTGGAGGAAGAAGGATCCCTCTTTGTCTGAGGCTTTGGGGGAGGGGTTGCTGCTTCCAACCTCCTCTTGCAGACAAGCATCCTTGGACTCTTGCTAACTACCGGGTACTTCTTCAAACACCAGTGCAGGTATAGTCCCATCCAAATGGCCAACTCCAATCCCCTTAATGAATCTGAGGGATGCTGGTTGTGACCTACAATTTTAGCAAATACCCCCATGAAATGCAGACACACAACAAAGTTTAAAAGCATCATACTGGACACAAACTGGTGGATTCATATATGGGTCTGGTCTGGTTTTTCTTGTTGGGCAGTACAGGGCATGGTTATTTCAGGGATGGAGGGACTCTATTCTTGTCTCCCTTCCTCCTTCGTCCTGTATCTTCCAGAATGACCTGAGAAAACCCAAGTGAGACTTCTGTCACTTCTGAGATCTAAATACATGAGCAAGCACACACACACACACACACACACACACACACACACACACACACACACCAGAAGGAAAGTAAGCAAGTGAGCAGGCTTAACTGGCCACTTTCAGGAACACATCAGCCATCCCCCTGCCTCCTACCCTTTACAGGGTTCTCTCTGTCTAAAAACTGCCTCTCCCAGGTTACCCACAGGAGTCCTTCCTCTGCTGTGAATCAGGTCAGCACTGGAAGCTTATGCCCCAGTCAGGCCTTGTTCACAAGTTGAGAGGATAATTCCAAACAGAACTAGACATAAACGTCTGCCCTCAAAGCACTGTCAGTCTTTAGGTCTTTGCTCAGATGCCATCTCCCAGGGAAGAACTTTAACCTTTTAAAGATGGTATTTGTCCATCTATTGAGGGAGATGCTCCTGGGCCAGTGTGTGGAGGTCAGAGACCAACTGGAGGGAGACGCTCTCTCCTTCTACTAGGAGTTTCCAGGGATCAAATTCAGGTCTTCAGATTTGGCAGCAAGTGTCTTTCCCTGCTGAGCCATCTCATCAGTCTATTACCTAAGAGTTTTTAGCATACTAAGATCATGCCCTCCCCCTTCCCCTAACCCTCCACTCCCCCTCCTCCTCTTCAACGCACTCCAGAAGCACAGGCATGCACATACTTCATTCTTTGCCTGCTGTATTCTCAGTGCTTAACCCCACTTAGCAATATTTACTGTAACTAGCTTGTCTCCTATCTCTTCCTCATCCATCATTACCACACTGAATGCATGTCCATCAAATGTTACTTGATTTGTGTCTGATGAAACGATGAATTTCCAGGTATTTCTCTCTCTGAAGGTCTCAGGATTTGAGACAATACACTCATAAGTGTGTTGCACCTTGGTGAATAAGAGCAACCAGCTCTGGGGTTGTGTTTACCCAGGTTGAAATTTCTTCCTTCTTCACTTGTGTGGTGCTAAGCAAATTACTAAACTTCTTCTCTCTGTTTGGTTTCCTTACTCGTAAAAATGGAACAATGCTAGAACTGTGGGAACCAAATAAGAAGGAAAAACGGGTATTTGGGATCACAAGTAGCACATAGTATATAGCATTAATACGTTTTTATTGCAGTTGATTGTAGTATTGCTACAACTGCATTCTAGTTCCCTTCTCTGTGGGAGTATTATGTAACCCCTCCCACTGCCATGTGACCAGCAGCTCTGCAGAGGTGGAAAAAACATACTTCTCTGACCCAGTGCCAGGCTGCTCATGGGCCTTGAATCAGCTGGTTGAATGTGAGCAGGTATGAGGTATACCATGAAGCAGAAGCTCCAGGAGGATAACCATGGGCTGAATCAAAGTCATGTTTGAGGTTGCTCCTGCAGCCTGTGTACCGTGGAGCAAATCCCAAAGCACTCGTAACCCTAATGCAATGGAAGAGACCAATGCTGCAAGCACTGAGCCCTCAAGATGCTTGACATCAGGCGGATTTCTGAGTTCGAGGCCAGCCTGGTCTACAGAGTGAGTTCCAGGACAGCCAGGACTACATAGAGAAACCCTGTCTAGAAAACAAACAAACAAACAAACAAACAATCAAAAAAGGCATCCCTAGGACCCCTTACCCTATATTCATCTAAACTCATAGTTTTATTGTAAATCAAAAAGGTACTGCCTGAATTGCAAAGCTCAGGTATGTTGGCAGAGCCAGAAAGGTAAAGAGGTCATGACAGACAGACTAAATACAAGATTGACAGTTTGAGTAGTGGAAAACAGAAACTTTAGTTAGGACAAGAAGTAGAAGATTCTGGCTGGATGGTCAGACATTGCTTGTGGAGGGGATGGTCTGTAAACAAGGCTTTGAAGCAAGGCTGCCTTTCGCAGTTGAGGAAGTGACTCACCTAGGATAAGGAAACAAATTGAGACTCCTAACTTCTATTTTCTTCCTACGCCTTGGCCTGGTTCTCTTCAGAGAAGGGTTTTATATATTAATTATGTGAACTCCAGGTCCACAGAGACCCCTGAACTAACACAAAAATGGGCTGGGGGCCATTTGGGGCCCTCAGATACCCAGACTATTGTCTAGAAGGTGGGTGCCAGGATAAGCAATGGAGGAGAACGGGAAGGAGGCTTCTAACATACAACAGGGCTCTCTGGGTGCCTAGAACCTTGGTGCAGAGGGTAGAAGACAGGAAGACAACAGTGTGCTGCAAAGGTGTGAACCGTGAAGGGCAGCTTGGGTACACTTCCGGTTTTGTGTGTCAACTTGACACAAGCTGGAGTTATCACAGAGAAAGGAGCCTTCCTTGAGGCAATGCCTCCATGAGATCTAGCTATAAGGCATTTTCTCAATTAGTGATCAATAGGTGGGAGTGGGGTCCATTGTGGGTGGTGCCATCCCAGAACTGGTAGTCCTGGGTTCTATAAGAAAGCAGGCTGAGCAAGCTAGAAGAAGCCAGCCAGTAAGTAGCATCCCTCCATGGCGTCTGCATCAGCTCCTGCTTCCTGACCAGCTTGAGTTCCTGTCCTGACTTCCTTTGGTGATGAACAGCAATGTGGAAGTGTGAGTTGAATAAACCCTTTCCTCCCCAACTTGCTTTTTGGCCATGATGTTTGTGCAGGAAGAGAAACCCTGACTAAGACACTGGGGCTCCCAGACTCATTCTGGTTGTAGTGTAAAGGTTGGGCGGAGGAGGAAGAAGGAGAGTTGGCTAATCTGTGCACAGAAACACAACCTAATATTTGCAAAAGCCACCTGTGGCCTGCTCTTCTTTCTGTTCTTTCCCAGTGCTCCTGGAGAGAAACTGTTCCTATGGTGTCCATGCTTTTTCCATCCTGTTCGATGACATTACAGTTCTACAGGCCACGCAAAAGCTTACTATCCTTCACCTTAGTCCAAAACTGTAAGGTGCTGCATTTTCTCAATGGCACGTTTCCATTTGTGAAGAATTAGATGATGCTAAGTAAAACAAGCTATACTATAAAACCTGTGCAAAAGGACGGGAACTCAGACAAAGGACTAAGACTCAGGAGAAAGGAGCATTAGTACACTGGAAGAGGGTTGGTTTTTGTTCTCGAACCTTCTTAAATGTCACTGTTCGCTTTCCGCTTTTAGACGCCATTGGGGTACATCGTTCCCCTAGCAGTGGCTCTTCAGAAGTCATGATGGGTCTGGTCCTGTCCCATTCCCCAGTGTAGAGCATTTAGAGGCTCGGTCCTGCAGAGGAAGAGGTTGGAGTAGGAATTTACATAATCCGATTATTGGGGGATTAAGTTTAGGCAGCTAAACGCCTCTATGTGCTTGAGCTTAAACCCTTTACTATTCATGGCTCTCACTGCCCCCTGGAGAGACTGCACCTGCAGAGCTCCTGGGGAGGGTTCAGGGGGATGGGCTGGTCCTGATGCTGCTTCTGGCTCCCTGGTCCTGCTGCTTTAATTGATCTGTCTGGATTAGTTAGTGAGTACTGGCCTTCTAGTCTTCTGTGCAGAATTCTAAGTTTCAGGAAAAACAAGGTGTCCCTGGAGGTTCTGGCAGCCCAGGTGGGTATGGGTGGCCAAAGTCATTCTGACTAGAGGTTCTACATCAGTCTTAACCAGTCTTAAACTTCCCTACCCGACCTCCATAAGGCCCCTCTCAATTCTCAGTTCTTAGTTTCAAGGCATCGGTATATCCAGTCAAATGTTCTTCCCCGCTCCCAACCACACATTATACATGGCATCCCCAATTTCTTCTTCAGACACAATGGCTGGTTCTTGACATCTAACAAAACTTAGAAGCACAGGCATATCTCTTTTTCCTTTATGAATTCTATATTTTTAAGTGAATTATGGCAGTTTTCTGTATAGATTGTGACCTTTTCAGATTCATCAATGGGATGCGTTTTTATTTCTGTTTTTTGAGACAGGGTCTTGCTGTGATGCCCAGGCTGGCAATGTGTGAGCAATCACGCTGTCTCCGTCACAGATGTCTGCAACGACATCCAGCTGCTTTCGTTTCTAAAGTCTGTTTTTGTTTGTTTGTTTTTCCTCTTCTATGAAGTGTCTTTAAGTGTTTAAGCGTTTTTAAAGCTTCCTAGTATTGTCATTGTTACTGGCAATGACTTACTATTACTTTCTAATATTACTCTAATGTTATTGTGGTGTGCTCAAAGATGTACGCAGTATTTTTTCTTTTTGCTCTGATATATTGTTTGAGGGTTTTTTGAAACAACTTACATATCTTTTTAAAGTTTCCTAGTCACTACAAGAGGAGCCACATTCCTTGTTTGAAAGTTAACGTGTTCTCATATACACCCAGTAGGTCAGTACTCTATATTCTTGGAAGGTTTGGGCTAGTTCTTTCTGTGACTTGGATTTGTTCTTTTCCCTTTGTGTTTGCGGGAGTGTTGCCTTTGTTTTCCCAAAAGGGTCTCAGTAGGTAGCCCAGGCTGGGAACTCACTATGTAGATCATGCTAGCCTCTCTATCTGACTTTTTCCCCTCAAGTATTGGGATTAAAGGTAAGCACCACCAACCCCAGCTTCCTTTACATGTATAAGTCTTTTGATGAACTTCTTTGGGGGCTTAAAGGTATGTGGGCATTTGAACGATTTAGAAAATGTACCCAAGCCAATTAAAGATGACCCTCTTTGTTGAGTTTTCCATTACAAATTCTGTTTTATATTAACATTATAACTCTGCTTTTTCAGTTTTTATTTCCAAATTAAACTGTGCATTTTACATTCATTTTTTTTTTCAAATTCATGTGTATGGTGCGCGTGCATGCATGAATGCGTGTGCATGCGTGCATGTGTGTGTGTGTGTGTATATGCATGTTTGTGAACAGGTGTGGGTGAGTGCATGGTACATGTGTACTTGCATATGGAGGCAATGTTAATGTTGGAGGTCATGTTCAATAACTTTTCACTCTACATAACGAGTCAGGGATTCTTGCTGAGCCCAAAGAATGATCATTTGGCTTGTCTGCCTAGCCAGTTTGCTCTGGTAACCCCATTACTACCTTTACAGGCAGGCCGACAGATCTGCCTGACATTTACACAGGGATCTGAAGTGCTGTCCTAATACTCTCTTTCCCAGCTAATCATCCGCCATGCCCTGTGCTCAGTGTTTTATAGTTCATTTATTAGTCTGATGTGACTCTTGGCCAGAGGAAACTTTCCTGGTAAATTTAAATTTCTTGTACCCCTTTTACAAAGGAGCCCCCATCTCTTTGCTGAGTTCTTCACAATATGTCTCATTTTCTGTTCCTTGCTGCATGGTGAACTTCCGGAGAGCTGCGAAACTGTGTGAAAGCACAGTAGACTGGAGCTGCTGGAGAGGATGAACGCCAGGAAGCAGTTTCTGAGGTTGTGTCTGGTTTTCTTTTACTTTTGTCTTTCTTCCCTCTCCTGTAGCCTCCTACCTTTCTCCCAGCAGACACAAAGCTTGTTTCTTGCGAGTGTCTGCAAGGCCATGGAAAGGGTTGAGGCCATATGAGGAGGAGCAGGAGCAGGAAGAGCAGTAGTCAGAGGCTCACAGCAGGAAGGCAAGTTAATGGGGATGATGCCCTGACTCTGGGCAGGAGTCTCTCTTTCCTCCCTCATTACTTAATTCTAAGCATCGTGTCTTCCAGGCATTTCACTCAAGGTCCCTCACTAGTATGTCCTCTCTCTCTCTCTCTCTCTCTCTCTCTCTCTCTCTCTCTTTCTCTCTCATACACACACACTCACAAATGCACATATGTGTATATACATACAATCTATACACGTGTATACACAATATATATATATAACGTACATATGTGTGTGTGTAGCTATATAAGTTACCAGGCATGCTATAATTGTAGACAAAACAAAATATTATTCCTAATAAAGTTAAGTACTAAAACGTATACCAAAGGGGAAAAAAACCACTTGGGCACAGAGCCGACTCCGTTGAGTGGGCAGAGGCTACAGCCCCTCCTCAGTGTGAACTGCTCCATTTACTGAGCACACCGTGCAACTCTGACTGATTACCTTCCAGCTTCTGAGCCTCTTTCTACTTCCTCACCACAACATCCCCCCCCCCCCCCCCCCCCCCAAATAAGAAGGGTAGCTATGGATAAAAGCCGGTGAGATAGCAAAGCAAGCCATACAGAAGGGAAAATACACTGACTCGACCTCCATTTCTGCCTGAGTGTGGAAGCAGGGACAGGGGCAGGGGCAGGGGCAGGGGCAGGGGCAGGGGCAGGGGCAGGGGCAGGGGCAGGGGCTGGGGCTGGGGCAGGGGCAGGGGCAGGGGCAGGGGCAGGGGCAGGGGCAGGGGAAGAGGGCTGAGTGAAAGCTTTGGTCTGCTCTCTCAATAGAGGGGAGTGAGTTGTTTCACTATCACCTTTAGAGTTCTCTGAGTCAGCTCAAAGACCTAGAACCTTGAAACTAACACACAAGGAATACCCACTAAATGGGATCCACATATGCACGGGACAGGTAGCAGCATCTCTGAAGATGTCTCCTATAACATGGCCATAACAACATTGTTTAGGATACCAAGACATGGCAAGTGGGACACGGCTTACTGTGGGGAGTTAAGACTTGAGCTCTAGAGGTGACATCTGTACCACGTGTGCTCATGCCAGCGGTCATCCTAGGCAGAGTGCTTACTCTCCTGGCCTCAGTTTTCTTAATGATGAATCGCAAATGTCAACCCTTATGAGTCTTTATGAAGACTCTGTGAGCCAGTCTACGTAAAGTGTCTGAAGTAAGTGGGATGAGGGCTGAGGATGTAGCTCAGCTGCTAGGATGTTTGCCTAGTCCTGCCTTCCAAGTGCACACCGACAACGTGGTGCTGCTGGCCTCTAACCCAGCACTAACAGGTTGGAGACAGGAGAATCCAAAGTTCAAGTTTATCCTTGGCTGCATGGGAGTTTGAAACCAAACTAGATTACATAAGACTGTCGAGGAAGAGGGAGAGGAAGAGGGAGAGGGAGAGGGAGAGGGAGAGGGAGAGGGAGAGGGAGAGG
>JANHMN010000004.1:86417742-86465448 GCA_030674055.1 Rhabdomys pumilio
GAGGGAGAGGGAGAGGGAGAGGGAGAGGGAGAGGGAGAGGGAGAGGGAGAGGGAGAGGGAGAGGGAGAGGGAGAGGGTGTGGTGTGTTTTAGGGATAGGGAAATCTAAGCACACGGCTCTAATTCTCTGCAATGGGCATTCTGAATTGTCTTTTCACCTGTTCAGCCCCGTATTCTGCCCCCACCTCCCCTTTGAGTCACCTGGCTGGAGCAGCGCTGCATTGAAGCAGTGTATGGAAGAGCCAGAGCTCAGGGCCAGAGGAGAGCAATGCCAGTCATGAACACAAAACTTCTCTAGAGCATCCAGCCTTCATCAGTAATTTTCACTCTTTAGGACCCAGTCTCCTTGGTAACACCTGCCTTTCCACATCCACGTCCATAGCCACGCCCACTCATATATATGTCCTCTCTTCTAAGACATCTGGTGTGGAGGCAAGGTGAGTATTTTTGTCCAAAGCAAATGTTGACCATTGAAGCACAAAGTGGGCACATAACTGCCTTAACTGAGTGGGCATTTTTTTTTTCTCCCATAGTTACCGATTAGAGGGTCACACAGCCCTGGGTGTGCCCAGCTGCCTGCCAACCATTCAAAACAAGGCTGGCTTGGCCTTAACTCTGGAGGCTTGGAGCAGTTAATGCTTCTATTTTTTTAAGCAATAAACCCAAGAGCAGTGGAGAAAAGGAAGGGAAAGGAGGTGGGGCGGGCAGGATCAGGTATTGGGGAAGAAAGGGGTGGGTGGGACTGTTTTCCCCTATTTATTCTCTGGTCTTTGTATAAGAACATGACTCATCTACTGGCTCCCTGGGCAGGATTTAGATGCTGTGTGGGCAGCAGATAAGAGGGCAGCTTACTTGTAAAAAGTAAATACAATGAATATCCATCATAAAGTCAATAGTGCCAGGCTTATCAGCTGTCCTCATTCCCTACTCAGTCCCCAGGGGACCAGACTTAAAATAAAGGCCACAGTTCCAGGAGCAGAGTGGAGGTGCTGGGTTGGGCTGAGAGGGGCCCCTGTTCCCTCTGGGCTGTATTTTAGGCAGGTGGGGGAACTCTGCCAGGCTCAAGCTGCTCAGAGCCCTGGGCTCCAACAAATCCCAAAGCAAACACACACACCAGGACACAGGAGCAGCAACTCCTTATCCCTCAAATCCAGCAGAGGTTTCCAGGAAGCTTCTTAGAAAAACTAGGAGATGTCACTTTAAATCCGATCAAGGAAGACCTACAAAGAAAATAGATCAACAAAGAAAAGCCAGCTTCCCCACCAGGGTTCTCACCTCTGCCTTTAATAACAGCTATCAAGGCCGACTTCTGCACTGCTGTCTTTTTAACCAGTGAGGATTTGACATCTTTGCAAATGATCTGAAACAAATGTTACCAATTGCTATTTTAGACCCATTTTGAAGACTCTCACCATAAGGGCAGCAGTCTGCCCTGAGCTGGTTCGGCTTCCACCCACTGCTCCTATGCTTTTGCAGGGATTCAAGGCCGGCCCAGCGCCATTCACTTGTAATAAGTATTTGGACTGACTCTGGCTGAGGCAACGGACTCTCTGGCTCGGTGGAAATGGGCACGAATGAAACGTCATAAACTTATTCCACCTGATTTGTTAGGGCCCACACTTGTGTAGAGGGACAAATAGAGCAGAGGAAGTAAGGTCAGTGGCTGTTCTCAGCCACCCTCGTCCCAGAACAACTAGAGGAATGTGTTACCCTTATGAGCCTGGGGTTCCAGGAGCTGAGAGTGAGGACTGAGACCCAGAATTTAAAATCTTTACTAAGCCATCTCTGTATGTGAAGTACATCCCTGCCTGGTCTCCAGTTTCTTCACGTGGTGAAGCACAGGCCCAGCATGCACAGGGGCCAGAAACTGACTTTGGGTGTCTTCCTCTATTGCCCTCCATCTTACTTTTAAAGGTAACATCTCTCACTGAAAACAGAGTTGACTGACTAGGCTGTGTAGCCCACCAAGTCCACCTGTCTCTGCTCCTGACTCCCACAGGGCTTCCTCATCAACTCTACTCTTAGGTTTCAAAAACTGCCTTCATGTCCTTCCCACAGCCCAGAAAATCCTACCAGCAGCTTTCCTACCTCTATTCAACTGACTTCTAAAGTAGTTTTCAAAAGCCTTTGCAAGCCCTTGCCTTGTCCTGTCATTCTTCATCTGTGCTTTTGAACGAGACCACCACCCAAGCCTCCCTGCTCACTCTGGCCATGAGTAATTTTGATGTTGGACCCCTGTTTGTGACTGGTAGGCTGTTCCTAGGAGTGACCTTATCTGAGCCATCTTGGGTTCAGTACTTACCTGGCTAAACATCACTTGGAGCTTGACTAGGATTGCAGTGACAGATGTTTGTGGGTGCTGGAAACTGAAGCTAAGTCCTCTGCAAGAGCAACACGTGCTCTTAACCCCTGAAGATCTCTCCAGCCCACTATGTTTCTCTTTTGGAATCCATACTACATATGTTGTTTTTCCTGAGACGCATTTTACAAGGATAGTATGTATCACTCTTCAGGATAAAATTTAAAGAAATAATCTGTAAATAAAATAACCAATAAAAAAATTAAAAAAAAAAGAAATAATCTTGTCTCCATTTTTAGGAGGCAGGCTTTTAGGTTGCTGTTTTTTTTTTAACGTGTGTGTGTGTGTGTGTGTGTGTGTGTGTGTGTGTGTGTGTGTGTGTGTGTGTATTGGGGGAGGGGAGACACTAGCACAAGCAGCATGCACAGGGGCCAGAAACTGACTTTGGGTGTCTTCCTCTTTTGCCTTCCATCTTATTTTTAAAGGTAACATCGATCACTGAAAACAGAGTTGACTGACTAGGCTGTGTAGCCCACCGAGTCCACCTGTCTCTGCTCCTGACTCCCAGTCCTAGCCGTTATGCTGGTACTTGGATCCAAACTCAAGTTCTAATCCTTAAAGCACAGTGCTTCATCCACTGAGCCAGTGCTTCAGGCCTTAGTTTGGTTTTCTGTCGTTACATGGGATGGATAATAACCCTTCTTTTCCTCAAAGATTTGTTTATTTCATATATGTGAGTACACTGTAGCTGTCTTCAGACACACCAGAAGAGGGCACTAAATCCCATTACAGATGGTTGGGATCTCTGGATCTCTGGATCTCTGGATCTCTGGATCTCTGGAAGAGCAGTCAGTGCTCTTAACCACTGAGCCATCTCTCCAGAACAGATAATAACCTTTTAAAGGTTTTGGTTTTTTTATTTTTATTTTCTGTCATTGCTGGAGATTGGATCTAAGACCTCATACATGCTCCCTAGCATTAGTGTACAGAAGACAGACACAGACAGACAGACAGACAGACAGACAGACAGACAGACAGACAGGCAGACACACATACACACACAGAGTAGCTGTCTTAAATTACATTTATCAGAATAACCGTTTAGCAGCTAGACTTATTGATGCTGGGTTTCCACCTGCTGAAGAAGTTATCCTTTTTTCCATAAAACATCTATAGCATATTCATGTGGGATGTATTGCTTTACTTTGATTATCAGTGTCCATTCTTTGCGAACAGTGCAGTCTCGACTACAGCATTAGACTGTGAGGGGAAACTTGATAAAGTCCCACACTGACTGTGGGACTTAAACAGCAGACTTCTCTTTAGTTATGGAGCAAGAAATCCAAATGAGGTGTTGGCAAATTCCTTCTGTGGTTTCTCTTCCAGGCAGTAGATGGACACCTCTCCTGACCACACATGGTACTCTCTTTATGAGGCACTCTTGTTCCATTCTCTCTTACAATGACAGTCACCACAGGATTAGGATTTACACGTATGTCCTCCATTTTACTTTAGTTGGCTGTTTTGTTTCTACATCCCATAATATTGCAAATACTGAAAGTTAAGTTGGGACTTAAATATCTGAATTTTAAGGGTGCCCCTAACAATTATATAACAGAGACGCTATTCCTCCCCTATTGCTAGCCTACTTTACCTGGCCCTTCTATGTTCCACCAGCACCTGAGCTGGTCCTGCCTTCTCTGTACAAGTCACAACGCAGCTCAGGCTCTGAAAGCCTACAAACTGTCCGGGCAGGGGTCTTCTCCCAGGCTCGGATGAAGTCTAGGAGACTAGTTTTAGGATCCACCATAAGTCAGAACCATAAGGTCAGAGGAAGGCTGCTGGGGTGCATAGCCCTGTGGGAGGAAGGGCCACAGTAGTCAAGACTGTGGTCAATGTTGTAGAGCCCTGATGTCAGAGCCAAAAACAAAAAGTCACCAACTTATGCCCCCTGGTCAAGGCCGTGAACATCAAGTTCCTGAAGATCTTCCTGTTCCCCTGGCCATACAGGAACATGAGATCACTGACCTTTTCCCTTGGAGAGTCCCTTGAGAAGTGTTTGAAGATCAGGCCAGGGTTGAAGCAGACTTGGGCTAGGCAGCCTTGCAAGCCACCAGGGACTGTAGTAGTTATGTTGGCCTGAGTGCAATGAGTCTCAAGGTTGTAACTGCTGCCACCTGTGTCCCAGAGAAGAGGCTATGTCTACTGGTGGAATAAGAATCAGAATCTACACTATACTATGTGAGGTGACAGGTTGCTTTGCCTCTGCTGGTGTGCCTCATCCCTGCCCTGAGAAGCACAGCATGCCCATTCTTGTATTCAGTCGGTTGCTGCTGGCCAGCACTGATGACTGCTACACATAAGCTGGGGCTGCCCTGACACACTGCTCAACTTTACCAAGGTCACTTTTGATGCTATCTCTAAGACCTGGAGTTACTTGACCCTTGACTTCTAGAAAAAGAGTGTATTCATCACCTTGTGAAAACCTGCAGCAGACTTCTGTAGAGGACTCAGTCACTAGATGTTGCTACCACATAAAGTTTTTATACCAAGTACATATATACATTTTGAAAAAACGTTGGATTCAAGTTATTATTTAAAAACTTATTTTCCTCCTTCCAGTCTGGGCCCGAGCACTGAGCAGATCCTGGGTGGCAGCTCTGCCCCCAATCTCACAGAACCCAGAGGAAACAGGCCTCCCAGGAGCTCTAACCCGGACAGTATCTTAAGTAAGCAGACAGCAATGCCCACCCCAAACAGGGAGTAACTGGGACCCACTAGGACCCAGAAAGTCATTCCTGGCCCGGAACACTGGTTCCTTCCTGTCTGCCTGAGCACTGAGCAGATTTTGGGACCCAGTTCTAACCCCAGTAATAATACCCACCCCACACAGTTCTGATACAACCAAGATAATAGGAAAGACAGGCTGTTTCGGCCTGAGCTGCTCCACCTTTGGGGGCCAAGATGTTGGGGACCACTCTATCAATGTTGAGACCCGCACTGCCAAAAGCCTTGGGGGCTAAACTGTTAGAGCCTGCACTGCCCCAAGCTGCTCCAGTCCTCAGGTCAGGGTTTAGCAAGAGAGAGAGTGAGGACAGACTTGAAGAATGGAGACCAGACAGAGTGTGATTCAATCCCATTTATTCTTCAGTCTCTCTTCCTAGTCCAAGTCCCTAGTTCCAGTTGCTAGTCTCTTTCCCAATTCCAAGCTCTTTTCCAAGTGCCTGCTACCTAATGCCTAATAACTACTAACTAACTCCTAGTTCTCTGTTCAAGTGTCTTCTTCCTAATGCCTGTGTCTAATACCTAATTCTCTGTTCCAAGTTGTACTGTGTCAAATAATCTGTTGTCTGGTAATTTCTTCTGTCTGCCTCTTGCCTTTTATATGTCTCACTTCTAAGCCACTAAAGTCACGCCCTTAAGTCATGCCCTTAGGTCTTATCTCTAAACCACACCTTAAGTCACGCCCTTAAGTCTCAGCTCTAAATCACACCTTTAAGTCTCACATACCCAAGGGAAAATCCTGGGTAATACAAGATGTTATCAGAGTGTGCTCAGCTGTTGTAGGCTATTGTAATCAAATCTCTTATCAGGGTATATGGCTCAAGATGGCTGCAAGGATGATAGCCGCCTTCTGTCAGCTCCCCACAAGGCTCCAGTCAGAGACAGGGCAGGTAGCACTAAGGAGATCCAGATGGAGAAAGGCAAGCACAAGAACATAAGCAGCAGCAACCCAGGGTACTTGGCATCATTAGAACCTAGTTCTCCCACAATAGAAAGTCCTGAATTCCCCATATCACTAGGAAAGCAAGATTCAGATTTAAAATCACTTCTAATGATGATGATAGAGGACTTTAAGAAGGACATAAATAAGACTCTCAAAGAATTTGAGAACACAGATAAACAGGTAGAAGAGAAAGAGAAAACACAAAAATCCCTTAAGGAATTACAAGAGAACACAACCAAACAGGTGAAGGAATTGAACAAAACCATCCAGGACATAAAAATGGAAGTAGAGACAATCAAGAAGTCACAAAGGGAGACTACCCTGGAGATAAAAAACCTAGGAAAGAAATCAGGAGTCACAGATGCAAGCATCACCAACAGAATACAAGAGATAGAAGAGAGAATCTCAGGTGTGGAAGATACCATAGAAAATATTGACACAACTGTCAAAGAAAACACAAAATGCAAAAAGTTCTTAACCCAAAACATCCAGGAAATCCAGGTCACAATGAGAAGACCAAACCTAAGGATAATAGGTATAGATGAGAGTGCAGATTCCCAATTTAAAGGGCCAATAAATATCTTCAACAAAATTATAGAAGAAAACTTCCCTAATCTAAAGAACAAGATGCCCATAAACATACAAGAAGCCTATAGAATGCCAAATAGACTAAACCAGAAAAAAATACCTCCCATCATATAATAATCAAAATACCAAGTGCACAAAACAAAGAAAGAATATTAAAAGCAGTAAGGGAAAAAGGCCAAGTAACATATAAAGGCAGACCTACCAGAATTACACCAGACTTCTCAACGGATATTATAAAAACTAGAAGATCCTGGACAAATGTCATATAGACCCTAAGAGAACACAAATGCCAGCCCAGGCTACTATGCTCAGCAAAACTCTCAATTACCATAGATGGAGAAACCAAGATATTCCACGACAAAACCAAATTTACACAATATCTTTCCACAAACCCAGCATTACAAAGGATAATAACAGGAAAGCTCTAATACAAGGAGGAAAATTATACCCTAGAAAGAGCAAGAAAGTAATCTTCAAACAAATCCAAAAGAAGATAGCCACACAAAGATAATTCTACCTCTAATAACAAAAATAACAGGAAGCAACAATCACTGTTCCTTAATATCTCTTAACATCAATGGACTCAATTCCTCAATTAAAAGACATAGGCTAATGGTCTGCATACACAAACAGGACCCAGCATTTTGCTGCATACAGGGAGCCCATCTCAGTGACAAGACAGACTCTATCTTAGAGTAAAAGGCTGGAAAACAATTTTTCAAGCAAATAGTTTTAAGAAACAAGTTGGAGTAGCCATTCTAAAATCTCCAGCCTGAGAACACAAAGGGAGGGACTCAGGGCTCCACCTATATAGGTAGTTGAGGGTGGCCTTGCCAGGCATCAGTGCAAGTGGAGGGCCTTGGTGCCTGAAAGTTTGGATTTCCTAGTGTTGGGGAATTTGAGAGCAGGGAGGCGGAAATGGAAGGATGGTGGGAGCACACCCTCATAGCAACTCCCAGAATTATATGCATTAGACATAATAGAGACAGACCGCCAGAAGACTAGATTCCAGAATTCAAACAAAAAATTATCTTGATACTAAAATTTGTTTTGAGAATTGTATATTGCAGAATACACACCTTGGTGTATCTACTCATCAAGCAAGCTGAGCAGACCTGCTCAAACCTCTGATGTCCTGGAATTCCATCTGGATGCAGTGAAGACACAGCATCAGAAGCTTATCAATTTACTCTTCCTCCCTCCTCCACCCCTCTTCTAATATCTCAATGCCCATAATCAGCTTGAAGAAGTTAATGAAGAGTTGGTGCCCCTATTCCCTGGGCTTGGGGACTGAGGTGGTTAATATTGGGCTGTCTTTCTAGGGAAAAGTAGTGGTTTTGTTGGAATAGGGAGGATTAGCTAGGATTTATTGCATAGCCATAACCTATTGGTAGAAATGTATAATTGTTATTAAGATGAAGTTATAATTTCTTAAATGGTACAAAATTTACTTTGATTTCAAATTTAAGGTTTTCATCAGTACGAGCTCCTTATTGATATAAAAGTGAGATTAATATTGTTACTCTCATAGGCATTGTACCTATATAACACATTTAGAAATACAAGGCTTAGACCCAGTCCTTCTTTAACTTTTTTTTTTAACTGATTTGAGATGGTTAGCCTGTGAGTTAAGGGCCTATAGCAAAATCATGGCTTTGAGTTTATCGTTAGGGTGTTTTCTATATTTTATTTAGAAATAGATGAGAGGAGTTAACAGACAACCGTCCAGATTGCCTTACATGGATAGTTGGTTTTCAAAACATCAACAGTCCACAGAATTGACATTACAAACATTTCTGTATTAATGTTCATTTTGATTAGAGACCTGTCTGCTCCTGAAAGCTTCCTGTCTTGGATTCTAAGAAGAAACTGAGCATTTTTGGAGTTACTTCAGTTGTGGTGAGAGAGCCACTAGGCAAGAATAGCCTCTTTTCATCTACAGACAAATTACTGTCCAGAAAAGGACACACTTGCAGAATAGTCGACTGATTATATCTGTCAAGACAGAGTAATCGGCCCTTAATAATTGTGCATCTCTAGATCTGTCAGATGATCCTGGGCCAGAAGGCTGAAGATTTTATGCTCCAACATTTTGTAATATAGGACTGTCCAGGTGTTCAGTGGTCTCTATAAATTGGCTAAGTTTTAGAAGCTATGCTTTGTGCTTCCCATAATTTTAGTTAACTCAGTCATTCTGGATTTCTGACGGGGTTGAAAACTTATAGTCGCATAGCCAATCCTGGCTATTTACTTTGAGAGAAAAGATTTGAGTGGATGGTTTTTAGCTGACATTCATTCTAAAGCCAAGAAAAAAGCCAGGTTCAGAACTAAGTCTTTTATTTAGGAGAGATGACGTAGGTTCTGGTTAGTCAACAAAATGATGGACTGGGTATTAGGTCTATCTTGTACCTTACTGACACAAATTGGTATAGTTATTCTCTAATTGTATTTTGAGAGAAAAGTTTTATTTTAACGCGAAGGCTGATATGTAGGAGGAGCTAAGGTGGGAGGAGTATGAAAAGGAAGAGGAGCAGTAAGGAGAAGAGGAGAGGAGGAACTAGATGATGAGAGAGAGAGAGAAAGAGAGAGGGGGGGAAACATGGAGGTGGATGGATGTTCAAGTGTCTCTGCCAGTCAAAGATAGTTGATATATCTAGGTTGGGTATTGGGCTACACTTCTGATTGATATTGAGCATTACCAAACTTATAAAGCCTTTGATTAACATTAAAAAATGTATAAAAGCAAAAGGGAGAAGTGGGGGTGGGATAGGGGTTTTCTAGGGAGGGGAAATGGGGAAAGGGGATGGCATCTGAAATGTAAATAAAATATCCAATAAAAAAAAGATAAAAAAAATTATTTTCAGGCCAATAGTAATAAGAATTGGTAGAAAATGTAACCAGTGGATTTCAAATGAGAAGACAAGGGTTTAAGATCTGTCATCTTAACAGACCAACTTCACTGTAAAACAGACTCACATCAAGTTCCACATCCGTCTGCTTTTTAAAAAAAATGTGTTTCTTTTGCTTGCATTTGTATATGTGCACCACGTATATGCCTGGTGCCCACAGAAACAGAAAAGGGTGTGAGATCCCCTGGAACTAGAGTTAACGATAGGTGTGTTGAGCTGCCATGTGCATGCTGAGAACTGAACCCAGACCTCTGCAAGAACAGCCAGTGCTCTTAATGATGGAGCCATCTCTCTCCTGCACGGTCTTTTTTTTTTATTTTCTCTCTCTCTTTTTTTCCTTTCTTCTTTTTTCTTGGTTAAAACTTTTTTTTGTCAAGATTGTTGAGCTACTCTAGATAAATCTGTCATATGAATTTTAGAAAAACATGGCTGAGATTATCATAGGAGTTGCACACCAAATCTATGTACCAATTTTGGTAAATTTCACATTTTTGAGTTCCCTAATGCTTGATACAGTCTCTCCATTTATATAAAACCATTCATTATTCTTTTTAATGTAGGAGTCATTTGTCTGCATGTACACTTACATGCCAGGAGAGGCCATCTGATCTCTTTAAAGATGGTCATGAGTCACCATGTGGTTGCTAGAAATTGAACTCAGGATCTCTGGAAGAGCAGCTAGTGTTCTTAACTGTTGAGCCATCTCATCACCCCTCTTCTTGACATTTTTAGATGTACATAATTCCTTACAGACTGTTGGGTTTGCATAAACTAGGACTTTCACTCCATCCCCCAGTGGTATATATATTTTACAGTATTCGGGCTTTTGCTCAACTACAATAAAAGACCTTTCTGGAGATCTCTGATCCTAAAGTATGTCATGGTTCTCCACAGTGGGTGTTTTCCCTGGCTACTGTGAGCTGATAAGCCAAACTCTGCGTGACTAGGGCTGTCATGTAGCAGACTTTGTCACTGAGGAGTTTTGGACCTCAATGTATATGTGCAGATCTCTAGGGTTTCCAGACTTCAATTTTAGAAATACGTATTTGTGGCATGATTACTAATTTACCAGTTTTCAATGTTACTGCCTTTTATTTCTAGTTAAACTTTCAAAAAAACCACAAAAGCACAAAAGATTAAAAAATTTTATTAAGTATCCCAAAGTATATTGTATATTACAAATTCAGATCAGAGTAATAATATTAAAACTATTTTCAGTAGTACCATAAACTATACCTGAAGACAAAACCAAATATTAAACTGGTAAGCATATACTGAAATCTCATGTTTAAAACACTTTGTCTAGAAAATTCACATACATCTGTCATAGTCATATGTCATATGTTGGCAGATCTACATTTAACAAACTCATGAACCAGCTTTCATGCTTAGAATAAACTGTCAAGGTTGTACAGCTTATAATTTTTAAAGTGCATGACAGAATACTTTATATGACAAACACTTTCCTATACATTGCCCTTCTGTGAAAGCTACTCATAAGTAGACAGAAGCGTAGATGACTAAATGGGCCCTCAGAGAATCTCTATTCAGTTAGGTCCAGGAATCACAGGAGCAAATTTTAGCCTAGGTGTTCTGAGGGTTCGGAAACAAATTACTCAGAGATTTATACTTGCCTATTTGTCCTACACAGAAGGCAGCGACATCAGGTTGCTCTGCTCGCCTACAATTAACTACTTAAACAGCATTACGTGTCCTGGTGACTTTGGCCTAGCTCACCTACAATTAACTACTTAAACAGCATTACGTGTCCTGGTGACTTTGGCCTAGCTCAGACAAAACAATCTGTGGGCAGATGATTGACAGGAATATATTCTCATTCTCTTGGGCTTTGTCTCTCTTCCTCTTCCCTCTGACCTCCCTCAATACAGGGTCTTACACTGTAGCCCAAGATGGCCTTGAGCATGTGGTAAGCCTTCTGTCTCAGACTTCTGGCTCTTTGCACGGAATCTAGACCTGATTCACACTGGGCAATTAGACTACCACTAATTCTACACAGAGTAGGCAGTTAACAAAGCATTCCAAAATCTTTGGTTCTGCAGATCATTATATATAGTGATATTTGTTGCCCAAAGCTAGAATATCAAAAATCAAGTCCATATTAGACTAGGCACAAAATTTAAGAGTAATCTGACTGGGCTTAAAAGGAAACAGTATAATGGGATAATATTAGAAGACAGAAACTCGGTCAACTAAATGAGAACCAGCTCTGTTTCAGGTAGAGGTAATATGGCAATGACTCTGAACTCACAAATCACATAATTTGACCTGTAATGCTTAAATACAGTAAAAACTTTTCATTATATTTATTTAGTGTGTGTGTGTGTGTGTGTGTGTGTGTGTGTGTGTGTGTGGTGTCCTCTCACACTAGAGAGGAGCTCTGAGCACACTGGAGCCTGTGTATTGGGTGACAGGCAATTTGGGGTTTTCTCCTTCCACTATTTGGGTCCCAGGGATCAAACTCACATCAGAGTTGGTGACAAGTGCATTTACCTGCTACACCATCTCACTAGTGCCCAAGTCCCAATCTTATTTCTAAGCAACTCTGTTGTGTAACCTTCAAAGTTACAAAGGAACCTTGACTTAGGAAATGGCACATCTTATGAGTACTTACTTAACCCTGGGCCTGAATGGAAGCACCCACGTCTCATTTAATCCTTTAAACATTTCAAGAGTCTGAAACTACAGGTGATGTCTTCAGCCATAAACTGGTCTATTTTTTGTAGATAAGGCTTGCCCTCCTTTGATCCCCCCTCATCCCCCCCCCCCCCAACCAATAAAGATAAGAAGGTAGCCTGAGAATTCTGGACAAGAAGAACTATCCATCCTCAGCACTGTCACCTCAGGCATGGGGAATGGCAGGAACACCCTGAAGCACATGCCACTGAGGCCCTGGAGAACAAATTAAGCACTGAAGTGTCATGGAGGCCACACTGATCTCAGTAACTGATCTCAGCTACTCTTAGAGATGCCCAGTTTTAGTTACTATTATTTAATCTCAGTGGCCAATGTCAATAACTGCAGTCAAGAGCAGGGCAAATTCTCCATGCTTAAGAAAGTAGCTGGCTGTTGCAAACTGAGAGAGCATCTGCTTCTCAGGGCCTCTCTAGAAATATCCTTGGCAACATAACTACCAACACGTTAATATAAAAGGTATCTTCAAGCAAACCAGGCTAATGGACCAGAAAGTAGTCATATTAGGAGAATTACAGCATATTCAGGGAGGAAAAAAAAGTATCAGTTGAAAAGGGTCAGGTGGTAGGCACACCTGACCCAAGGTCTCAGGACACTCAGCAGAGTTCAAAGGCTTCAGTATGACTGAATCTCGGGGTCATTTTCAGAGGCAAACCTTACCTGCAAATTCTGGGAACTTTTCTCCAAGGTAGGACAGAACCTAAAACCTAAAGCCAAACCAGAGGGAAGACAAGTTTACCCATCCTCAATGGAGGGAAGACCACAGAACCTGTGCACACAGGACCAAGAGAGTTAGAATTCTGAATACTCACAGACCTTGCACTCCAAGGATAGATATGAGAGAATTAACTTGAACAGGGGTGGGTAAGATCTCCTGGCAGAAGGTGGGAGCCTTCAAGGAACATGATGTAAACATACTTACTTCTAGATACTGAGTTCAAGCAAATGATCCTCTCCAGATAGGGTGAGTTTGTCCTCAAGAACACCATTATCTGTTTTGTTTGGTTTTGATGCATAAAAATACATAGGGTTGGCAATCTAAAACTTGGGTCTATATTCTCTGGACTTATTTTCTAGGAAAGAACTGATTTATGATCTGTCATTAGGATACAAGTTTGCTAATAATTGTAACAATCTGATTAGCTGCTTCTGGAGACAATATTCCTACATGGAGACTGCATCCTAACAGACTTGCTTGTTATCCAACAAAGACAGTTTTAATGGTGAAGTTAAAATTTGGAAGCAGGTGGCTTCAAGTTACTTCCTCCCAGTTTTTCTTTTTCTTTTTTTTTTTTCTTTCTGTCAGCCCATTCTCTCAGATATTCTGATTTCCATTTTAGTAATTAGACTTTCAAAGGGAAATCTGCAAGGCTGCCATGAAGCACATCCCTAAGCAGCAGGGAGTAGAGACCCTCCTGTCCCAGACAAGGAAGACAGGCATTCAGTGTCAGACTCCCTGCATCTTTCACTGAGAGTGAATGGCTTAAGTGCAGCCACCCCAACCTACACATGGGTGTAAGTCAAGGGGTCCCACATGTGCAGTACTTGGCAGTAGAAAGTCCTTGCCCTCTTACACTCAGCAGAATGAAAATCTAGAGATGGACACAGGCTTTAAAGACTATGATCTGGAAAAAGGAATAGTTACCAGATTCACATTAACCCTCCATTTTGGAAACTTGAAGTAATATTGAAATAGAAGAACAATCATATCTTTATGTTAAATAAATTAGTGTGTAGGCCATAAATTAAACATATGGAGCTATGGTTGATAAATAAATAAAGGGTGTCTTTAAAAAATTCAGAAGTATGTCTATTAGTATTTAGTGTCAATATTAAAATTAAGGGCAGAAAAGTTATACATTCATAAAATATAAAAATACTCATGAATAACTTCGACTTTTAAATCTAAGAGTGACTGAAAATGAAATAAGGAACGTAAGCTTTGAGATGTTACAACTTTCAGATGGCATGACTGAATGATTTATCAGCAAGTACTGCTGCTGGTCAGTGAAAATATTCTTATGATGCCAGAGATTCAAGCATCATCTAAGCATCCATTGTTCACTTCAAATATGAAAACAGTATATGTCTAGACAAGAGCTGACATGGGTTCTCATCTTCCCTTATTGAACGGCCTACACTTGAAGCCAACTGTGTATCGCACTGCTTGTAAAATGAGTTCACCACCATCTTTTCTCTGTGAGACAAAGTCTGATCACTGGAATATTAACTCATATTCCACAACCTTAAAAGCAGCACCAACGCAGCAGCTTAAATCTTGAGGACAGACTGGAATGAATTATTCTTAACTAATCCTTTGTAAGCCTCATCTGATGAGCTCACTTTCTGGTATAAACGTTAATTAACATTGTAAAAATCATTAAGAATACATCATATTGTACACCAGCTCTTCAGAGGGTGAGTAAGTTTCCCTCAAAACAAAACTGTAGTGCTTATCAACAGGACAAGAGAGAGGCTGGCATTTGCTCACCCATCTCTGCCTGTTTACTAGATCCTAGTATTTCACCTGGTGTATGAACTCCTCAGTAAATGCTGAATGGCAGAACTAATTAGAAGGCCCATGAGTCAGAAAACCTTTTCTGTCTTCCAACTTGTCATTTTTCTTCTTTGGCTCTCACATCAGGCAAAAAAAACAGTAGTGCTTTAAACAGTTACCCGCCTTCTTTCTTCTGGGACATGTCCCACCTGAGCTTAGTGTTCTCAGTACAACTGGATAACCTCATCCCACTCAGAAATAGGCCAGATCCCATTGGGCTGTACATTCGGGGGTGAGCTCTTCCAGTCCCATGTCTTGACAGGAATCTTCCAGGTCTTACCATAGTTGGCTTCAATGTAGTCAACTGTTTCACAGGGAACATGGACTTTTATGTCTACAAACTCAGTCCAGCACAATGTAAACTTGGGAAACAGATACCTGCAGCAAAACACAGGCAAGCAAGGGGCATTAGGCCAAGTAACTCAGCTGTTGTGTATCTTCAAACCTACCTAGCACCCCTTTCATCTTTCAGGATTAATGCTACCCCAGTTTTCTTCTTCTAGTCTCTGCTAATCTGAAGGAGAGTTAATCCCATCCATAAGCTCTAAAGATGAGAAACAAACCAAACTATAAACTAAACCAAATCCAGGCCTGGCACTAGCCAAGTCACAGTGACTGCTACAGAGACAGGAGCCCACCAAGGTTATGTAAATCAAAATCTGCTCTGGGATTGTGCTGGGAAACCTGGGGAAAGAGGTGTCAAGCGGAGTTTCCACAAGATGTAAGAAACGGTCATTTTCTTCTCTTGCATAACGTGGAGTTCCAAGGATACGGACTGACCCAACAGCATCCTCTAGGCTTTTCCCTTGCTCTGCAGACAAGAACTTTACTTTCTACCCCCTTTCCTCTTAGACTCTAAAGAACATCTCTAAACCTGCCTAAGAAATACCAGTTAAAATGAATTTGCTTGTATCTGCTACAGAACTGTAAGAATTTGTAAGCTTATGAATTAATCAAAAATAGGCATTTTAAAGGTACTTTGGATAATGATGGGCATGGTGATACATGCCTGTAATTGCAGCACTTGGAAGGGAGAGGTATGGGGATCAGGAGTTCAAGACCAGTGTTAGTCATATAGTGACTTTGAGGGCAGCCTGGGCTATATAAGACCCTGTCTTAAAACACAAAATATTTAAATAGGTACTTCAGATTAAGGATAAATTATACATGACATATTACAAAGGAAAATTAGAAGTAGCAGGTCTGTTTAAAGTTACATAGCTCTATATTTTCTGTGTTAAGAGTCTCAATGAGAATTTTTTTCTTCACAACTCAAAAAGATCTTTTAGTAATTAATCCTGAAATGGAAACAATAGGGACCACAAGAACTTAATATACCAGAAAGCCAAAGAAGGGTAGAGAATTGGAGAAAAGGTATTTGTTTTGATTATCATGTTTACCACCAAGTGAACCCCAAGAATGGATTCTGCTTTTGAATATCTCATCTCACCACTAAAAGAAGTACTTGAAAGTGTGTCTGTTCTCGAAAAAAGAAAGTGTGTCTGAATAAATTCTAAAGAAAGCAGCAAGTGCCTCTATAAAAGCCATTGGGCACAGGCGGTGAGTGGACAGCCCTACTCAGCTGGCATCTATGAAAAGATAGCCACATAAAGTCTCCTTGCTGAGAAAGAAATAAGATACTGCTTAGAATCAACATCTGCGGGTCCCAATTTTACCCTGCACACTCATAGCCATGGGATTACTCATTTTGTCATGAGACACATGCATTCATCATTAGCCTCCACCCTCCACAATCACTTGCTGGTCGGCAGAATGTCCACCTGTCCCACAACATCAAGTTGACACACTGAACCTGACATGATCTCCCTTAGTAACAGCAGCCAGGAAGCATCTCTTTCAACTATTAGTTCTCAGTCTCATCGTACAGCTGAGAGAGAAAGACAACAGCTTTAGAATACACGTGGTGGAATACTGCAGACTACACAAACAATTGCTGGAACAGTGAAGAAGAATCTAAGAGCAAACCTAGAACATGTAAAATACCGTGAAACACCATGAAAATCATACAGAAACAACTCAACTCTATTGTTAACCTTTGTTCTTAAACCTGCTCTCCCCCAACCCCCAAACCCTCTGTGATTTTTGTTTCTCTGTTTCTCTCCAAAGAATATCTTAGCTTTCCAGAATAGGGAAGATAAACAAACCATCAAACGTTGTAACTAATTATGAAGTCAGGCCATGGACAGGAAAAGGGCAGTGAGTCACAAAGAATAGCACATGCCATATACTTTGCCTGGGTTACCAGTAAATACTGATTGATTCTAAATCTCTGTGTTACCTTGGATTTAAAAGCTATGATTAAGTCTGGCAGAGCAGTCTGTACTTTAAAGCCTTAGAATGGGATCCCAAATGGGAACAGGTTTAAATTTAGACTGCAGCTCTCTAACTGAGGCTCCACATTTGGGAGATCTTGCTACCACAGAGACTTCTCCCATCTGTTCCCAACGTGAACCACTTAACTTCACGCAGCTTCTGCCTAAAACGGCAGTTAGAACAGTTGCTGGATTGGAGAGTGAGCTAGAGGAGGGTATTTTTATTTTCCTCCAAATTCTTTAAAACCAATAAAGCCACTTTGGGGTAGTTAAAAATAATTTTGTCAGCTTAATTGTACTATCTATGAACACAATTGCTAATGAGGAGCAAGCTTTTCCAGCACCCAGAGCAGTGCGTTTACTGCGCTCATTAAGAAGGCTAAGTGAGACAGACCCGTCAACTACAGAGGAACTTGACTCTTCTACATGCAAGTCTGCATTGCATGCTGCTGTTGCAAGAGCACAGACAAACTCCCCTTCCCCCAGAATTTCTCTCAAGACAACACAAACTAATGTTTATTAACATTAGCATCTTATGTCGGCGTTACCTCCTAATTTCTCTGCTATTCCAGTGCCTAAACACCAGCACACTGCTCAATAGGAGTCAACAAACACTGCTTCTGACTGTAATGGAAAGAGCTTCTGAAGTTTCACCATTAAACATGATACTCACTCTAGATTTTCATTATCTTCTGTTCACCAAGTCAAGGACACCCCATAGCCCTTTTAATTCAAATTTTCTTAAAAGATTTTTGCTTAATTACAGATTTTATTTTATTATTATTTTTTAAAATGACATCGATTCAGTCACCGGCCCTCCCTCTAGCGCCTTGTGGCAGGGCTGGGGATGGGATTCCAGGCTTACACACAGTGTCCCCCTCAATCCTTTAAGGCGTACGCACTATGAAACTGTCCTTTTAGCATGTTTTCACCTGGGCTTACTGTGCTATTTCCCTGCTTAAAACTTTTCTGGGGCACTCCATGCCTAGGTTTGCCAAGGCCCACATACTGAGACTCAGCTGCTCGCTTCCTGTGTTTATAAACAGGCTACCCTGCAGGGAACTTCCTCTATGAGGACATGATGGTCAGTTTACTTGTAAACTATGGAGGCCTTGGTAACTTTTGGAAGGAGAAAATCCAGTTTCTTCACTGGGTATAGGATATGTGTATCTCCCCAAGTTGGGAATAGGCTATTTGTATTTTACTGAGTCGATTCTTCTTTGTATTTTCTTACCTTTTGTTTTTTCTTCTTTTTTACCATTTTCACATCTTGCCCCTGTTGTAGTCCTGCTTGGTCTAAGGTCTCCCATACTATTTATTGTATTTTCTCGTTGTCAGCACAACCCAGTGAGAAGTATAAAAGGTCAGACATCTTGGGTTTTGGGAATAAATGTTATCTTTATTTATTCCCCTCATACCTTGATCAATTCTGTTAAATGTCTGCTATACAATTTCAAAATTAATTTTTAAATAAATCAGCATGTAGAATTGGTCTTTTATAGTGTTTTTTTTAAAAATTAATTTCTTTTGGCTTGCTTCCTTCATTTTTCTCTGTCAGAATTCATTGATCATCTATACTGATCTTCATGTAAATCCTTAAGTTGTGCAAGTGTTTAAAAAATGTTTATCTTTACATGAATATGTCTGTTTGGGTGTATATACGTTTGTGTGTGTGTGTGTGTGTGTGTGTGTGTGTGTGTGTATCCACAGCATTTAGAAGGCTCTCTTGAAGTTGAAGTTGTAGGTGGCTGTGAGCCACCCAACTGGGTGCTGGGAACTGAACTCATGCCCTCCTCTGGGAGAGCAGCAAGTACTCTTAAGCACTAGGCATCTCTCCAGACCTAAGTTTTACAAGTATTTTTTCATGGCTATAAATTTATATTTACTCGTTTATATTCTGTTTCAGTAACGTGCAAAATATCTTGTATTTTCTACTATAATTTACCTTTCTACTCATTTTAACAGAGAATATTTAAAAGTTTCCACATATTTAAAAGATATTTTTAAATTACTAATTTGTAGTAAATTTCATTATGGTCATAATAAATAATCACATTTTTCTCCTCTGTAATTTATTTATGTGGAAAAAATTATGCTCACACACCAATGAAAAGTTTTATTAATGTTTATAACATATATAATACATGATAGCTTCCCTCTGGGTTTTTGTCTTTTTCCTTCTGTGTGTGTTTACGTGTGTGGGTGTGTAGCACATGCATGCTTGTCTGTGGTTATCGGGAATCTTCCTCCCTGACTCTCCTGCATCCTGAGGCAGGTCTCTTAATCAAATCGAGAGCTCACAATGGAGCTAGTTCTTTTCTAGCTACTTTGCTCTGAGGAGTCTTTCCTGTTTCTGTTCCTTCCAAGGCTGGGATTATAGGTGAACCAGCACGCCCATGGGCATTTACCTGGGCTCTGGGGATCTGAGCTCTGCTCTTTTGGCTTGCATGGTAAATGCCTTCACCACTGTACCAGCTCCCCAGCACACTCTGGCTTCTTTAATACATCTCTGAGTACAGATCTGTGAGGCCTCAACCTTCTTAGCCTTTCTGTATTTATAAATGTTACTTCTGTCTTGCCCTGAATCTGACTTTTAATTGTGTGTAACATTAAAAGTTGATCACTATTATTCTAGTTTGTGTGAGATTATAGAACATTATCTTCTGCCCTGTATTACTGATAAAGCATACCGGGTATTTTTTTGTTGCACCTCAAACTTTCAATCCTCCTGCCATAGCCTTCTAAGTGCTCGGACAATACTATTACAATTAGTTACTAATCCTTTTTGTTTGTTTCATATTCATTTTTATATTAATATATATTAATCATATATAATAATGGGCCTCATCATGACATTTTATACTTTCCACTGTCAAGTTTGTATATGTTTAACAATCCTGCTCTTACACACTCATCTAAGAATTAGACTCAACTCTTGAAAAACCAAAGTCACAGTATGCTGATGAGTATTTCTTTTTAAAAACCTGTCAGGCGGTTGGTAGTGGTACACGCCTTTAATCCCAACACTGAGGGGCACAAGCAGGTGGATCTATGAGTTTAAAGCAGCCTGGTCTACAGAGTAAGTTCCAGGACAGCCACTGTTAAATGTCTCTTCCACTAAACATTTCACAATCCCACCACATGATACCATGTGGAAGGAGTCATAGAGGAGTTAATATACTCTCCAGGACATAGGCTGAAATAGCGTCTGAGATCTTACACCTCATTCTCCACTCCTAAATATACATGTGTGCCCATGTGAATGCACGCGCGCACGCGCACACACACACACACACACACACACACACACACACACACACACGAGAAAGAAGTGAAAGCAGCAGAGGAGAAAATAATAATTTATATTATTAATGAGTAGACAAATTAAAGTTTGCAAGGATAGGTCTCACTTAACAGATGAATGGACACCCTTTATGATTAGAAATCCAACAGCTTAAACACACGCATAAGACGTGCCAGAGGACCAAGTTTTGAAGCACTTTTATTTACACTATGTGACTTGTAAAAACTAGATCTGTAGCTTACCAACAAAATTATCTAGCTACAATTATTGTATGCCAGATAATTTTTGAAGAATTTCTCTTTAGATGTAATAATTAGATAGGGAGGTTAAAGTTAGGAGTTCAGATTTCACACCAGATACAAAAAGATTTTTAAAAAATCATAGCATATGACATTTTCCCGTTCCAGCCTGAGTGAACCAGGCTCCTGGGCCAGTGACGCCCAGAAATTAAGAGGTTTTGGAACCCGGGATGTTGCAGATCGCTGCTCTGCAGCTGTCATCATGCTACAAAATGAATACATTGGATATCACTGAAAATGATATGGATGTCGTTTGGACTACCATGAGAAAAAGAGGAAGAAAGAAGGTCAGGAGGACCATGAACGTTCACAGAAGGCATGAAAAAAAAAAAAAAAAAAAAAAAAAGATTGGCCTGAAGGCTAAGCTCTACCATAAATAGCACCATGCGGAGAAAATACAAATGAAAGAGACTATTAAGATGCATGGACTCCAGTCAGAGACAGTGCACAGGTAGCACTAAGAAGATCCAGATGGAGAAAGGCAAATGCCAAGAACATAAGCATCGGCAACCCAGGGTACTTGGCATCATCAGGACCTAGTTCTCCCACAATAGAAAGTCCTGAATTTCCCATATCACCAAGAAAGCAAGGTTCAGATTTAAAATCACTTCTAATGATGATGATAGAGGACTTTAAGAAGGACATAAATAACACTCTCAAAGAATTTGACAACACAGGTAAACAAGTAGAAGCCCTTAAAGAGAAAACACAAAAATCCCTTAAAGAATTAAAAGAAAACACAACCAAACAAGTGAAGGAATTGCACAAAACCACCCAGGACATAAAAATGGAAATAGAAACAATAAAAAAGTCACAAAGGGAGACTACCCTGGAGATCGAAAACCTAGGAAAGAAATCAGGAGTCACAGATGCAAGCATCACCAACAGAATACAAAAGATAGAAGACAAAACCTCAGGTGCAGAAGATACCATAGAAAATATCAACACAACTGTCAAAGAAAATACAAAATGCAAAAAGTTCTTAACCCAAAACATCCAGGAAATCCAGGTCACAATGAGAAGACCAAACCTAAGGATAGTAGGTAGAGAAGAAAGTGAAGATTCCCAACTTAAAGGGCCAATAAATATCTTAGACAAAATTATAGAAGAAAACTTCCCTAACCTAAAGAACAAGATGCCCATAAACATACAAGAAGCCTATAGAACACCAAATAGACTAGACCAGAAAAGAAATACCTTCCGTCAAATAATAATCAAAACACAAAATGCACAAGACAAAGAAAGATTATTAAAAGCAGTAAGGGAAAAAGGCCAAGTAACATATAAAGGCAGACCTATCAGAATTACACCAGACTTCTCACCAGATATTATAAAAGCCAGAAGATCCTGGACAGATGTCATATAGACCCTAAGAGAACACAAATGCCAGCCCAGGTTACTAAGCTCAGCTTACTAAACTCTTACTAAACTCTCAATTACCATAGATGGAGAAATCAAGATATTCCATGACAAAACCAAATTCACACAATATCTTTCCACAAACCCAGCACTACAGAGGATAATACAGGGAAAGTTTCAAAGTAAGGAGGGAAATTATACCCTATAAAGAGCAAGAAAGTAATCTTCTTCCAAAAATCCAAAAGAAAACAGCCACACAAACAATCCCACTGCTAATAACAAAAATAACAGGAAGCAACACTCTCCTCTCCTTAATATCTCTTAACATCAGTGAACTCAATTCCCGAATAAAAAGACATAGGCTAACGGACTGGATACATAAACAGGACCCAGCATTTTGCTGCATACAGGAAACCCACCTCAGTGATAAAGACAGACTCTACCTTAGAGTAAAAGGCTGGAAAACAATTTTTCAAGCAAATGGTCCTAAGAAACAAGCTGGAGTAGCCATACTAATATCAGATAAAATCGACTTTCAACATAAAACTATCAAAAAGAATAATGGAGGACATTTAATATTCGTCAAAGAAAAAGTCAACCAACATAAACTCTCAATTCTGAATATCTATGAGCCAAATGCAAGAGTACACACTTTCATAAAAGAAACCTTACTAAAGCTCGAAGCACACATTGCACCTCACACAATAATAGTGGAAAACTTCAACACCACACTCTCAGCAATGGACAGATCATGGAACCAGAAACTAAACAGAGATACAGTGAAACTAACAGAAGTTATGAACCAAATGGATTTAACAGATATCTATAGAACATTTCATCCTAAAACAAAAGAATATACTTTTTCTCAGCACCTCATGGTACCTTCTCCAAAATAGACCATATAATTGGTCACAAAACAGGCCTCAACAGATACAAAAAAAGTGAAATAATCCCATGTATCTTATCATTTCACCACAGACTAAGGCTGGTCTTCAATAACAACAAAAACAATGAAAAGCCCACATTCACCTGGAAACTGAACAACACTCTACTCAATGATACTGTGGTCAGGGAAAAATTAAAGAAATTAAAGACTTTTTAGAATTTAATGAAAATGAAGACATATCATACCAAAGCTTATGGGACACAATGAAAGCAGTGCTAAGAGGAAAACTCATAGCTCTAAGTGCTTACAAAAAGAAACTGGAGACAGCATACACTAGCAGCTTGACAACACACCTGAAAGCTCTAGAACAAAAAAAGAAGCAAACACACCAAATAGGAGTAGATGGCAGGAAATAATCAAAATCAGGGCTAAGATCAATCAAGTAGAAACAAAAAGAACTATACAAAGAATCAATAAAACCAGGAGCTGGTTCTTTGAGAAAATCAACAAGATAGATAAACCCTTAGCCACACTAATCAGGCAGAGAGAGGGAGAGAGAGAGAGAGAGAGAGAGAGAGAGAGAGAGAGAGAATCTAAATTAATAAAATCAGAACTGAAAAGGGTGACATAACAACAGAAATCTAGGAAATTAAAAAAAAAAATCAGATCCTACTACAAAAGCCTATACTCAACAAAATTGGAAAATCTGGATGAAATGGTCAATTTTCTAGACAGATACCAGTTACTAAAGTTAAATCAGGATCAGATAAACCATCTAAACAGTCCCATACCACCAAAAGAAAGAGAAGTAGTCATTAAAAGTCTCCCCACCAAAAAAAATCCAGGACCAGATGGTTTTAGTGCAGAGTTCTATCAGACTTTCAAAAAAGACCTAATACCAATTCTTTAAAAACTATTCCACAAAATAGAAACAGAAGGAATACTGCCCAATTCATTCTATGAAGCCACAATTACGCTCATACCTAAACTACACAAAGACCCATCAAAGAAAGAGAACTTTAGACCAGTCTCCCTTATGAATATCGATGCAAAAATACTCAATAAAGTTCTCACAAACCAAATCCAAGAACACATCAAAACAATTATCCATCATAATCAAGTAGACTTTATCCCAGGAATGCAGGAATGGTTCAATATACAGAAATTCATCAATGTAATCCACCATATAAACAAACTCAAAGAAAAAAACCACATGATCATCTCACTAGATGCTGAGAAAACATTTGACAAAATTCAACACACCTTCATAATAAAAGTCTTGGAAAGATCAGGAATCCAAGGCCCATATCTAGACATAGTAAAAGCAATATACAGCAAACTAGTAGCCAACATCAAACTAAATGAAGACAAACTTGAAGCAATCCCACTAAAATCAGGGACTAAACAAGGCTGCCCACTCTCTCCCTACCTACTCAATATAGTACTGGAAGTCCTAACCAGAGCAATTAGGCAACAAAAGGAGGTCAAAGGGATACAAATTGGAAAGGAAGAACTCAAAATATCACTATTTGCAGAGGATATGATAGTATACTTAAGTGACCCTCCAAACTTCCACCAGAGAACTCCTACAGCTGATAAACAACTTTAGCAAAGTGGCTGGTTATAAAATTAACTCAAACAAGTCAGTAGCCTTCCTCTACTCAAAAGATAAACAGGTTGAGAAAGAAATTAGGGAAATGACATCCTTCACAATAGTCACAAATAATATAAAATACCTTGGTGTGAATCTAACCAAGCAAGTAAAAGATCTGTATGACAAGAACTTCAAGTCCCTGAAGAAAGAAATTGAAGCAGATCTCAGAAGGCGGAAAGATCTCCCATGCTCATGGATTGGAAGGATTAATATATAGTAAAAATGGCTATCTTGCCGAAAGCAATCTACAGATTTAATGCAATCCCCATCAAAATTCCCACTCAATTATTCACAGAGACAGAAAGAGCAATTCTCAAATTTATTTGAAATAACAAAAAGCCCAGGATAGAGAAAACTATTCTCAACAATAAAAGGACTTCGGGAGAATCACCATTCCTGACCTCAAGCTGTAGTAAAGAGGAATAGTTGATAAAAACTGCATGGTATTGGTACAGAGACAGGCAGGAAGATCAATGGAATAGAATTGAAGACCCAGAAATGACCCACACACCTATGGTCACTTGATCTTTGACAAAGGAGCTAAAACCATCTAGTGGAAAAAGGACAGCATTTTCAGCAAATGGTTCAGGTTCAGCTGGAGGTCAGTATGTAGAAGAATGCAAATTGATCCATTCTTATCTCCTTGTACAAAACTCAAGTTCAAGTTGATCAAGGACCTCCACATAAAACCAGCTACACTGAAACTAATAAAAGAGAAAATGTGGTAAAGCCTTGAACACATGGGCATAGGAGAAAAGTTCCTGAACAGAACACCAATGGCTTATGCTCTAAGATCAAGAATTGACAAATGGAACCTGGTAAAACTACAAAGCTTCTGTAAAGCAAAGGACAGTGTCAATAGGACAAAGCAGCAACCAACAGATAGGAAAAAGACCGTTACCAATCCTACGTCTGATGGAGGGCTAATATCCAAGGTATACAAAGAACTGAAGAAATTAGACTCTAGACAATCAAATAACCCTATTAAAAATGGGGTACACAGCTAAACAAAGAATTCTCAACTGAGGAAACTCGAATGACTGAGAAACACCTAACGAAGTGTTCAACATCCTTAGTCATCAGGGAAATACATATCAAAACAACCCTGAGATTCCACCTCACACCAGTCAGAATGGCTAAAATCAAAAAACTCAGGTGATAGTAGATGCTGGCAAGGATGTGGAGAAAGAGGAACTCTCCTCCATTGTTGGTGGGATTGTAAGCTAGTACAACCACTATGGAAAGCAGTCTGGCAGTTCCTCAGAAAATTAAACAATGTATTACCTGAGGATCCAGCTATACCACTCCTGGGCATATACCCAGGAGTATATGCCCATATAACATATAACAGGGACACATATTCCACTATGTTCATAGCAGTCTTATTTATAATAGCCAGAGACTGAAAAGAACCCAGATGTCCTTCAACACAGGAATGGATACAGAAAATGTGGTACATTTACACAGTGAAGTACTACTTAGCTATTAAAAACAATGAGTTCATGAAATTCTTGGGCAAATGGATGGAACTGGAAAATATCATCCTGAGTGAGGTAACCCAATCACAAAAACACACATGGTTTGTACTCACTGATAAGTGGATATTAGCCCAAAAGCTCACAATACCTAAGATACAATGCACAGACCACATAAAGTTCAAGAAGAAGAAGAAAAACAAAAGTTTGGGTTCTTTGGTCCTTCATAGAAGGAGTATCAAAATGCTCAACCAGAGCTCCCAGGGTCTAAACCTCCAGCCTGGGAACACAAAGTGGGGGACTCATGGCTCCACCTGTATAGGCAGTTGAGGATGGCCTTTTCAGGCATCAGTGGAAGAGGAGGGTCTTGGTCCTTGCAAGTTTGGATTCCTTAGTATTGGGGAATTCGAGAGCAGGGAGGCAGGAATTGGTGGATGGTAGGGGCACTCATAAAAGTAGGAGGAGGGGGGATGGGGTAAGGAGTTTTGGGGGGTGAATGGGAGAGGGAATAACATTAAAAGGTAAATAAATAAAATATTCAATAAAGAAAACAGGTAATGGGTCTAGCAATTGTAGCTGAGCAGTCGAGACTTTTTGTCAATAGTTTATTATGGGGATTTTGTATACTCCTCAAGGACAAGGTATTGTGGAAGAGGCCCATGGAACTCTAAAAAGATTGGTGAGACATACTGTTGCTGAGACAAATTATGATGCCAACCTGTGAGCTTGCTGAGTGTCCTGACAAGGGTGAATGGGAAGCTGTATTGGACATATGTTCCTGACCTACCTTTACTTGACTATATCCCAGATGGGACAAGTTGCTTTGCCTCAAGTTTTTACACCTTGTGGGACAGAGAATCAAAAAGAGAAATTATAATGTCTCTTGTATTCTTCTTAAAAGTGACCAGCTATTAGGACTCAATCATGTACTGGTCTAGAAATCAATCCAATATTGGAAATAACAGTCTACTTTTGGAAGACTGGATCTGGAAATTGTTAGAGACATATTTGGAAGTTAGCTGTAGCTCACTATGATGTTACGATAGCAAGAGATAAAGTTGGGACAGGATCTGGATTTCATACAACAGTTAGTGCATGTTTTAAGGCTCTTTTCATTGTCAAGCTAAAATTGGTGCAGTCTCTTCTACAGTATTTATTGTAAGTTACATTGACTGTATAATTTCCAATTGTATTAGTGTGTTGAAACCTGGCATGTTTGTTACGGGAGTCTATTATTCAGCTTTTGTCTCACTTCCCTGAGTATTATAAAACCTTGATTTGCTGAGAAAAGCTTGAAAGTGCTGGAAGAAGTGAGTTAGGCTTTAAGCAGAAGCAAGAGGGTAGCAGACTTGATTATTGCTGGTATAACAGCTTTAATTTCATTAATTGCTAACACCATTGCTTTTGCAATAACATTGACACAAGGTGTTAAGACAACTATTTTTGTTAACCATCTAGCAAAAAAATGTTACTAATGTATTGAGTACACAAAAAGATTTATATAGGTATCTGGAACACTGGATTGATGCTCTATATCCTATTCAAAGTATCTGAAGGAGGTTCAGGGTTCAAGAGTTAGGTGCCATCCCAAGTGTCATGACAAATATCATTGGAGTAGTATTACTTTTGAAATTCATGATGATTGTCATTATAATTAGAAAAAAGTTTAAAGACACCTTTAGGATATTTGGCATAATCCTAATACCTCTCTGGGTGTGTTAACTTTGCATAGTGAACTTAAAAATTTTAAAAATTTTGCTCTGTTGAGCTTTGATGCTGCAGATAATGCCAATAAAAATTATCCATGGCCTGAGGTCAGTATTTCCATTTTGGTTAAACCTCAGGAATGGCATATATAGCTTAATCAGGCTAGTCCTTCTTGTCCTGGGAATACTTTTATTCCTGTCCATCATGTTAAAGCTTGTCTCTAACTACATCAACAGGCTGGCAGCCAAAGTACATGACTTGAAATTAATAATGGACCCCCAGACAGAGTTATTAATTTAACAAGTTGGCAAGCCAAGGACAGGTAAGATTCTGTGCAGAGCCTTACCAACCTAAGACAGAAATGCATTGCATTTGATAATGCATATTCCATGACGGGTAAGGAAGGCATTCTTGTCAGAATGACCTAAGACAGGCTCAGTCTTATTTATGAAATAAAAAAAGGGGGAGAGGTGGAGAGCCTTTGGGGCTGCTTGGCAAGAAGCTGACATGGGCCAAGGACAAGGAAAGGGGCTGCTTGGCAGGAATATGACATTGGCCAAGGACAAGGAAGTAGGCTTCAGGCAAGAATCTGACAATCAGGCTAGAACAAAGAAGTAATTTCAGGTAGGAATCTAAATATTAGGCTAGAACAAAGAAGTAATTTCAGACAGGAATCTAAATATTAGACTAGAACAAGAAAGTAGGCTTCAGACATGAAAATGACCTTGAGCTAGAACAGGAAAGTAGGCTCAGATACTTTGGTCTTCCTGATAAGCCTTTAGAAACAGTGATCATGGGAGTGTTCACGTAATTGAGTTTAATGCCTTGCTTTTTCTTTGACTATTTGTTTATTGTATTGCTTATTCCTTGACTATTTGCATCTATTGTATTGCTAGACCCTCAACCTAGAACTGACCTTAATACATGCATGTAATCAAAATGGTATAAAAGCATAACGGAAGAGGAGGTATAGGATAGGGGGCTCTAGGGAGGGGAAATGGGGAAAGGGGATGACATCTGTACTATAAATAAATAAAGTATTCAATAAAAAAAAGATGCATGAAAAAGACACACCAAGCAGAAGGATGATGAGAAGAGTCCGAAAGGAGCAGTCCCTGCCTGTTTGCTGGTCAAGAGGGGAAGTCAAGAGCAAAGTACTTTCCAACATGATTAAGCAGAAATGAAAAGAAAAGGCAGGAAAATGGGAGGACCCTCTACCCAAAGTTCCTGCCCAAGGAGAAACAGAAGTGTTGAAAGTTATTCTAACAGGAAAAAGAAAAAAGACGGCATGGAAGAGAATGTCTGTTTTGTTGTTGATGGTTTTACAAGAAAACCACCTAAATATGAAAGGTTCATTAGGCCAATGGGTCTACATTTCAAAAAAGCTCATGTCACACACCCTGAGCTGAAAGCGACTTTTTGCCTGCCTATACTCAGTGTGAAAAAGAATCCATCATCCCCATTATATACAACCCTGGGAGTGACCACCAAAGATACAGTTACTGAAGTGATGTCAGCGAATTGGGCCTTGTGACCCAAGGAGGCAAGGTTATTTGGGGAAAGTGTGCCCAAGTTACCAACAATCCTGAAAATGATGGGTGCATAATGCAGTCTTGCTGGTTTAACAGTGATGTCATACAAGTCGTTCCACTCACTACTGAAGACTGAAGACTACACACTGTCAGAAAAACACCATCACTGTGACCTTTCTGAACTACCAAGTAGCCTTACCTCATGTGCAGTCATAAAGAAGTATTTATTAAATTATAAAGGAAAATAAAACTGTCCAATTAAAAAAAAACCATAGCATATTACCTAGTCTAATCAAATGCAAGGGTCTCCATGCAATTAGGTCTTCCTTGATCAACTTCACTGCCTCTGGCCCGTACAGTGTTGTTTCTCAATGTAATGTTAGACTATTTTGTCTTAGCATCCATTTTCAAGATTATAAAGTATTTTTGTATTTTTAGCCTAACTCAATGCTTTTAGGTATAATCTTATGGAATGAAATGCATTTAAGTGATTTAAAAAAAAAAACAAACAGTGAGTGCTGGGTGGTGGTAAAAGGCACTTGCTGCCAAGCCTGACAACCTGAGTTCAAGCCTCCCTGGAAGAGAACCTACATGGTGGGTTTTGATTCTGGATGGAGCCTGGGGCGCCCCAGCCTTGTAGCTAGTCATCTGACTCAGCTTGCTGAATGCTGGGATTCCACATGTGTACCACCATGCTCAGCAGACAATTCAAATAAATGAAAATGCACTTAAGTCCTCCTCCCATCTGACTTCTTTCACTATGCATGTTTTAAAGATTCACCCATGTCAGTATATCTGGTAACTCATTCCTCTTCAGTATTCAGTAGCATTCCATTGTGCGAATACACAATTAATGTATCTGGTCACCAGAAGACGATTTGGGACATCTGGATAGCACAGGTATAACCAAACCATTTGGCTTATCTGAATAAAACTGTTAACACCTGTACATAGGTCTTGTAGTGGAAATGTCTCTTCAGACACTACCAAATTAGCAACTTATAGAATTATGTTTAACAAAATATGTTTGAAAAATTACAACTTTTACTTCACATAGATAAAAGTTTTGTAGTACAACTTTCTTAAAACAAAAACAAAACAAAAAAAAACAAAAACAAAAACAAATGAACAAAATAAACTCAAAGCTCACTTTAAAAGAAACTACTTCTTCAGGTTTCTCCCTCAGTCCTTCCTCTTATACCTGCTCCTCACTCACTGTCTGGAGATTCAATTACAGAGACCCATGATATAATCGGTATGTTGCAAAATATGAATATATAAATAGAGCAGGAAATGGGATCACTTTGGAAAAGCCAACGCTTTAAATATACTCATTTAAAGAAATTACTCAATCTGCCTCTTAGCTTTGCAGCTGTAAGTCCTGCAGAGACAAACATGTTTCTTGAGAGCTGGAGCTACAGGAGCTGCATCAGCCTCTGAAGCTGGGAGTCCATGAGGGAAGGACAGCTCTAACACTAACTGCAACACAGTGAAAAGCAGGATGACTCAGCTTCACTGTCGAGCAAATCATCTGAGAATCACCTTTCCTGCTCACTAAAAAAGCGAGCACTCAGTCAAGCTGCACCGAGCTTTCACTCAGCCTGAGAGTTTATCAAGACTGACTTTATCTATAATTTAGGGCAGATAGGTTAGCAAAGGACTCTGGAGTGGGTTGGGGGAGATCTATGAAAACTTGGAGGGAGGGAAGATCATTTCTACGCGGTACTAAACTTTACAAAGTAAGTCAATGCCGTTGACTGGGAAGAGCCAGGAAAATGATGGATGGCATCTGTAATTACTGGTGTCTTTCTTAAACTCATGGATTAAAATCAAGAGTCAAAAGCCAAGGAGTCTAAATGGAATGTGGTACACTGGACTGGTTCCTGGAACAGAAAGAGAACACTAACAAAAATACTAGTATGAATACAGTCTGGAAGCTCAGACTTGATCTTTACTTTGTTACATATAAAACAACGTGTCTAAAGACAACCTAGAAAATACCTTCATGACCTCAAATAGGAAAATATTTTATAACTAGGACACCAAAGGTACTGAACATAAACACTGATACACAGAGTTACATTAAAACTAAGAACTTTCAGTGAGTAAGCTACCATTAAAAGGGAAAAGAATAAAGGACATATTGGAAGATGTTTTTAATATAGAGAGCGATGGTTAGTGAGAAAAGAACTGACATCTCAGAGAAAAACCACTAAGATATGTAATAAGTTCCCCACAAAATAGCACATCTAGATGGTCAATAAATACAAAAAAGTGGAAATTAAATCTATGGTATGGTATTGATGCATATCTAACCAAAATGGTTAAAAATTAAAGGGAATATTAAATGTTGTCCAGAACGTGCAGCAAATGTGCACCTTATAATACAATGACAATCACATAAAGTACAGCAAAGAACAATCCCTTAGTAAAATCCTTAAGGTGAAACGCATATATTCTAGGACCAGGTAACCCCATTTTATGCATATATATACATGTGTATATGTGTGTATACACACACACACACACACACACACACACACACACACACACACGTACACAGTGGGCCACATCTAGCAGACACTCTGGTAACTATATCTTTACAGTTGCTATTAATAGTAAAATTATTATTAAATCTTAGAATCCAAGGTATCAGTCAGAGGTATGTGGAGCACAGTGTAGAAAGAGAAGCTTTTCTCATGGAGTTCCTACCTTAAAAAAATGTCAAGCATTCTATAGGTTTTTTTCTCAGCATGAACAACACATGTTTTTCTGTTTTGTTTTAAACAGTGCTATAAAATTAAAAAACAAAAAACTCTTACACTAGTTTTATTGGCAACAAGCAAAAGAAATTTGTCTTCAGTACTGCCATTTTGTTTTCACTCTCCACTTAATCATAGGGTAAGCTAGGTTCAAGGTCCTGGGCCCTAGGGGAGCTGGGGACTCCCAATAGCTGAACAGCTTCCGTTGTAAGGAGACAGTTGTCGGAGTCTGGCCACCTCAAGGACAACTTCTCCATCTTGCTGACAGGGTTAAACTAAGTTCATGTTCCCAGGCCCAGGAACCAACTCCTATCCTGATTGGTAGGAAAATGTCACAATTACTTGGCACAGATCTACAATTTGCAAGCTTAAATACTCTGATATTCTGGCTTGCTGTTGCAGTTCAGCTCCCAAGTCTGTCTGTGGCCCTGATGGATCAGTATAGCTTGATTACAATACATTTTCTGCATTGATCTGCTGTTTGAGTCATGTTAGATTGACATGGACCCCATGACAGTTTCAGGTTTTCCCCTTAGAAAATGGTATTGTGATAAATCCTGTATTTCCTTAAAGGCAATAGTGCTGACAATGGCATATGGTTGGGGAGTCTTCCAAAGACACTGCTCCACACAGCCTCCCCTGTTCTTTTCTCTGCCTTTTAAGGTCACAGTTACATGATAGAAAATCTGGGACGCACACCATCTGTCCAGACAGCTCCCTCACTGCTCACTTCTCTGCTACTCAGAGCACGTCACACTTCCCAAACACTGCTACTATAATGAGCTGTGAAGCAAACCAAAGTTGTCTCTACCAAAAGTGCAGCAGCTGAAATGAATGCTTCCTTTGAGGATTATGCTTCTGGATCACACCCGTGAAAAGTTCACCCTTCAGAGGAAGTTTAAGACAAAAGAGTGATTGATGTTTTCCATGACTTCTCAAAAAGCAATGCAGCACTTCCTATCGAGCTGACTAGATGGCGCCTAGTCTGTACATCTGTCATAAGACTTCTTAGTCTTTTTAGGGATAATTTTTCTCACTATTACTGAAGTGGTATTAATACCAGCTAATAGCATTCAAGACATCATGACACTCATAAAATCCCTTCCTGTACATTAATACTTTTAATCCTTTAAACAAGGCTGCATGACAAGGTCTAACTTTGAAGTGGAAAAATTGTATGCAGAGAGGCGAAATAAAAAAATTACTGTTGTGTAACACATAGAGCTGGGATTCAAAAGCTGATGCTATGATCTTAATTTCTATGGTATGCAATCTATAAGGAAAAAAACTCTATACACTAACTTTGGCATCTGTTATATTTTGAATAAACAAGCTGTAAATATTTCCAATCCCTACCCTAGTCACCTTACTTTAGGTATTAATTATTATTGTGCTGGGTAGCTTATGTCAACTCAGCACAAGCTAAAGTCATCTGAGAGGAAGTAACCTCAATTAAGAAAATTCTTCAAGCTCACACTGTAGGTAAGCCTATACAGCATTTCTTAAATTAGTGATTGATGTGGGGAAGGCAGCCCATTGTGAGTGGTGGTCCCGGGCTCTATAATAAAGCAGGCTGAGCAAACCCTGATTAAGCAGCACCCTCCATGGCTCCTGCCACCAGGTTCCTGCCTTCCTTTGATGATGTACTACAATGCCAAAGTGTAACACCCTCTCCTCCCCAACTTACTTCTTTGTCATGGTGTTTCATCACAGCAATAGAAACCTTAACCAAGACACTTATATACTTATTAATTTACTTATTTTTAAGTATATTTACAAATTTTAATCATTTTTTTATTTGTGTTTGTATGTACACGTCTAGTGGGCACAGCGTGTTGCATGTGTGGCTATCAGAGGACAACCCGTGGGAGCTGGTCTCCCCTCCCTCCACGTAGGTCCCCAATGATCCAACTCAGGTTGTTAAGTCTGGCAACAAGTGTTTTACCTGCTAAACAATCTCACTGGCCCATTTCTCTTTTTTAAAAAATGTGTATTCCTGTGTATTTTATAATCAGATTTTACTCAATAGTTTGTTGTCATAAAGCAAAGTAGTTTTTATAATTAACAAAAGTTTAAAGAATATGCTCTAGGATCAGAGTCAATTTGGGGATAATTTCTGACTTTCAGAAAAAGGTTTGGATTAATCTCAAACCTCCAAAACAAATTTACTTTCCAATCTTCACATGAAGACTCAGGGACCCTGGTACGATAGATGAGCCTAAGAAAAGCAACATTGTAAGTATAGATTTCCTCCTCTATGTATACAGAATAATCTTCTTTCTGCTTAATGGCTCAAATTTATGCCCATGGTCACATGACTACCAATAATCCTACATGCTACTAATTTGTTAAGTGCTAAGTGCTTCTTACTGTCACGTATATCATGGAGGCCATGTGGAATAGTGGCTAAAAATATGAAATCTATAGAGTCTACTGTCCATCACGGTTGTTTGTCCATTCCTATAGATTATCAAACTCTGTAACTCTGATAGAATACTTCTGCCTTAGGCTGTGGGCTTGCTCTTTGTGCTGTTTGTTCTATGGTAACTCAACGCTTTGATCATAACTCCTTCGGCTAAATAGCACTGGTAATCCTTCCTCATACACCATCCTCACAGTGAGTTCTGCTGAGAGCTTCACAGGAGAGCTGGACTCTAGGTAAGTTGCGAGCACATTAGCAGACTTTCTAGTTTCTAAAATGACTCCCATAACCCCTTTTTTGTTTAATAAGTACTTATCTGATTCATACTTAAATTTTTTTCCTGTTCTGGCCTGCGTGCCTCCATTCCACATATGGTCAGTCTCTTCATAGAAGAAAAAAATATCAAGTTTTACATCATCTTTTCCCTGGAAGGAAAGTTCCAAGCTGTCTTCCACCTATAGGAAAGATGAAAACCTTCACAGACTGAAACAACAGGAACACATTTTCATTTTTTAAATAAAGATGTCAATGTTTTATATAGTGAGCATTAATTTTAAGATGCATGGTTTTTAAACTTAAGTCCCTATGAAAGTAAAGTAAAAGCCTCAGAAAGTGGGATACTGTACTAACTTTTCTTAAATGCATATACAACATTTCATAAAATGACAAAAATTCATGAGTAAATGTCTCATGTTAGTTAAAACTGTCACTGTGCAGGAAAATTGAAACATCATATTCCAGAGCCCATTTCCAACTAAAGAAGAAAGGAAACTTATCCTAAAAGTATGATTCACTTCGGGCCTGGTGCATGTGTCTTCAACAGCATCACATAATAATTTATGTGATCCTCACTGGGATAAACTCTAATCTGTCTGTTCCACCGCAAAGCACAGTGCCAGACACCAGCATTTGGCAAGAATCTGTTGAACGACTAAAGCTATTGCTTTGTTGGCTGTAGAAAACATTAAACTGCATGTGTGTGTGTGTGTGTGTGTGTGTGTGTGTGTTTTAAATTAGAATGATTATCTCTGATGGTGAGAAATAATTTTCCAGGAATAAATTTTTTTCCCCTTTTGTACTTGCTTTGAAGGATAATACTTTTCTGGGAACAAATTAAAAGCAGGATTATCACAAAGAATCATGGGCTTCTGAAACAGCAATCAAACTGTCTAGAGCGAGAGTTCACCTAGGCCACAGTCCTAGGCCACGGTGCCCCCACTCTTGCCAGTCTCTGAGGAAGTTGCTCACCTTAGGATAAATGAGTGAGCAAGACAGGACTGGTTTAATATGGCTCCATGTCTGTATACTTTAGCAACCAATGGATATTTGTGCTGATATTATTATGAAATCTAGTCCTAAGTGATCATAGAATTAGATACTCAGAAAAAACCGTAACATCAAGTATTCTAACATTATATTAATTTTCCACCATATTATCGCCTAATAGAGCTGCAATACACCTTTTACAAGAGCCAAAGAATCTTCTTTCTTCACTATTAGTAAAAGGCTGGTTTTCTATCTTCTCTTTAAGTAGCACAGAAATCTTAAGGGATAATAACTCCCACAAGCCCATCCTAATAAGTACTGGGTGATAAAACTATGTTTGTCACACATTTAAGTATGTGTATATATGTTAGATAAGGTAAACTTTACAATGGAGACATTTACGCTATTTATGATATAAAATTGACTATTACCCACCTTCCCAAACTTGTGTTTGAGTGGAAGTCCTGCATCCTGAAATGCCAAAATAATGTCAGGTTTGTAATCTTGTATAAAAATCCCTAGGTCGACATCTTTGCTATATGGAATAATACTGCACTGCCGATACCATCCTAAAATGGAGCAAGGGAATGAAAAATTTTAAATTATATTATATTAGTCATTATAATGAACAAACATTATAGTAATGGCTATATAATTTCATAGGGTTAAAGTTGGAGTGCTTTACCAAGATTATTTTTTAAAAGTTAAATTCCAAACTAAACAACTTGTTTATAGACATTTCCTTGAAGAATCAACCTCCCTCTTTCTCTCCCTTTTTCTTTCTTTCCCTAGTCTGAGTGCTCAGCTTCCTCAAAGGCTTTAATGATGTCAGGTGTGGTGGCTCACACCTTTAGGCTAGCCTGTTCTGTTCTACACAATGAGTTTCAAAATAGCCAGAGCTATGCAATGATATCCTATGTAAACAAGAAAAAAAATACCAGGATCCATATTTCTGAATAGAACATAAGCTTGAATAATATGGTAAATAGCTGGGCAGTGGTGATGCACACCTTTAATCCCAGTGCTTGGGAGGCAGAGGCAGGCCAATTTCTGAGTTCGAGGCCAGCCTGGTCTACAGAGTGAGTTCCAGGACAGCCAGGGCTACACAGAGAAACCCTGTCTCAAAAAATAAAACAAAAAAACAAACAAAAAATAAATAATATGGTAAATAGATGATCCACTTAAACAACTGTTGCTGTTCAGAGTGTTTAATCATTAACATTTAATGATTGAGACTGCCTTAAGATGTGCAAAGCATACTTAATTCTCTTAATATACTTTCCTGAGTCCATAATTTATATCACTTACCAATTCCAAATAGTTCATAAGCAATGGTCAAAAAGATCTGATTAAGGTATGATGTTCAGCAAAGCTAGTTCTCAATGATTCCTGTGCATCTGCTTCTGCTTAGGTGCCTCAGCAATGTTCTGAGAAAGCTTACTCCCTGACTTTACTACGAACTCGTGAGTCTTCCCTACTAGCTTCGAATGCTTCTATTCAAACGGCTTCTAAAGTATGTAAATGTCTGTAGTCATCCTGATAGGCTTTGCTGCTGGATAAGATTATTAGGAATTACAAGGAATTCTAGTAAACACTTATAACCTATTAAAAATGAATGGTTTGCTAGATGTTGTGGCACTCACCTTTAATCTCAACACTTAGAAGGCACAGACAGGTGGATCTCTGTAAGCTCAAGGCCAGTCTGATCTACAAAGAATTCCAAGCCAGCCATAGTGACAGATTAAGACCCTGCTTAAAAAGCAAAAACACACACACACAAAAGCCTCCACCAAAACGTATAAATGAAGGGCTCCTTAAATACCATTTAATACCCAGTATCATCAGATACAATTTTCTTATTTTATAAATGAAATAAGGCTAAAAACTCAAATCATGACAAATGACTAAAATTTTTTAATTACTGCCTATAAAACAACCTTGCTTCTATAAAAAAAAGTTAAGCTTTAAAGCAAGTATCACATACACAAGAGATTACCATGTACTCTTTGATGCTTTTATTATTTTGTTTTGATTTAGGGTCTCGTGTATCCCAGACTGGCATTAAAACTTGCTATGTAGCTATGGCCTTGAACTTCTGAGCCTTCTGCCTCTACCTCCTGTGCTGGATTACAGGTGTGCGCCATACCCAGTCTAAGCTTGTGATCCTTCACATAGCCCACTCTGTAGGACAGCCATGAATCCCAGGCTACGATCTGTTGCACATGCACAATTATTTAAGGCATTTTCTTGCAGTCTCAAAGTGTCCTGAACTGGACAATAAATTCTACAGTGACTCTTTTTAAAAGCTGAATTAACTGGAATTAACTTTTGTACAAATATACTCAAAATCAAAACAGATAGTTATCAACTACAGTAAAAACTGAGAAGGAACAGATAAAAAACAACAATCTTAAGGATCTACATAACTCTCAATTCCAAAAAGCTGATGTAATGAACAGTGCATCTGGAAACTTTTCTCAGAGTCTAATAGCTGCTGACTAAGACTACAAAAGTATCTTTCCCCATCTCAAGTAAGTAGTGATGCCAAACCAGTGATGCTCTCAATGACCTACAAAAGTTTATGGGTGATCTCAGAGCATGCCTTTCAATCTTCCTCTCACTAGAAATGTTTCCTGCAATGTAACTCTTTTGTTGTTATTTTAATGTAAAGCAATAGTAATCTTTCGAGATAGAGCTAACAAAGGTATTCAGGATAACAAAGGTAGTTGAAGGATTACCTGAAAGCCAACCATACTATACATGTCTGGTGTAAATTTGTACACATTATCACTTTTAGTAAATACAAGTGACCTTAGATTCTATGTTATAGGGCTGGAGAGATGGCTCAGAGGTTAAGCACATTGGCTGCTCTTCCAGAAGTTCTGAGTTCAATTCCCAGCACCTGCATGATGGTTCACCATCATCTAGTATGCGCTCTGGTGCCCTGTTCTGGTATGCAGGTGTACATGCAAATACAGCACTGATAAACATAAAGTGCATAAATAAATAAATCTTTTTTAAAAAGGTTCTATTTTATACTTTATCAATTACTTTTTAAAGCACTCAACACATCTTTGCTTTGTACACTAATGCTTATTCTGATTATAAATATTACATTGTCAATACTACTGATGCCTGCTTATCTCAAGCATTTACTCCTAAAGCCAAAGGACGAGACAGAAAAAATTAAAGCATTTTTACCTAGACAAGTCCCACTGCTCAGCCAGAAGGGCACTCCCAATTCCTTCAGTGTCTTGGCTGCTAGTTGCAGTAACTCCTTTGCCCTCTTCCGAAAGGCCATAGCATCCACAGTGTTATCATCAACGTACTGCTGCAGGTTTAATAAAGAGTTATTTATTATAACAATCCCTAAGCTGCTAGAAACACTAATATGATATTTGAATTAAACTGAGAAATTAATAACATATCTTCTTTCCATTGTAAGAAGTCCAAATTTAGGGGGTGTGGGCTGGCTCAGTGGGTAATGTGTTGCCATGTCAGCACGGGGGCCTGCTTCAACACCCACATAGGAGCTGGGAGTGTTGGTGTGTGTGTGTGTGTGTGTGTGTGTGTGTGTGTGTGTGTGTGCCCCCAGCACCTGTGCTGTGGGGAGTGGGAGACAGACAGACAGATCCCTGGAGCTCACTGGCCAACCAGTCTCCACCAGTTCCAGGGTTAGTGAGAAACCTATCTAAAACATCAGATGAAGGAGTGTGGCTGCTGCTAACTTGCCCAAGCTCTGGTGGATGGACCACACCCAAGTGCAAGTAGAAGTACTAATTGGATTCTGCGGATTATAAACATGAAAACAGATGAAAGCAGAAGAAGGTGCATTGGGCAGGAATGCAGGAGACCTGGGAGTGGATAGAAACAAGATGTAATAGAGGAAGACACCGAGTGCCAGCCTCTGGCCACACAGACACAAGTGCACAACTGTGCCCACACATTGATATACACAGGCACACAGATGTACACCTCACAAACTCATAAATCAGAATTTACTCTGATTTCTTAGTCATACTGTAAGTTACTTCTTAGTCACACATTAATATAATTAGAATAGAAACTAGAAGAACCAGTTTAAAAGGAAAGAATATAAAAGTAACTAGGATTCCCCAGTGACAAGACTTCAACTGTTATCAGTTTTCTCTACACATCAGAATTTAGCAGGCTACGCAGCTGAAGAAAAAAAGAGCTAATTACACAGCCAGAAGTGTTAAACAAAATAGATTAAATGATGTTTCCATTGTACAGTCATTTACTTGTCTTTAGAGACTGGGTAGTCAAGCAGGGAAAGACACACTCTGAATCAGATGGCCTGTGTCTGGCTCTAGGTCATCTCCTTTTTACAATAGTGCAAGCTCCAGGAGGAAAAGATGTTTGTTCTGTCAAATATCCCAGCGTCTACACCAGTGCCTCCACATCTGATGAGTGGACAAGAGAATGGAAGAAGCAAACTTCACTGTCACTTTCTTCAAACTGTTGATCAGGGGAGTCCAAGAAACTCCCAAACAATATAAGCCATTGTGTGAGCAAACACACTCACACACATCACACACAATATATATACATATACACATATATACACACACACACACACACATATATATACACACATATATACGTATATATATATATATACACACACACATATATATATATACATATATATGTATATATAGATATAGATATATATATATATTGTTTCGAAAACATGCTAAAAGTACATAGTGGTCATAGTATTTCCCCCTCTTCAGTAATGCCATTCCAAATCCTCACACCCTCACCATGCTTGCCTGATATAGGGGGATATCTGTGATGACACCTAAGGACCTTCTACATCCACCTGTGGTGCTCACATCAGTCTCATGATTTATGACTCTAATGTCCTCATTTATTCACAACTTAAAGACAGTAACTGCTTTGCAGAACCACTCTACAGGTCTGAATGAAAGTCTTCTGTAAATTATAAAGATTTGTACTAATATCATCCTTTACTTAGTCAACTTGCTTGTTTGGATTTGCTACATTTTATTCTGTAACTGAAGAAAACAGAATGAATTCTTGATATTTCACTGTGGAAAAAAATGTAAGCTATTTGGCTTAGCAGACCAAGGACACAGGTCCGTGACTTCTGGTTTGCCTTCATCACTAGTCTCTTTTTACATGTCCTGTTATAGCGATAAAAGGCAACTTCTCAGCCTGCCAGTGGTGGCCCATGCTTTTAATCTCAGCTCTTTGGAGGCAGATGAAGAAGGATCTCTCTGAGTTTGAGGCTAACCTGGTCTACAGAGCAAGTGAGTTCCAGGATAGCCAGGGCTACATAGATAAACCCTATCTCAAAAAAAAAAAAAAAAAAGTAATCACCCGCACAAAAGCAATATGGCAGAGCCTTCCTAGCCTATGGGACCTTATATGTTGTCTTCTTTTTTAGTATGCCTCTGACTCAGAATACAGTGAAAATCATGTGTTTGCTCAAGCCTCTGAGAAATATCTCGGTTTTCCTAAAAGACAGGTGAGTTTATTTCCCCAGTGTTTCTATTGGACATTTACTAATACACAAAGCCAAGTAAATCAGCCAGCCCCACCATTAACTTACAACAGTTACCACTTACACATACTTGTAAAAATTTAAACTTTTTTATGTGCACTATGTACATGCCTGGTAGCCATGGAAGATATAAGAGAACATCACATCTCTTGGGAATGAGGGTGTAGATGGTTGTGAACTGCCACGTGGGTGTTGGGAATCAAACTCCGTTCTCTGGAGAACCAGTGCTTTTAACCACTGAGCTCTCTCTCTGGTCCCACATGTTAATTCTTATTTTAGTTGCAATTGTTGGTTTTGTTTTAGTTTCTTCAGTGAGGCTGCAAACATGAGAGCAGGCACTGCATTTCTCCCCACTGAATCTACAGGGCTGGAATGTCGTGTGGTCCAGAGTAGGTAAGCAACAAATACTGTTGAGAGGCTAAATGAGGAAGTAACTAATTCTGACAATGTCCTAAAATGGCTTGTGTTCCTTTACAAGAAAGCAGAGAGCTATAGTTTACAGAGATGCTACTGGACAACAGGGATGAAACCACTAGATGGCTCTTGAGGAAGAGTGTTCTATGAAGGAGCATTTCCTGCAGTTAAGTTGTTCTTATGGATTAAGCAAACTATAAAGAATCTCCTGAAATAAAACATTTCTTTCCTTAGTCACTGCTTCTTTTGGAGCACACGACTGGACTGAGCGGTACATGTTCCTATGCTTTTTATAAGAAGGAATGCCTAGAGCTAAAAGATTACAGACCCAGCTACCATGTAGACAACATGCTAAGCCAACATGACGGTCAGTGTTAAGTGGTATCTTGAAGTTACAATTTTCCTCTCTGTTAAAGAACATTTGCCTTATGAGAAACCTTTCTTCAAACTGTTGATCAGAGGAGTCCAAGAAACTCCCAAACAATATAAGCCCTTGTCCTTGGTTGCCTTCCAGAACATGAAGGTAAGACACTACACACTTCATACACGGGACTTATAGGAATCAAGTTAGAAATGACCTGGAAACAGTATTCCTGAGGACTGCCTCCCATAGTATCTGAAGGTGCTAATGCAAGCTGCCAAGGAGAAGAGCAATTAACAGTCTTACTCAACTATAAAGCCTTTAAACCACATCAATGAGCAGCATGGCATGGGATCATCAAGGATTCAATAGTGGCACTTATACCGTGGAATAACCAATATCCGCCTAATTGGACTTAAGGCTTGCTCAATAGGAGGGAACTCATGCCTGGTTTTGTAAACCCAGCCAGTGGCTGGAAAGAGGTCATGGAACCTAGAGGAGAAACTACCTTTGCCCCATTCCTAAACCAGTATATTTCCTAACTGAATCCTGAATACCTGTATTTATCCTTGCAGCCACTGTAAGCATAGCTCTCACCCCTCAGCAGAGAAGCTTCCTTCTTCATCAGATAGAAACTACCATAGAAAGTCACAGTTGTTCTAAATGCAGAGAAGAACTGAACACGGGGTGCCTATCTCAGTCAATACATGTACAAGCCAATCCCTGTATCTATGGAAGAGGGGCAGAAGGACTCAGGGTGAAAAGATCATACTGTCTACTGTGAGACAGCATCCTCTATAGATAACACGACGTGAACCCCCAAGCCTTAACGATATGGTCGCCTCAACAAGACTACAGGTACAGGACAGCGGCAGCTGACGTTACAGTGTGGATGGGAGAAATCTCATAAGGCCTAACCCCTAGACAAAGAGCTGTAGGTGGTGAGTGAGTGCTAACGGAAGGACAGACACTCTTCTCCAGTATGAGTCCCCTGATAGGTGGTTATCCAATGTATTTTAGCTAGATCTTATAACTTAATCAGGCTGGAGATAACGATTTGAATGTATAGATTTCACCAAATAGATATAGAAATAAATATATACAGAAATATGCATAATGTTTCTATTAAGTGAGAGAGCTGTGTTCAGCAAAACCCAAAGAGCAATGGGCATACTACCTACTCCCCAGATCTTGGCTTCTACAAGGACTCATGAGAAATGGCTGACCCCAGAACTACGATAGGAAAATCACAAGATGAGCCTAGAATATCTGTATTTTACTAAAAATGAAGAAAGAGAGAGATAAGCCAGAAGATACAAAAGCTATTGGGAAGGGTTTTTAACTGGCCAAATATGGAACAATCTGAAGATTAAAATAAATGATAAAAGTAAGGGCCTGAAACTCATTAAACAGGGAACCATGAGTCTCTTATCTAAACAATAAATTTGATAAGAAATGTAATATTTAAATGGTTACAAAGTAGCTTGCAAACAAATGTTTCTAATTACAAAGGGAAAAATGCAACATCACAAAAGTGAAGCAAGCAGGTAAGAGGGACTGAACCAGGGACAACAGCAGCAGTGTTCTGTAGCCTCCCTCGACATTTCCACCAGAGGGAGAAGGGAGGCCACCAGGCTCAGGAAGTCATAAGACCTAAAGGTCTCACAGATCCCCAAGGCCTCACCCCTAGGTTAGAAAGGCAGTCATCTTGGGTGCTGAGACTGGCGGTGCTCCCTGCTGCTGTACAGGAACTTCAGGTGCACAGCTTTTCTAGGTGTTACTCATACAGAGGTGAGCTTCATGGTGATGGCAGCTGACTCTGAGACATCCAGACTCCTGGAACTTCTCACTCACGGTCTCGGAAGTAACCTTAACAAACTCAGGGATGCACCAAACTAGAATTCAGTGGAATTGGTTTTCAGTCTGCTGTTAGTGTCCTATCTGGGGTGAACACTATTTATTCATGCTTCCTCAGGGAAAGTCAGGCAAGAAGAAATAACAGGCAATCAGGAGGCACCTTCTGGGATATGAGAAGAGCAAGCAGAGCAGCACTGCCAAGCTGTTTATCTATGAGAAAGAACCAGAGGGACAGTTTACAAAATATCTGATGTAATCTCCAAAATTATCAAAGTTCTGAAAGAAGGGGGAACTAACCAAGACTAGTAGAGAACCCAGCACAGACTACAGGAAATTAAAGAAATAGGAAATCAGTACAGCATGTGATTCTAAACAGAATCCTTTCAACAAAAACCCATTATTAAGACAACCAGAAAAATCTGAATGTAGACTTTTGCTGTTGTCTTTAAATTGTCATATGCCTTGGCTTGCCTGGGACTTTTGGCGATCCTCCTGCCTTGGCTTTCCAAACATGAAGATTACAGGCATGTGGTCATTATACACAGTTTAGACTGAGATTAAAAGCAATGTATGTTAATTCTTGATTTTCAGATATAGAAAATAATCTAGTTTTTTGTTTGTTTTTAAGATAAAACTTAGTTATTTGCAGCTTTGGGATACTGGTTTATAGTTTACTCTCAAATGTGCCAGAAAAAAAAGAGGTGTTATTTGTATTGTCCTGGCAACTGTTATATAAGTCAGACACTGTTTCTTTAAAAATCATTATTAAAATCAATGAGACAGCTGGGGCTGCTTTACTAGGTTTACTGGATTAGTTCATCTCCACAACCACCCTGTGCAGTTCATTTAAGACTGTTTGGCGCCATCAAGTGTTCAAATGGGTGTAAGTAACTTTAATTTGAGCGTGTACACTCCCGGTATCTTACTCATGGTTCTAACGTCAGACACAGAGGAAACATGAAAAAAGGATAAAGATAAGACCACGACGGAGCCCTTAGTCACTGCACATCAGTATCAACACAGGGCAGCTGTGAAAACAAGGCAGGCATCGCTAACAACATAGCTGCAACTGACGGCTGTGAATAAGATGCCCGCTACCAGGAAGCTCACAAAATTAGGTGGATGTGAGACAGTCACAATTCACTGTGGTAACTGCTAGAGTGCAGGAAGCACTGAATTCATCCCTCCTACCTCTTATTACTGTGTGGTAGAGGAAGAACTTGTCTGCACAGCAGGCCTATCCACACATGCTGCTCTCCAGCTTCTACCACGAAGCTCAGTAAATTTGACAGCCCTACAATAAGAGATTCAAAAGAATAGGAGGAGCTAGAAGAACCACTTGGGCTGTCTTGGGTATCAACATACAGTATGTAAGAAGCCTTGTATTTGAGTCTTGGACACTGGGCAGCAATAAAAGAGCTGGTATTTGGTATCTCCTATGTGATCTAGTTTGCTTTGTATTACTGTGATAACACTATGATCAAAAGGCAATCTGGAGGTTGGGGGGGAAAGGTTTAGTACATCAGTCACAGCTCATGCCGGAGGGAAATAGGAGCAAGAAATCAAGGGAAGAACTGGAGAGCTGGGTGTGGTGGCATGTGTCTTTATTCCCAGCACTTTGGAGGCAGAGGCAGGCAGATCTCTGTGAGTGAGAGGCAGAGAAAATAAAGGGCAAGTAGAAGAACTAGGGTACCAAATCCCCACAGTCAAACTTTCTGCTTTCACTATCTTTCTGGTTTCATATAACTTGTTACAGTTGAACTTTTACACCCATCAAAATCATTTTGATATCACTACAGTAAGAAGCCTACAAAGTTACAACAGCAGAGGAAAAGCTGAAAACTCAGCTCGTCTTTGTATAGCACTTTGCCAAACACACACACATTCAGATTCAGTGCCAAACTTAGACACACACACACACAAATCCCTATTTAAGTCTTTCTAAATCCACATGACCTCTTTTCAGTGGCTATATTCTAAACCAACTTGGACTTCTTAAGAAAAATGTATCTTTAAAATAGTTAGTGAACTATCATAACTATCATAACTATGGAATAAGACAGTGTTAATCCTATCAGGATCTAATGAAATAAAACTGTAAGTATATAGTCATTCTCCATTCAGGGAAGAAAAAGTTTGCCTGTGTGTGTGTGTGTGTGTGTGTGAGAGAGAGAGAGAGAGAGAGAGAGGAACTCAGGGCTGCTTTTAACTTGAGATCCCTGTTTTAGCTAGCTGAGTGCTGGCTGCGGCTACAACCCTGTCATACTAGCCAGCAGAATTTAAGTTTTCTTTTGAGATAGTGTCTGTTGGCCAGGGTTGCCTCTGAACTCACCACATAGTGGAGCGTCACCTTCAACTCTGCCACTATCTTCTAAGTGCTGGGATTACAGATACATGTTACCATGCCTGATTCTTCTTCTCCTTTGTTTGTTTGTTTGTTTGTTTGTTTGTTTGTTTGTTTGTTTGAGACAGGGTTTTTCTGTGTATCCCTGGCTGTCCTGGAGCTCACTCTGAAGACCAGGCTGGCCTTGAACTCAGAAATCCACCTGCCTCTGCCTCCCAAGTGCTCCCAAGGATTAAAGGTGTGCGCCACCACTGCCCTGCACCATGCCTGATTCTTGTGGTGATGGAAAGCAAACTCAAGCCCCGTGCATGCTAGACAAGCACCCAACCATCTACACCACATCCCCAGCACTCAGGAAAATAAAGCTTAGTGTTTAACTTTAAATGAGGAGAAAATCAGTGGGATAAAAACTGATCAACTTAACAAGCCATTTTAACGTATTCTGCTGAAGCCTCTTCATTTCCTCTTAAAACTAAAATTAGCATAATACTCTAATTAAATTTAGTTTAGAAATACATTTTTTGGTTGTTTCTAACCTGAAGAAATGCCCGAGCTTCTTTATACCTGCACTCGATAAATCTAGAGTGAGGTACTTCTTCTAGAAAGCGCCCTGGGTCTTTTGGAATAAGTATGTCTAGTCCATCAATAGTAACTTGCTGTAACTCTGGCCTGAAAGACAAAAGATATAAAGAAAATTTACTATCAAGATTTAATCCAGAACACTGGCAGCCTTTTAGAACAGTAAAGGAGCTGAACATCAAGTACATTTTCTTCAAATCCTTTGGGCATCAAACAGCAACTTTATTAAGACCTTGAAAATCAGACATCAAATAGCAACACAGAATTTTAGTATTTTTACCTATTTTTAGCTAAATTTGAGGGGAAGGTGAGAGAAATGGATTTCCTTCTACAGAAAGGCTCGGGGTCTTGTGCATGCTACCATTGAGATACACCCTATCCCTCTTTCAATTTAAATAAAAAAAAAGATTATTATTATTTGATTTTTTGAGACAAGGTCTCCTTAAATTGCTGAAACTGGCACTGAACTTGCCATCCTCTTGTTTCAGCCTCCCATGTAGCTGAGATTACAGGCCTCTGCATCTAAAATAGTTTTTACTGATACTTTGGCATTTTAAGCAAAAATGAAAGTTGAATGACATCATTTTCAGTTACTTAGTTTTAAAGAAGTAAACAGTTCTTAACAGTTAAAAACTCCAAGTGAATCACTGTAACCCAGAAGCCTCTGACCGGAGAGATGCCTGAAAGCCACCTGCTGTGAAGACGGCTTGGGGCTTCCTATTCCTCCATGCCAACTATAAAATGTACACATAGCTTTATCTATCTATCTATCTATCTATCTATCTATCTATCTATCTATCTATCTATCTA
>JANHMN010000004.1:86482342-86502827 GCA_030674055.1 Rhabdomys pumilio
CTTGGTGTATGTGTGTGAGATATAGGATGTTCACATATGACCTTGGTAGTTGCAAGGGTAAAGAAGACTTTGATAAACATTTTTGATCTTTCTCCTGGGTACTACCTCTGATTATCTTTTTAGAATAAAAAATTTAGTATGTATATACTTCTTACTTCCTCTCCAGGAATATAGCTTAGTTAGGTATATTTAAAGATCACCCAGTATTTAGCTTTATTTCTTCAATATTAATATATCTTTTACTTAACATCTAAGCTTTCTGTCTTTTCTTCCCTGGTTATAATGAGAAACTGACAAACTATGCTTCTTTCTTCCCTAGTTTCTTTCTTTTTCTTTTTTATTTCTACTTGGTTATTTTATTCTGTCTCGTAACTATGTCATTTTGTTCTTATTTCACAGTGTTCCACGGTGCTCCTATTGACACAGCCTTTGCCCACTCATCTCTGCAGCTTATAAAGAAGAGAATGTGAAGGTACTACTTACTGTTAGTTTAGCATTGTTAAAAACAATGTCAGGGAAGTTTGACTGTGAGGTCATACTCTACTTCCCCTGATAAGTCACAGGATTCATATCATTGCCCTGTAATGCTAAATACTCCCTCGATAACATTCAATACCACAGCCCCACATGTGCACACAGAATGCATATATATTCCCTACCAGTGAAATTCAACTCTTGTTTACCTAGACTAAATAATGAGGGTGCTTGCTGTATATTCATTTTTTTTAGTCTTTGAATGTTCTTTCAACTTATAATGATTATAGAAAGCTTTTTGAAGTTATGTTTAAATAACTTCATTAGGACATTGGATTCTCTATTTCCAGAAGTAAAGTATAATTCCTTCACTCCCCTTTCAGTTTATTCAATTTCCAAAGCCTGTTACCAAGTCACCTTATTTAGGCTTGAATGTCAACTTTCCATTTCAATAGACTGCTACTTCTCCTTGTGTGTCCTTTCTTCTTGAACTCTGCCAGCTGCTGTCTTACAACCAACGACTAGCACTTGAACCAATGAATGTTGCCTTATTTTTTGCAATGCTGCTAATTGAACCCAAGGCCTCTCTCTGTCCAGGACCAGTAAGCATGTTACCACTGAGATACAGCACAACACTGTCATTTTAAAAGATTTTCAAAAGACGATTTATAGCTATAAGTACATGCACCGGTATGTTCGTTCACAGGTGTGCAGGTGCCCGTGAAGAACAAAGGAACTGGAACTCCCTGGAACTGGAGTTTACAGGTGGTAGTTATGAGTCACCTGACATGGGTACTAGGAAGCAAACTCAGATCCCTGGGAAGAGCAGTATATGCCCTTAACCACTGACTTCTCCATCTTTCATTAATTCTCCCCTTCAGCCTGTACAGTCATCACTTATTTTCTAGTCTATCTTCTTGCTGTAGCATTTTTAATGTTCTCTTTCTTTTAGTTACTTATCTTTAAATGACCTTAGCTCCCTCAGATCAATTATTCATCAGAATACTGGGGTGGGAGGGAAACATGTTGTAGACCAGATGGAAAGTTTTTTTTTTTTTCTGACAGAACAGTTTATACATGTGTGTGCATATGTGAGAAAGATAGAGAACACGTGTTACATGTGAAAAGTTAAGACATAACTCCTTCATGATATTAGAAACAGGTACCAAAGAGTGTCTGACAATCTCTCCCTCCATTTTGCTGCTGTCCGTATAATGCATCTGTGTATACATTGTTTGTTTTTCTTCTTGCTAGTTCATGCTGCTAAACATCTGCGGCTGCTCCCACACCTTCCCTGCACGTCCAGACCTCTGTACAGAGAGCCATGTACTCTGTTCTATCAGCTCTGAGATCTCTTTCTACAAGGATCTTCCTTTTACCTGTGGCAACCACTTCTCAAATATTTCAGTTTGGGGGTCTCAGTAATATTTGTCTTGGGGAAGCTGTGTTAACACCCATCTCCCATTTTTCATGTTGTTTCGGGGTAACTTCAGACTGAATAAAGAAGAAGTATTTTTACTCTGCCATTTTAATTAAAGTCCTAAGTTTTTGTGCGGAGCTTTAAAACAATCCACATAAAGAATCTGAACACATAAAACAAGCACTGGAAGAAATCACGTAAGATCAACTATTCATGGGAGGTACCTCAACATAGATATGAATCACCTACCCCATCTGCAGGTAATGTATCAAAATACTGGAATCAATCAAGATGTTCTCCACTAACCTGTGAAAAGCAGCAACATTCACCAGTACTGATGATGGTACGAGTCTGCTGTTAACTAAAACCTACTACAGTGATTTCATCAGGGCAGGTCCTAGATAAGATGATTTCTCAAACTCTCTAGATTTCAGCTATCCCTCATACACGTGATGAACAGCATGCACGGTGTACTGTATGGTGCTTCCTAGTGACATCTAAGCTGGCATCTAAGCTTACCATTGCTAAGCTTCCTCTAGGACCAACTATTCTAAAATTCAAAATAATATACTGTTAGTTTTTGGGAGCTGTCTCTACTTTACACTTAATACAAGATTAATCCGTTAATAATACAGTAGTAACCACTTAAACTAAGCAGTGGGATAGTTTTAAAAAGAGATGTCTCTCGGCAGCATCACAGGCCCTGGCTTCTTCAATGGCACAGAATCTAAATCAAGATAATATTGGTGTACATATTCATTGCGACGTTTTAGCTATTACTTTAAAAACAGCAAGGAGAATGCATTTCTCTCTTTACATGTGTGTAAAGAAGATACTTATCATGTCTAATGGAAAATAAAAATTATTGCAGAGCTAATAAAATGAGCACAGTGAGCGCTCCTTCGAATGAACTGAGGATGGCCACTGAGGGGTCTCAGAAGAGAGGAAAGAGACTGGTAAACCAACCACTTCCTCTCTTCGAAGCAGTTGCAGCTGGCTGCTGTACACAGAACTTGTCTTTCGCGCAGTGTCAAAGTCCTTCTCAGGTGGAACCCTCTCTGGGTGGCTGTCCTGCCATTTTCCCTTCCTTTCCCTGTGAGTTCAGCACTCAGAGCAGCGGACTGCAGCGGAGGCACCTCGGCAAGCATTCATCCTCACACCTCATCTTTCTATCTTTCTCCCCGTATCGTCCGCTCTCGCCTCCTAGCTCAAACGTCACTGTCCCAGCCCGGCCTCTACAAGCGTCTCCATAAACCTCCAAAATCGAAGACCGGTCAAGATGATCGGCGGACAGCATGGGCATCTGTCGCCGTGACTACGACAGCAGGCTCGTGCACTGACTCGCAGACGGTACCTGCGGCCGACGTCGGACTCCTCCCCGCCGCCGTAGGGCGGGTACCCTAAAGGTGGACGACCGCTGGTCATAAACCAGCGACACGTGCCTGAGGGAACCCGCCCATGGCCAGGCAGAGGGACCCAGCCCGGGTGCCCTCATCTTACCCAATTCTAGAGCCGCGGCGGAGGCCTCGCTTTACGGCAGTCACGGCAGCTGTCGCAAAGAAGCCGTCAAGCGCGCAGCGGCGTACGCTACCCCCAGTACCGTTTGTTGGTACTGCCTTGGCCGCTGCCAACTTCTTGGAGCTCTGCTATTTGTCTGGCCTTTAGAAATCTGCAGTCAGCCATCCCTCAGCAGCGCCCTGGGGCTGCCTGGAGTTTAGGAAAACCGAAACGGTCTCCTCTAGTGTGCGGCTCACCAGACAGCACAGAAAGTACAAACTGAGGGTGGATAACGATTCTTTTTCTCCTTCCCACCCTCCCTCCCTTTATCGCTTCTTAACCTCCAAACCCCTTTTCCTTCTCTCTCCACATTCTGCTGTTGTGGACAGAATGGGAAACAGCACTGTGTAGTGATGTATGTACTCATGAAGTTGAGTTGCCTACTTGACATCCAGGCCTAGAAGATGCTATCTTCCAGTTTGGGGCTTGAAAGAAATAAAGACCGTTCTGTGTCTGGCACTTTGCTTTTAGCGGGGTAATTTAAAGAGTTCAGATCAAGGATCAGATGTGGATTTTGATAGGAATTTTTGAAAATTAAAAAGTACTAAAGAAATTATTGTAATTTTAAGTTCTGTATGAAAATTATTAACGGCCTATAGAAAAAAAAAACAAATTTATCCTACACATCCCGTTCTGTATCATTTAACTCAGATTGGCCTTAAAATCTACTGAGCCCAGTATGGCCTTCAAATGATCCTAGCGCTTCCACATCTCAAGTGCTGGGATAACAAGTTTGCATCACCATGCTTGGCTTAAAACAGAATTTTTCTAAAAATTGTGATGGAATTTGGATGTATTAAAAAATTTTAGTAAGTCTGATATGCCTATGATTTAAGCATTTGGGGGCCAAGGCAGGAGGATTCAGAGTGAGGCCTGTTTTCTCTCTCTCTCTCTCTCTCTCTCTCACACACACACACACACACACACACACACAAACACACACACACACACACACAAATATAGTTGATGCTTACTGGAATATTAGGAAGTGTTATGATATTTAAAAAGAAATGAATATTTGTTATGCTCGACAATGTCTGGAAATTATGAGGAAAAAAAACTTCCCAGGTTTTAGAAGTGAATACATTTCAAGTACATAGCAAATCTTAACCTGTATAAATCTCAAAAGAGGCAGAGGACTAGCCAGTTTTCTGATCTGAGCTAAGTTTAAGTATAGATCCCATTGCTTTTCCTATATAAGCACAGTCGTAATGTGCCATCTACATTATAAAGTTTCTGTTACTGTAAAGTATACCAGGATTTAGAGATATATCAAGAATGTAGAACCCTTCAAAGAAAATTGACAATCCTTGTGGTTATCTTAGACATAACTTGTCAGCAACTTTCGTTTTGTTTTTGGTTTTTGGCAATTTACCTCTAAATTTTCTTCTACTTGCAAGTAACTTTATTCTTTTTAATATAAGCTTACAAAGTAAAAGCCCCATCTACCACTGGAAATTGAACAATAACCAGGTAAACACACTGATGATGGTCCTTGTTAATGGGTTGAAAGTGAAATGCTCCCCAGATGCTTCCGATGAAATACTTTGTTTTCAGGCAGTTTTAGAACCTTTGAGGGGTAGGATTCTAAAACCCTGGAGGCAGTGGGCCATTAGAGAGGACAGGCATTAAGGATTATAGCCCAGCTACCCTTTCAGTCTGCTCTCTGCTTCTTGGTCCAATCCATCTAGATTCGAGTAGACTAGCCACTTGCCCCAGGTGCCATAAACTCTGCCATGTCCTCCCTCCTATGATAGACTTTAACCTCTCCAACTATGAGTTAATAAAGGGGATGTTTATTCCCTTAATTTACTCCTATCAGATCCTGTCATACAATTAGAAAATAGTACTTCTCAAGCAGGTTCAGAGAGAAATTTGGAAGACTCACTCATCATAAAAAGTCTTTTAATCTAGTTAACCAAATTCAAAGCTGTTGAGAAGGATACAAGAAGGAAAAAAAAAATAGCCTCCATCAGAAGTAAACATTCACCTTTCAAAAAAATCATCCAGGTGTGTGTATTTGTACATTCCGGCCTGGTAACATTTGTGGTACCCTATGGTGACAAAAGTATAAAATACAAGCAGCAGTAACAAATTTAAGTAAGCAAGAGCTTAACCACCAAAATGCCATATTCAGGGGTTGGAGAAATGGCTCAGCAAGTGAAGAACACTCAGTATTCTCCCAAAGGACCCAAGTTCTATTTTGTAACTCCAGTTCCAGGATATCTAATGTCCTCTTCTGGCCTTTGAGGGTACCCACAGTTATGTGACATACATGTATACCTAAAGAAAATGAATATAGGAGTTTCTTTTATATCCATCCTTGATAGATTTTTTTCTGAAGGAACATAAATCCAGATTCAAATATGGAAGTCGCAAATTCCTCAGACAATGTTGGAAAGCGACAGCATAAGTACTAAGTGACCTGGAATATGTGCATGTAGACACTCCCATTGGCACATCCAAGCTGTAAATGTTGCAGCTCTGAAGGGAAGAGCTTCCCCTACAGAAGTGTTACAGCTCTGCAGGGACTGCAGGAAAAGGTTTCCCCAGGGCAAGCCTAACAGTTCTGCTTTAGCAGGGGGAATTTCCCCAGCAAAGGTGTTAAATAGCTCTACTCCATCCAGAGCCAAGGAACACCACAAAGGCACACTGTACAACAAACCTCACACAAGAAATTTATTGGAAGGGAAACCCCAGCAGGGTGGCTTCTGCTGCTTGGGAGAAGCAGGCAGGGTTTATATGGGGTTTCCTGTGGGGCAGGGGAGAGCTTTCCAAGGTGGAGAGTTTCATAGTGAGGATTAGTAAGATTTCAATTCCTGAGCTTGAGCAAGCTCAGGGATTGGTGGGATTCTGTTTCTTGACCCTTGTCTTGGTCTTGGGGTCAAGTCAGGGTCAAGATGTTTTTTTTTTTTCTTTTATCCTCTTTTTTTCCTTTTATTGGATATTTTCTTTATTTACATTTCAAATGTTATCCCCTCTCCAGGACTCCCCTCTGGAAACCACCTATCCCAATCCCCCTCCTCCTACCTCTATGAGGATGCTGTCCCCCTCCCACCTCCCCTACACTGGGCCATCGAATCCTCACAGGACCAAGGGCCACTCCTCTCACTGATGTCCAACAAGGCCATCATCTGCCACACACGCAGCCGGAGCCATGGGTCCCTCCATGTGTACTCTTCGGCTAGTGGTCCAGTCCCCAGGAGCTCTGGGGTTCTGGCCAGTTGACACTGTTGCTGCCCTCATAGGGCTGCAAAACCCCTCAGCCCCTTCAGTCCCTTTTCCAACTCCTCCATTTGGGACCCCGTGCTCAGCCCAATGGTTGGCTGTGAGCATTCACATCTCTTATTTGTCAGGCTCTGGCAGAGCCTCTCAGGAGATAGCTATATCAGGCTCCTGTCAGCAAGCACTTCCTGGCATTTGCAATAGCATCCCAGTTTGGAGACTGTATATGGGATGGATACCCAGGTGAGGCAGTCTCTGGATGGCCTTTCCTTCGCCTCTGCTCCACACTTTGTCTCCATATTTCCTCCTGTGAGTATTTTGTTCCCCTGTCTAAGAAGCACTGAAGCATCCACACTTTGGTCTTCCTTCTTCTTGAACTTCATATGGTCTGTGAATTGTATCTTGGGTATTTCACTGATAAGTGGATATTAGCCCAAATGCTTGGACTACCCAAGATAAAATTTCTTTTGCCCTTTTATACTATACAAGCACCATTCAGTCTTGACAAATTGCCATTCATGGTGTGTGTGTGTGTGTGTGTGTGTGTGTCTGTCTGTCTGTCTGTCTGTGTGTCTTCTGTCTGTCTTTTTTTTTTTTTCTGGATGGATCTTGGGAACATGCATACACAGGTTCTCAAGGAAAACTTAACAGATGACTAGGAAAGGAGGTCTGGGGTACTGGCCTGAGGAATCCAACCTTTAGTTTCATTTCCTGTTGCTGTGATAAAATACTCTGACAAAGGCAATTTGGAAGGCAAGGCTTATTTTTGTCTCACAGTACTGGATTACAGCGTATCATATTAGAAAGTCAAAGAGGCAAAAGCTTAAGGGAGCTGGTTACATCATATCCCAAAGCAGGAAGGAGCATAAGAGAAAAGAACACATGCTCACATTCAGTTAGCTCTCTCCTCTTCAGTCCAGGACCCACCTGGTGAAATGGTCCACATCCAGGATAGGTCTCCCTAACCACACCCAGACACACCCACAGATTAACCTAAGTGAGACAACTCTCACTGAGATTCCTGTTTCATGTGATTCTACATCGGGTCAACTAGACAATTAAAACCAACCATTAGACACCCTTAGGGAATTCTACTAGGTGAAGCTGGAAGCTTGATTTCTATTATCAAGCTTCAGGATGAGTCACTGTGAAACAGAGCTAGGTTAACTAAGCATTTTTACCAATAGCTATATAAAAACAAGATCCCTACCCATGCCCTTAAATGTCCATTTTTAATCCCAATTCAGGTCAAGAAATATGGAAGATATGATCCTTGGCTTCCTTCCAGTTGTGATTTTATGAAGAGAAGTCCAACAGAGACAAGGTCAGGACCCAAGTATTTGGTGCATGTACAATCTTGTATCATACGGTATATACTACTGGCTCTGTTTAGAATTCGAATACCCTTCCCTTAACATATATTTTATCACTGGATTTATCAACCCCTCTGGTGATAACCTTGAGTGAAGGGGGAATAAGCTACTAGTACCACGAAATAGAAGTGCAAAACTGTGTTTGAAGCACAGAAACTTCACCATAAGATTTACAGTGGACATAATTTAATAAGGAAAAAAACAAATTTTGAAGAAGCCAGTTGCCATATATGTGATGGCTGGAATGTGAAATGTCCCTCTAGCTCTTACATTTCATAATGGTGCTGTTTTGGGGTTTGTGGAACCTACAGTTGCTGGGAGTGGGTTGTTTGTGGCCAGGTCTTAAAGGTTACAACCAGTTTACTACTGAGTCAATCTCTTGCTTGTTCACCTACCATGTCTTCTCACACAGGATTTCTATCCCCTGAAAACACATCTTTCTTCCCTGAAGGCAGCTACTTGTCAGTTGGTCTTAGTGACAAAACTAACAGTCTACATATTTATAGTATCAACTGCAGGAAGAGATACAAAGAACATATGCAAGCTACCATATAAAAATAGTTAACTTGCAGGAACAAGTCAGAAAGAGGAACCTTCAAAATTCTGATAGTCTATTATTTAAGTCTATTATTATTCAAGTAACTCTGAACTGTGGAGGCCATCTTTGCCTAGCAACCACCAAAAGGATGAATGAACCATGCTTGCCTTTCTTTAATTAATCTGTTTGCTTCTATTTTAATTCACAATACTACAATGTATTCTATCTATCTGTGCATATATATGCAAGAGAAATCATTGAATTACCACCTTCTTGATCTCGCTGAACTGTTAAGTTGCAGCTATCCATAGGCCTTTCTAAGAAGACTGCCCCTCAAAACCTTTGTCACATGGTTCTCCTCATAATACAAGACTGTTTTCTTTTTATCTTTCTCTTGTTGACAAAGACCTTAAACACAGGAACTACAACCTAAATGTAATCAACTACTGCTTATTCTTTTCCCCTTCACTTTCTTTCAGGTTAGAATACATATTGTAAAAGAACTGGGTTCTGGGTCTGACTCTCTTAGTGACCCCTGTACAAAAATGTAACCTAGGATGTGATGAGCTAACTACTGCATCTTTAATGAGCTACTAGTGAAATGTACTTATTTTAAATTAATATAAATTAAAAAATTCAACATTATTATTCACAGTGGCTGCCTGTGGCTACTGGCTACTGGCTATGGGATTTCCCATCATTACATAAAACACTATTAAATGGCATTGTCTAACATATTTTGAGGAAATGAGACAATGACTTCTTAAACATTCTCTTTATCAATAAACAACTACATATATTTTAATAAAAGTTGATAAAAATAAAATACTGACACAAAATAAAGCAAAAAAAGGTTTAATTTTTAGAAGGGATAGGACAGGTGCTTTTGTAAAAACCTCAAGGGGAACATTTATACAGAACATACAATCATCTTAACAGACAAGTTGCTACACTTTGAATAACCATTGTAAAGTGTAAAAAAATCATTTAAAAGGCTTCGTATTGTTTGTAAGGAGAATGAGACAGTGTGCTCATTTCGAATACTCTTGCAGCACTGAATATATCATGTGTAGTTTATTAATAGTCTTCATCCACAACTTAGAGGTTAGACCTGAGGAGCTGTAATTTTTATTATCACGACTGCATAGCAAAATCATGTTCAGATAACACACATACCAAAATCCTTTGGACTAGGATAACTTGTAAACCATTTAATACATCCACTTTAGAGCAATACAACTATGTCCAGACAGATAATAACTGATATAGGTTAATGAACAAGGTTTTGAAATGTTTTTCTTTAATAAAAGGTACAATTCCAAAAAGTTGATCAGTATTTGTCAAATGCAACAAATTGTTGAACCATTCGGTTGTTGGAAAAAGTCTTTCAGCCAAATTCACTCTGCTCGGGGCACTGGCTATTCTAAATTCAAGCACAAACTCCTGGTGGAAAGGAGCTGAAGCAATTTGCTTCCCCTCTACACACGAACGCTGCAGCAGACTGTACACCTTGAAACAGTTGTGTAGTTGATGAGAAATATGCAAACAATCATGCACAAAGTAAACTGATACTAAAGGACATTTTGAAGGATGTCTTGTTTTTAAAACTCATTTAAAATCACCGTTTATACCAACTTAAAAACATTCGTTTTCTAACTAAACAGCATTTACAAGTATCCAAACACAGCCATTCTTAGTGAAAACCACCCCGTTCACATCAGAGTCCATTTCACTACACTCCTCACAACAGCCCTGTGAGGTAGGCTAAACAAGGTACAATATATTAAGTAAGGCAATAGAGGCCCACGGTTGATGAGTGATTCAGAGGTCATAGGTTACTGTATGGGGCAGCTATGAAGATTAAGTTTAAATACTTAAAAGAATGCCAAAAATCTTAAAGACTTGAAGCTTTTGCCTTAAGTTACTCCCCAACTTTAGCTATTGTACCTTAATAGAATCAGTTATGGATTTGATTTCAAAGAGTCTCTATTAAAAGATCAGTTAGTCTCAGTCCTTTGGTACCTTACAGATATTGGAAATATGAATAAGAAATTCTTATCATAGTCCTGTGCTTTCCAAAAAGTTCCAGTATTACTAAAATGCCTTTTACCAATTTCTTCTAATTTGATTTATTGTAAAACTGATTCAATCTTAAGTTCCAATACAAGCAAATACATTCACTGACCTCTGCCCTACATACTGCAAAAACTTCTAAGCACCAACTTAATTTGACTACTACTAAGAAAGTATCTAATTTTAAACAAATATAACTTAAATGATTATGTATCAAAGCTAGGATTATTAACCCAGAAAAAAGTACTCTTTTGATATGGTTAGGTAGTCAAGATAAAAGTTCTATGGTGATTTCTGATATTGATTACTAAGCCAGTATTATTATCAAATGGCATGTCCAATGTTCTAATGTGAGCAAAAGCAGCAAACAATCCACTTACATTCCAATTGGTGCAAAGTTCCTATGGTATTCAGATTATCATACCACTCAGGTAACACAATACTGACATCACAAATGTGAACACTGTGACGAGACACATAAAACTAAAAATACCAAACATGAGGTAATGTTGCTGTGATGATTTTCTGTAAGAAAAGCTTTATTACCTACTCTAGTTCTGAGCGCTGGAGTTATGAAATATATACTTGGTTGAAAATAACAACTTGATGGTGATACGGATACTGAGTAAATTCATGCTTACCTCTGACAGAATGAATTTTCCAGACTTTTTATTACAATATAAAAGTGAAATATTACTATGTGTAGTTAATTTGATAGTTATTTTTACAAGCTACAACCAACGTATTTTTTAAAAATTTTAAGTTTGTGTGTGTGTGTGTGTGTGTGCGCGCGCGCGCGCGCACGCGCGTGTGTGCATGTGCGTGTATGCACACACGTAGGTCAAAAGACAACTTGCAGGAGGTAAGTCTCCCCTTCCATTTGGGTTCCAGGGAACAAACTCAAGCCATCCTATTGGAAGCAAGTGTTTTTCTTGTGAGCCATTCTGCCAGGCCATCAATGCTGTTTTTAGAAATTTAGTGACATATTAACAAAACATTATTTTTAGATCAAGACTATCAAATCAGAAATAGCAGAATGATGTTCATATGGTAAATTAAGCTCTACTACTTTTGGAAACCTAGACATAAAGTAATAAAGAAATGTAAGTACTGTTATATGAATTATATGCTGATCTAACAAAGAAGCTAAAAACCTATGACTAAGACAGCTGAAATTCTAGCCTAACGTATTTCGTGGTAAGGGGCCTATACTGTCTTCTTCTAAGATTAATATTCTTTGGAGTAACCACTTCCCATATATATCCCTTTCCTATTTTTTTTAAAAATTGTTTTTGAAAGAAACAACTGCAAATACATAAATAGCTATAATTTCATGGAAAAGATATATAGAAAAAACTAGGTAATTCTAGGTAATTGACCTAATTAAAATAGTTCATCATAAATATTTTCTTTTATTATTTATATCAAGGATCAATCATGGAAGTTCAAATTATACATAATATTGTTTACGGTTTGAGTTTTTTAGAATATTCAGAACAGAGTGAGAAGGCCCAGCCTGGCTGGTCAGCAGTTTACTGTAACATGGTAGAGGTGCTATCAATTAAACTCACAGACAGACAGACACTCTTAACACATTTTAAAAAGTCTATATCCGGAACATTCAAAAGATCACTGTATATTAAATTTCTATGTGCATTAGTCATTAAATACTTGGTATATATATTTACCAGTATTTAAAAGATGTGACACAATCAGCTGAGTCAAATGAATTGTAGCAAATTCTTTTTTTCTAAAGTGCTTAAGGCAGCTCCTTCCTGTGTATTCCAGCTAAATGAAACTGGTTTGGAATTCAACTGCTAAGAGGGAAATACAATACTTAATATGTATTTTATGGAACAGTTCTTCACACCGGTGACAAACCCCTTACAGTCCACCTTCCCTAGAGTTCCTTCATGGAAAGCCGTCATGTCCAAGCTATGCGAGCAGACAGAGCAATGCGGAGTGCTGGAGAGGGCTTGCCAGCTTTCCACAGCAGACTAAGCAGAGCAGAGAAGCTCAGCTATTTCAACCTAATGTTAAAAGAATGTTACATATAATGATCAAGTTAATAGTTACCTTGCCTCAAGATGATTTAACTAGGCACTCCATTCAATTATTTTAATTTAAAAAGAAGGGCTGACAAAATTCAATTTAACATAATAAACTTAAGATTTTTAAACTAAAATACAACAGATTTGTTCTCTTTCAAAAAGAGGCCCTGATGTTTATTTTAAAGCAATGAAGGTATAGTTAGTACCTAGTATCACATGATAAGAACCTGCTCTCTCATTCACTGACTTGGTTCTACAAATCTGCTGAGAAATAAAACCCTCCAGTAAAAGTTGTGCATTTTCTAATGACTTTTTGGAAATTGTAGATGAAGATCTCAAATGATGGCACAAGGACAAGGAAGAAGCACATGTGCTCCTCTGGCCTCAATAGAAGGCCCTCCCTCACCACTATGGTACAGTGTCGCCTGCCTTAAATTCAGTAGACAATGAGCACGAGGAAAAGGCACTGTATAAATGAGAAGATACAACTATGTAAGACATAAGATCACAATGAAAAGTTCTGTACAAGAACAGCTGGCTTCTTCCATGTAATTTTTGACAAAATAAACTTAGTAGCCACACAAAGTAATTCCAGTAAATCACTGCTTTCAGGTATGAATATACAAAAAGGAGTAACTCCTTTTTCCTTAGGTCATGAAATATCATTTCTATAGGTTGTGGAACAATGAAAAATATCTTTTAAACTATAATAAATGAAACGTAAAATATTGCTTTGGGGAACCAAAAGAATACTGATATGCTTCATTTTATAAACTAATTTAGTCTTAAAAACTACCAGTATCAGACAATAGTATAGATATTTGTTATATGGAAAAATAATATGTCAAATTTGTTTCATCAACAGAACAAAACCAATCATGCAAGTAAGCAGTACAGCTTAAGAGCAAATACTTATTATGACCCTACAAGCTACACAAAGAAAGCAAAAGTGAACACTTCTCCAGGGAAGTTTGTCAGAAGCCCAAGATACTTAAAACAAGAAGAGATTTAAAAGTCTCAAAAGTTAATCAAAAGTCAAATATACATTTCTTTAAAGTTCTGAAAGCAGCTTTACAGTTTCAACTTCTAGTTTGGCTCAGAAACCTTGAGTTAAAAGTTTGAATCAACTTTATAACAAAAGGTTTCCTGTTAGTAACCACAGGTTCTACTCACTGCCTCACACATTCCTTCAGATTTGGAAAAAGAAAACTACGTTCATTTTGGGAGAACCCTAAACTTTTAAACAGTGAATGAATGGACCAAAAAAACAGAAACAAAAATCAAATTAAAAAAACCTTCAAATGATTATTTGAAAACACATATACCAATTAAGTAGGACACATGTATTTTTTAAAACAGCTGGTTAAACTAATCCATATCTTTGTAAAAGAACATATAAATTATTCCAGAAATGAATACTTCAGGCACATTTCTTTATAATCGTTCACAGACAAAAAACAGCACTATACAGCTTTTTATCCTCTATAGAACTTAATTCACAAACTTCCATAAGCAATAATTATTATCAGTGCCCAATTCAAGTGGAAGTTTTATCAAAGATACAAAGACAGCCATAACGGTGGGGTTAAAGCAGAGAACAGAGACATGGCTTCTCAGGTGGTGCCCAGGAGCCCACAGAGGCGTGGACAGTATGACTCAGCAGAAACACACAGAACACTCCCTTGCACTGCCTAAGTTCTCTGTCTGCTTGATATTTTGAGTTATAAGAAAATACCACAATATTTTAGAGAAGAAAATGGTATGAATGTAGTCAATACATTAAGTTACCCTATAGAAAGCTCAGCTTATTTATGAGAGAATAAAAGAAGCTACCATAGGACAATTTCTCTGCCATACTTGGGCAAAGATTTCAATTTCTAGGAAGCTTTAGGGGACCTTGTATTTCTAAAGCCTCAGTGTAGGACGTACTGACAGCCAGTGAAAAGAAAGAAATGTGACAAGGAGAGGAGGAAAGGCAAGCCTTAAAAGCTCTGCAACCCAGGCCCAGGGCTCACCAGACAGAATCACACTTACTAACTAGACAAGCTAGAGTAGCTTACATTAAAACAGAAAAATGGCTTTCTACATAAATATTTCAACACTTCCACTTTCCTATTTACTATTCAAATATCACTATGTCAGCCTCCTGCACCCCAACTGCTTGATTCTGGGACACAGCAATAACCTTCTGTTGCTGCTTCCTATTTGGTAGTTATTCTAACAGATTCCAGGCTTTAAAGCAGAACATAGAAAACCTGATTTCCACCACTCAGAAGTATCTGTTAGTAACTGTATGGGAAAGCCCACGCAGTCAGAGGAAGGGAAGGGAACACAGTCTGAGTTGCCATTACTGAGTGACATTGTTCAGACTGCTCGTTGAACCAGTCATTCCGTTTTCACTTTTCTGAAGTGTTCTCACAGCACTTGGAACCTGCATTCCAGTACTCAAAGAAAGTCCACCACACCAAACCTAAGAAGAGATAAAAACAAAGCCTCAGTTAGATGTAAATCCAATTATAACTCCAGTAATCCTTAACTTTCCATCTGAAAGGCAAAATGTCACATGTATGAACATCAGCAAATCCCAAACTGATAAACTTCATGTTTGAGCTGAGGAGAGATGAAAAGGCTCACAGTGGCCAAAGACGACTGTGTAGTAGCAGAAGCCTCTGAATCAGGACCCAGGAAAGGTGACACAGGGCAGCAGAAACGCAAGAGGATAAACTGGATTAATCTCAGTGAGCAATGACTACTGGTACTTTCCTAACCTTCACAACCAGGGGACTGTACCTCAAAGAAGCTTATCTCACTATGACTTTAATATTGAGACATGGCTTTAGATAGGACAGTGATCTAGTGAGACAACTGCCTAGAACAAAACACCAATCATACAGGTCCTAAGATCTACAATTAATAAGTGGGACCTCATGAAACTAAAAAGCTTCTGTAGGCAAAGGGCACTGTCAATAGAACAAAACAGCAGCCTACAGAATGAGAAAAGACTTTCAATAACTCCACATCTGATAGAGGGCTAATTCCAAAATGTATAAAGAACTCAAGAAATTAGACATCAACAAACCAAATAATCCAATTAAAAATGGGGTACAGATTTAAATAGAATTCTCAGTAGAGGACTCTCAAATGGACAAGAATCACTTAAATATTCAACATCCATAGCCATCAGGAAAATGCAAATTAAAACTACTCTGAGATTCCACCTTACACCTGTCAGAAGGCTAAGACCAAAATTACAAGTGTCAGCACATGCTGGCCAGGATGTAGAGCAAGGGTAATACTCCTCCACTGTTGCTGGGAGTACAAACTTACACAGCCACTTTGGAAATCAATATGGTGGTCTCAGAAAATTTGGAATCAATCCATCTCAAGTCCCAGTTATAGCACTTCTGGGCATATAGGCCAAAGATGCTCCACCATCCCACAAGGACACTTGTTCAACTATGTTCACAATACCTTTACTCATGATAGACAGAAACTGGAAACAACTTAGATGTCCCACACTGAAGAATGGATAAAGAGAATGTGGTTCCTTTACACAATGGAGTATTTATGACTCAGTTATTAAAAAAATGACATCATAAAATTTGTAGGCAAATGGATGGAACTAGAAGAAAACCATCCTGAGGTAACCCAGACCCAGAAAGACAAACATGGTATGTACTCACTTATAAGTGGATATTAGCTGTAAAGGATAACCATATATAATCCATAGACCCAGAGAGGTTAAGTAACAAGGGGGGATCAAGAGGAAAATGCATAACTCTTTCTGGAAAGGGAAATAGAATAGATATCTCAAGTAGACTGGGGCAAGTGGGGACAGGAACAAGAGTAATCAGGTTGGGGAAGATAGAGGGAGAGAATACTCAGAGAGACAATTGAAATTGTGGGACACTTTGGGGACAAGGTAGAATTAGTGCAGTAGAAACTGTCAGGAACCTCTGAGGATGACCCTAGCTAAGACTCCTAAGAGGGATATGGAACCTGAACCAGCCATCGCCTGTAACCAGACAAGACTGTCAGTGGATGGATTGGGACAACCAACCCAGCCTCAAAACCTTTGGCCTACAATTTGTTCTGCCTACAATGTGTGTTATGATAAAGGTGGTGCAAAAACCAAGGGAACAGCCGACCAATGACTGGTCTAGCCTAACACTCATGCTAACCCCTGACACAGCCTGGATGGCCAGGAACTAGAGGCTGGATAGCCCAGATCCTCAGGACAGGCCCAAACACACCAGAAAAAAAGTCAACAAACTGACTCTTAATGATATTCTGCTATACTGGTAGACAGGAGCCCAGCATAATCGTCATCAGAGAGGCTCCACCCAGCAGCTGATGGGAACAGATACAGAGATCCACAGCTACACACTAGGCAGAGTTTGGGGAATGCTGTGGAAGAGGGGAGGAAGGATTGTAGAAGAGCCAAGGATATCACAAGAAAATGCATAGCATCAACTAATCTGGGCTCATAGGGGCTCACAGACAGTGAACCAACAACCAGAGTTTCTAAATGGGTCTGAGTCAGGTCCTCTGTACATATGCTATGGCTGTGTAGCTTGGAGTTCTTGTGGGCCTCCTCAACAGTGGGCATGGAGCTGTCTTTGTACCTTTTGCCTACTTTTAGAACCCTTTCCCTCCCACTGAGTTGCTTAATCCAACTTTAATATGAAGAGAGGTGTCTAGTTTTATTGTAATTTGATATGTCTTGTTTAGTAGCTATCCCTGGGAGGCCTGCCCTTTTCTGAAGGGAAATGGAGAAGGAGTGGATGGTGGAAGGACTGGAGACAAGGGAGGGGAAACTGTAGTTGGGATGGAATATGTGAGAAAATAAATTTAATTTTTTTTTTAAAAAAATACCTAGCAGAGAAGGGCTGGGAAAATGGCTCAGCAATCCAGAGTACCGGTTGCTTTCAGATGATTGAGTTTGATTCCCAGTACCCTCATGGTGGCTTCAACCATCTCTAACTCCAGTTCCAGGGGATCTGGTGACCTCTTCTGACGTTTATGTCACCAGGTATGAATGAGGTAGACATTCATTCACTGCTTACGTAGGGTTTCTAATGCTGTGGCAGAACACTACGAACCTGGGGAGGAAGGCGTTTATCTTATATTCTGCATCACAGTGCATCGTCAAAGGAAGTCAGAGCAGAAACTCAAGGCGGGAACCTAGAGGCAGGCAACTAACGCAGACGTCACAGAGGATCACTGCGTACTGACTCCTCAGCACTGTTTAGATTGCTTTCTTATACAATCCAGTACGACTTGCCGAGGGATGGCAACACTAGCAATGACCTGGCTCTCCCATATCAATCACTTATCAAGAAGACATTGGACAGACTTGTCTACAGCCCAATCTGATAAAGGCATTTTCTCAACTGAGGCTCCTTCTTCTCAGTTAATTCTGGCTTGTGTCAAGGTGAATAATAATAATAATAATAATAATAATAATAATAATAATAATAGTAGTAGTAGTAGTAGTAGTAGTAGTAATAACAATTATTGCAGGAAAAACCCTCATACATATAAAATAGGGTTTTTTTTTAAATTTTGAAAATATTTAGCAGAAAAGTACAAAGCAAAACAATAGAGAAAGGTCAGGTTTTTAAAAAAATGAACAGTACTAGAGGAAGTAGCTATTCATGGGCAAAGAGAAAAAAAAAGTCTTGAGTCAGGCTGCATACAAAAATCAACACAAAAGAGATCAATTAAAGACTTAAATGTCAAACTTAAAAATACAAAATTTGAAGAAACCAGTAAGAATATGATAATACAAATAATGGGAAAGGTATGATCAACTTTCACATGTTGTTTCCAGCAATGTAAATATGTCATAGCCACTGTGGAATATATTTTGACAGCTTCTTTGAAAATTAAGCATAAAATTTCAATGTGATTAAACAACCCTGTTACTGAAAGGAAAAGTAACCATATGTCCATACAAAAATACCTATGTGAATATTTATAGTGTCTTTATATTATTTATTTGTTGTCTAAACTAGATAAAAAACCAAAAGTCCTTAGACTGGTAAATAAACATAAATTGTAGCAGAAGCCAAGCATGTTGCCCACACCTCTAACCCAAGCAAGGCAGGATGATTTCAGGCCAGACACTGAGACCTCATCTCAGCAACTGTGAGGTAGGAAACAAGCTCTGGAGGTGGAATGCTCGCTCTCTCAGCATGTGCAGGCCTGGCTCCATCCCACAACACGCAGACATGACAGACTACTCAGCAGGCGAGAAGAAGCCCGACGGACACACAGGGCGGTGAGGCTCACATTCACATGTGCTGGGCAGCAGCATCACAGGCTGTATGACATGCACCTCATCTACAGGACAGCCTCAACAGTCTAAACCACAGGACGGGAAAATGTTTTGCTTATTGTTTGGGTGGTTGTGATGGGAAAGGCCGTCTACATGGGAGCATGCCAGAACTTCCTACAGTGCTAACTGCTCCAAATCCTGACATAACTATGGTAGTGGTTATATGTCTGTAAGCATATAGCAAAACTCATACATATACAAGCAGTATATGTAAGTTATAACTTAATAAACCTAACTTTAAAAATTAACATCATGTGCAAACAACATCCATCACTGAGTTAATAAGACTAGGCTTCTAAGGAAGGGAAGTAAAGAGGTTTAATAAGTTTAAAACAGTTTCCTCAGGTTATCTATCTATATGATTGCATAATTATAATTATTTGGAATGAAAATAATGGATAAACTTAATAAATATCCATGTAAGATACATTCAAATTAAAAAATGAGATATTTTGTAAAAGTATAGCTCTGAGTTATATATGGTAAACAATTTGTCTTCAATGGATTCATTGGGAAACAGCCCAAAATACGTATTAAAGTAGTCTGTGGCAAAGTTCAGAAAGTGAAAAAGAAACAACTCTCCCAATGTATCTTTAAGAATTTTCCATGAGCAACAAGCCTCACCATGCCCTGTACCCATTTTTGTTCATTAATCACCTTATGTTTTAATGAAAAATGGAGAGCATTGGCCATCAGAATTACTTTAAGCTTAAGATTTTAGGTGTCAGGAATAAACTTTTGATTGTGATTTTTAAAAAGTAAATATACATTCTAAATCCACACATACCCTGAACACTTTCTCCTCAGATGGAGGGTTATACCTGCAGTAAAGATGGAAGAGAACGAATGTGGAACAACCCACAGTGACCTAAAAATGTGCCATCTGAACTGGAGAGGTAGCCTCCCAACACTTACAAGTTTTATTCAAACCAAGAAAACCTTAGTGGATCTCAGAACTCCTTACATCAACCTAATTTTAACAAAGAAACGCAGACAGCTATGGTGTTAAAAGCAACTATAACATTTTACTAAATAATTAAAGTCATATTTCATTTTATGTGAAGAAACATGATCATTCTTCACAAATCAGCACACAACTGAGCAGTCCTGAAACCATGCATGTGTGTCATACCCTCAAATGGAAGATACCACATAAAAAAACTCAACCTAACTGGCACTCAACAGACTGATGCATCATATCCTGGAAAGTTATGTTGATCTAAGAACAGTGAACAAACTAAAACCACACAGACCATAGGAAAATCTTACACACATATGGTTGAACCAAAAAGATACTGTACAACCCCCTAAAGCCAAACAGGAGGCTAAATGAATTAGCAGCATTAAAGTCTAAGACAAGGGCTTCCAGAAAAAACGCTTAGGGAATGGACATGGGCACTGGGCTCAGTGAGGCTGCACTCCTTGCTTAGGTAA
>JANHMN010000004.1:86502837-86530387 GCA_030674055.1 Rhabdomys pumilio
GGACATGGGCACTGGGCTCAGTGAGGCTGCACTCCTTGCTTAGGTAACAGTTACAACGAGTAAATGTAAACATTCACTGTGATTCCTGTACCTTTGTAATGTTAGTACTGACTTTAATAAAACATACTGAAAACATACAGAAAGAAACCACATTTTGGGGAAAAGGAGATGAAGTCAAAGGGAGTAAGTACTCGGCTTCATCAGAAAGTATAGCACAGATTATCCTCAAAATTGCAAAGCCATAAAATATAAATAAGATACTAACCATGAAACCAGGTACTACTGGCTGAGTGAATTTTGTCTTGAAGGAATACAGCAACTGCTTTGAGTGTGCATCATAAAATGAAAGCTGACCTAAAAAGATAAAGATGTCTAATTTATTATTTAAAGTTAAAACATCTAAGTTAAACAGATGAGCATGCCAAAAGATGTATTTTAACCTTAATTTTTGTTACAAGCTATATGAACCATACTTAACAGTTCTTATAAAAATATCAAACATAAGGATAAAATCTTACATCTCTTTTTTTCCTGGTCATCGAGACCTTACTAATATCTCCATCATCTATTAAGTTGGTGTAGAAGTAATTGTAGTTTTTGTTTTGTTGAAATTAGTCATTATTGAATACATTCTTAAAAATAATTATGTTTATGTTATATACCACTTTAATGTACATTTCTTCTGTATATTTTTTGCTATTGACAGTACTTGCTATTTGTTTTATATTTACTTTATACTATGGAAATAATTCTCATCCAAGTTCAAACTAGTTGTAAAGCAGCAGCTACAGCCCTCGTCAGTAATGCATGTGGTCTGGGAACTGCCAGTGAACGCGCAGACAGTGGCTGGCTAAGAGATTTTGCAGAAGGAAGGGACCTGAAGACAACACTGTTGAGATGCAGAGCAACTCAACGTGGACCATTCGATGGTGGTGTGCACTTGAAGCAACTGGGAAGGTGAAAAGACGTGGTTAGTGGGTGCTTCTTAAGATGATGTAAAATGAAAACAGTCATTTTGAACCGCTGTCTTCTCTTATTCTGTGTAAGCAACCATTTTTCACTCTGATCATCATGCGTAAGGAAAAGAGGAGTGCACATGACAACTGATGAAGATTTGCTCAGTGGTCAAACCAAAGACGCTCCTAAGAGCTAAAGCAGGTGCTCTTCCCTGTCTCAGAGTCACAGGCACTGCTTGGCACTCTCGCTTGTCTGATGAATCCAGCAAAGCCATTACACCTGAGAGTCATGCTTAGCAAAACCATGAGAGGCATCAAAGCCTGCAGTGCCTGCAGCCAGCACTGATGAAGAGAAAGGGCTCAATTCTCCACAACACTGCCTGATCTTACATCAAACACCAATGCCTCAAATAGAGAGAGTGGGCAACAAGTTTTGTTTACCACATCCACCCAACAACTCACTACTACTTATTCAAGCATCTCGAGAACTTTTTGCAATAAAAACAATTCTTTAATCAACAGGATGAAGACTAGTCAAATCCCTGAAGTACAGATTTTTATACTACATGAACAAACAAACACTTATTATTGGCAAAAGTTATTGGTTTTAATGGTTCCTATTTAAATTAGCAAAACAGTATTCAAGTCTAATTGTAATGATTTAAAATTCATAGTTCACAAAGAGAATTCCCATTGCATCCACCCAATTACACTCTTCTTCTTGCTCTACACCAACTGATCGTCAAACAAAAGCCTTTATTAGCTCACTAGATGCTAAGATCTCTTCCTTTTTATATTGACTGTGCCAAATTCTATCAGCTTTTAAACTTTACTTCATCTGTCTTCTACCTGCTTAAGCCCACATCCACTCCACTGAACTCCCAGTGTAGTGTCCGCTGCTTCAGCCCTGCGAACTTTAAAGTCCTCATCCCCTTTCACCGTCTCTCTTATCCTTACGACTCACTTGCTAACTGTTCAGCCTAAAACCTGCTGTCCTTCTGGAGGTCCCCCTTGATGGCTCTCTTCTTCATCTGTATCCTAACTCTGTTGATATCATTTGTCTGTTTTTCAACTATTCTAAATGTAGCTGCTTTGTCCAGTTTCTCATTTTCTTTGTAAGCTGTTCCTAAAACACAACTACCAGCAAATAGGAAGAGGAAAAAAAAGCAATATTCCCATATACTTCCGCAGAAGTAAAAATAATATTTTGCATACATAAAATATATTTAAATACAAGCAAGAATGGGGATTTTTTTTTTTTTTTTTTTTTTTTTTTACAAAATTAAGTATACTTACCCCCATCAAAGTCACAGAACACACCTATTTTCTCAGGTACAGGAACATCCAAAGCTTTCACCTTATTATTATGCTTGGCTGCAAAAGTGTTCTGTAACCAGCTGTTGACGTGAACGCACCAACTAGTGTTTGTTTTTCCTAACTGATCAAATTTGCCTAAAGTTTTATATGCCACACCCACGCTATAAGATTTACAATCCTTCTGGGCCTTTACTTCCCAATAATGTTGTCCATTTTCAATAGCAGTGTCTCCTATAAAAAAAAAAAGAAAAGAAGTTTTGATACTTTGTCATCCTTATGAGTTACAGATTTTTACTTATGTGTTCTCCAACAACTTCTTTTTAGTTTTTTAAAAAAAGTCTCACTATGTAGCTCAGGCTAGCCACAAGCTCACCGTCCTTCCACCTCAGCCTCCAAGTGCTAGAATTACAGGCTTATGCCACCATACCCACTAAATTCAACTACTCTGTCAGTGAAAATAACTACATCAACAACAGATGCTAAGTGCAGAGTATGTGCTATAAATGTACACATATTGTGTATGTTTCAATGCATATAGAATACTTCAAAGCCTTTCCCAGTTAGAATCCATTCAAAGGTTATGTTCATGAGGCATACTATATGAGCAGAAGCAGAGATTTAAAAGTATCAGTAAGTTAGTCTGAAAAACTCTCACAGTACTCAGGCTTCAGTACAGAAACTTCTATAGAGACTCATTCACTATACAGGCGGGCATTCCAGTTGTGAGTAGAAAGTCCACCAGTGTACTATGTGCCCTGTAATCTGAGAACTACTATGCTTTATCCTACCTAGCACTGTGTATGACTCCCCAGTAAAACGGTCTCTGCTGCCTCTGACTGCTGGTGGCCTGGAGCCTACAGATGTCCGTTTTGGGGATGGTGTGCCACTTCTAAAATAAAATCAGAAATGAAAAAAAATTATGTTGAAAATGGTTCATAAATTAGAATTGCAAATCATAGCAGAAATCTTTAAAAACAGTTCTCATAATGCTGCAACATTTCATTTGATCTGAATTACCAATTAAAAGCACTCAAATGTAAGAAGCCATCCACACAAAGCAGGCTGAAAACACTAATGTCATGCAGACTGAGCAAGGTTTATACAAAGAACACACAGCTGAAATAAGATACAATGTCAAAATAAGACAAGACTTGCTGATGGGAAAAATTAAGAAAGGTATTGGACTATTGCTTGTAAATATTTTACAACTGAATTTAAATAAAAGCAACAGCAAAACTATGTTCCTTACATAACTACAACTAAGTAGCCATTAGTAGTATTTTTGCTCTGACCTTTCCTTCTTAAGAAGAGGAAGTTATCTGAATTTATGCATTGGAAATATCAACTCTCAAATAATGCCCACTATTATACTGAACAAGATCCTTTTACATCAAATAATATGACAAGCAAACCAGACAGTGTTAAGACTCTTCACTAACTCTCAAAAACCTCAGAAAGACTAAATCTCCAAGATGTTTCCATTGGACCTAGCAAGACAGTGCCTCAAGTTCCATGGTGTACTTTTTGTAGTCTCAGCTCCTAGATTGTCCTCAAGATCCTTTTTCAAGTATGCTTTAATTATCCTGAATTTGCACTTGAAACACATTTGCTTTTTTAGTTAGGATCATCCTGAAGCTGGGGTGTAGAAACAGCTCGATGGCAGAGTGCTCAGTGTGCAAGCATAAGGACTGAAGTCCAATCCCTAGAACAAACGTAAAAAGCCAGGAATGATGATGTGCACTTGTTGCCCCAGCACTGGGCGAGTGGACACAAGATCCAGTTTCAACATATAAGGTGGATGACGTGTGAGGACTACGGCCTGCTTACTACCTACGTGAGTGTGTGCATGCAGAGGGGAGCTATTGAGAGATTATTTTAAAGTTATTTAGAAAAAATAAAAATACTTCACTATCACCATAATAAATATTTAGAAATTTTCCAATACAGTTGCACTAGGATTTTTCTTTCCAAAGAAAAAATGTAGAAAATAAGTAACCAAATAAAATTAATATATAAATCCTTTATAAATACAAAACAAGCATACAGATAATTACAGTCACTTCATGTGATCCAATGACTTCATTTTGCATCATTTAAATATAATCTTGCTTTTAAGAACAGATGGTTTCAAATAATTAAACTAAACTGGACTGCTTCAAGTATCCACATTTTAGTGAACGGATACAAAAAATGTGGTACATTTACACAATGGAGTACTACTCAGCTATTAAAAATAATGAATTCGAGAAATTCTTAGGTAAATGGATGGAACTAGAAACTATCATCCTGAGTGAGGTAACCCAAGCACAAAAGAACACACATGATATTTACTCGCTGATAAGCGGATGTTTACCTAAAAGCTTGGAATATCGAAGACTCAACTCACAGACGACATGAAGCTCATGAAGAAGGAAGACCAAGTGGGGATACCTCAGTTCTACTTAGAACAAGTGACAAAATTACTCAAGGGAGCAAATATGGAAACAAAACTTGGGACAGAAACTGAAGGAGGGGCCATCTGGAGACCATTCCACCTGGGCATCCATCCCATGTACAGTCACCTAAGCTAGACACTGATGTGGATGGCTGGAAGTGCATGCTGTCAAGAACATGATATAGATGTCTCCTTAGAGGTCTACCTGAGACTGACACATTCAGAGGACGAGGCTCACAGCTAACCACTGATATGATCAAGGGTTTCCCAATGGAGAAGTTAGAGAGAAGACTGAAGGAGGAGAAAGGGGTTGTGACCCCATGAGGAAAGAAACAATATCAACCAACCAGAGCTCCCCAGGGTCTAAACCACCAGCCTGGGAGCACATAGGGAGGGACCCATGACTCCAGCTGTATATGTAGGGGAGGGTGGCCTTGTCAGGCATAGGTGGGAGAGGAGAGTCTTGGTCCCATGAAAAATGAACACAGAGTGTGGGGGGGAAATGTGAGGGTGGGGAGGGGGTAGTGGGGGTGGGGAGATAGGTGAGGGCACAGCCTCATAGAAGCATGAGGAGGGGGAATGAGATAGGAGGTTCCTGGGTGGTGGGAGGAAGAGGGATAAGGGGATAAAATCTGAAATGTAAATATAATACCCAATTAAAAAATTAATTAAAAAATTAATAAAGAAAGCAAAGAATGAAAAAAATTTAAAAAAATTAGCTTGATACTAAAAAAGAAATCCAAGATATACAAAGAGCTCAAGAAATTATACCCCAGACAACCAAATAACCCTATTAAAAATGGGGTACAGAGCTAAACAAAGAATTCTCAACAGAGGAAACTCGAATGGCTGAGAAGCACCTTAAGAAATGCTCAACATCCTTAGTCATCAGGGAAATGCAAATTAAAATTTTTTATTAGCTAATAAGTTACCAAATAAAATTAGGATACAAATTAGTATACAAAAAAATTTCACCTTGACCAAATTTTCTAAGCTGGTACTCATTATGCAACACAAGAATCATTAAGTAGTAAGAACTTAAATTGTATAAATACTGTCAAATTAATGACAACTCATAAAGAAAAAACTCACATCACTATTTTCTTGATTCTTTTTATATAAAAAAGTATTTGCCTGATTACAAATACTCTATGTTTTCTAAACTAAAGGGAAAAGACAACACTGTTTCTCAAAACAGAAAAAGTAGACAGATAGAGGAAGAAAGGAAGGAAGGGAGAAAGAATGGACAGAAGAAAGACCCCTATCCCCACTGTTCTGCGGTGGGGAGGACAAAGCAGCTCGGGATGGTAATTTTCAAGACATGCCCCAAACTCCAGGCTACCCACTGCTGTGGGACTCTGGGATGAGGCCAGCTCCAGGCTCCGTCTTATTTCAGCCACCTGTCTTTTTTTCTTTCTTTTTAGACTGGCTAATTCTGGGAATATTTGATTTGAGGAAGCCACTGTTATTTGAGCAGTATGAAATGCCCTGTTTTAGGTGCAACATTGGGAAGCCTGAAAAGGAACAGGGTTAAAAATAAAAATAAGACTGGTCTAACATGGCTTATAAATTTTAACAAAATGTTTTAAATCTCCGAAACATCTCTACAATACAAAACTTCTGTGTGACTGATGAGTATTGCCTAGATACACATTTGAAGCTCGTATCTGAAGTGTGCACCCAGGAGAGCTCTCCAGAGTACCTGACTCAGTCACCAAAGTGTCGATGTACACTAGCCTTCCTCTTTGCAAGTTAATTTATTTATATATTTATATTTACATACAACAAACATAGTTTTAACTAATCTTACATGTATTTGTAGAAAATACATTTTGGAACTAGAGACGGCTTGGACTCTGTATTTTATAACAGTGGCCCTTCAAACATCGATCTGAACTCTGACCTCCAGTGCTCTTGGGAAGGCTGGCATGCTTAACTTTCATGACTGACTGCTTCTTAGCTGAGAGATGGATCAAAGAACATAAAAAAGATCTTGTTGTGAGTAACAAAGCAATGATCAATGAAAGAAGATGAGAAAGGTTACAGTACATGTGTAATTAAGTGTGAGCAAGAATGAAAAACACCAAGCCAGGACACCATGATGTAGGCACAATTATAATGACTAGCCAGTGCTTGTTTTCTTGCTGTTCTGGTGCTGATGGTGGGACTGGGGGTGTGCACACATTACAGAAGCACTCTCCCACTGAGCTGTATACCCCAGGCCTATTTGAACTCTTAAAATGCAAACTATCACACTGGCACAGGAGGGTAAAACAAGAAGCCACTGAAGAAGTATGGGGTGGTGGGGGGCTGAGAGGCAGTGGGGTACCCAGTTGAGTCTGCTTTGAACACCGGTGATCCTACTGGAATGGTAGGAGTTTGGCCTTGCTCCTGGGCCCTGATTCCTTTCACTTATCTACAGCCCCTCCCAAAGAAAGGTTTATGGCCTTAGGTCAAGTAGCACAAGTAGCACAGGAAGAGGGTGTGACTACAGGCTGCAGAGCCTCAAGAGATCTCCATATTAATGAGATACCTAAAGGCCAGAGGGCATAGCCAATTAAGCATGCCTTCCCAGACCCACCTCCTTACAAAAGATATTTAACCTCAGGCCTGCCCTGAAGACATGGGGGTACTGCTTCATCCATTTTCCACCATGACAATAAATCTTTTAAAACCATGGACTTCCTCTCATCTTTGCCGCCCCCCCTCTTCATAGAGAACCGTGGAGGGGGCCTTCAACTCAAGCAAGCTAGTCGAGCCAGCCATGACGCAGTCAAGCCAGTTGCCTTGACCAAGAGTCTCTACCCCACGGGGTGCAGCAGGAGTTTCTCTCCCTTGTCCCTCTCAGCTGCGGTCTGGTCCAGCCTGTATTCCCTTCCCCCCATTTCAGTCCTTCTATGGTTAAGGGCTGCCTAGGCTAGAGACCCCCGACTCAACAGCTCTGGCCCCGTGGGACTTCAGACTGAGATCTCCCTACGCCCCAAGAGATGTCTACCCGGTCGCCAAGTGGAGTGAAGTCAAATTCCCGTGCTTCTGCCCCACTGAGCCACCTGGGGCAGCAGACACACAAGACCCACTACTCAGCCCAACAGGACCTGAGCCCATGCCACAGACCCACAAAGAAGTAAGTAAATGCTTCCCTTACCACACTCATGGACCAACAGATGAAAATGAAAAGACAACTCTCACACAGCCTGCTATGTGATGCTTCAATACATGGTTAATATGGTAGGTGGAGGGCCTCTCTATTAAGTATCTTAGGGAAAGAAAGTAACTGTGAACAGGAACCACATCTCATCCCTGTGTCTAAAGCGCATAAGAGATATACAGTGTCCTTCCTAAAATATGGTATTAGTGGTGAAGGGCTAGCTATATTCTTAGAGTCTTAAAACTGCAAAAAAAAAAAAAAAAAATGGGTCTTTAGGATTTTTGTAACAAAGTATTGATAGAAACAGAGAAGACACTATAAAATCAGAACCAACCAGGACATTTTCCTAAAATACCCACAGCTTATTTACTCTTCTACCAGTCTGCTGGGAAGAAACCCATTCTGAAAACTATATAGCAGGTGCTTAGGAGGAATTAAAACAGCAAGAGGATAATAATACATAGAAATAAGAAGAAATGATTCACTGAGCCTGGCTTCAAAATATATTAAGGGATCATCTAAAAACCGAAAGAAACAAAATTAAAATAAGTATGACTTACCAGTAGTAAAGAAATACAAGGAAGCATGAAAAACAGAAGAGAGATACTGCTGAGGTTGACAGTTTAGTTTCAGTTAGGTTAAATTAGAGAAGGGCTTCCACATTAGTGGCCTGCCCTTCCAACTCTGCGGTACATTCTTTGTAAGGACAGTAGCTATCATTTTCTGTACAGAACGGGCTCTTCAACCCATCTTAAAGGTCCTTTGGTGACTTAACTGAATTAAGTATCTGTGTAGCCCCTAGAGCAAACTGTCTTACCTGCTTTTCAAATATTGACTATTGTAAGATAAAATAATCATTGTTCTTATTGTCTACAAGCAATGTAGTCTCATAGGCTAGCCTTTTGGTGATAAGGCTACTTAGACACACACACACACACACAAACAAACACACACCACACACACAATTTTACAGTTAAACATGCTAGCTGAAGTGTTCTTTAATTTTTAGATTATTTACCTATTGTATGTCTTCTTGTTTCCCTTCATTGCAAGATGAAGCACTACATATTCTCCCACTCCTTGAAGAAACAGTCTACATACCACTTCTTGAATAAAGGTCTTCCAGCCCCAACTATGCTAATTTTATACTCTAGATCCTGGTCCTACTGTGACATTTCACACACAATCACAACTATCCAGACTTTACCATGTGGGCCTCCAGGAGGCATGAGTGGGGAGCCTTGGTGTCAGACAGTATTGTGAGTACCCTGCTCGTAACACATGTACAGAACAACAAGTTCCTCAGCACTTTCTAGAGGGATTATCCCTAATATAAAACCAAGCTCAGCACCAATCAATATGCTTGGCCTACTCAGCTTTATTTACTGTATACTTAGATTTCAACCTGTGGATTGAGACCCCTTTGGGGGTCAAATGACCTTTCTACAGGTGTCACCTAAGATCTCTGGAAAACATAGATATTTACATTATGATTCATAACAGTAGCAAAATTACAGTTATGAAATAGTGATAAAAATAATTTTTATGGTTGAGGTTACCACAAAATGAGGAACTGTATTAAAGGGTAACAACAGCATTAGGAAGGCTGAAAACCATTGATTTAGAGACCTGTTCTTATGGAAAAGAAGTACCACACAGAGACTTGTTTTGTTTTGTTTTTTTAAAGTGTGCATATGAAGGAGCCAGTTTTCCTTACTTATCTTGGTGCTCTTTTCTCTTCTGATCTTTTCTTACTCCTACATCTTTAGCACTCTATAAGCCAACACGAGCCTTCTGTGTGGGGCTGTTGGCCAATGAGATCCTCTGCCTGTGATCTGTCTTAACTCACCTGACTTTCACCTGGTGCCATTCAACTGAGGAAAATGGAATACACCATGAGTGAGCATCCTTCACATTGTGTCCTCTCTCTTACACAGTCACAGTAAGTCAATAAAGACTTGCCTGTTACAGTAAAATGGCACAGAGTTCTAACTGACTACCTCAACATCTGGCAGCTCTGAACATCTTCCTTCTAGTTCATCACTACACATATTCACCATCTTGTATCATCGTTTCATGTACACAGCTCTTCTATATGACCTAGACCAAGATTATTGAAAGCAAGGGCAGTGTTTGTTCATCCCCATAAGTCCCATAATATCTATCATATGTCCTACAACAAATACTTATGAAAAAGATAATTATATACACGTTGAGCAGCCCTAATCCAAAAATATGAAATATATCAATACTGAAAACTCTGAGCACTGATGTTATGAATAGAAAATTCTATATCTGACCTGTAGCAAGTCACAGTCAAAACACTGGTATATTAAAAATTTACAAAATAGCTTCCAGGCTATTAATATAAGGTACACATGAAACAAGTAATTTTGAGTTTAGATTGAATCCCAACTTTATATATGTGCAATATATATGTGCAAATATTTCAAAATCTAAAATAATTTTGAGTCTTGAGTGTTTCAGGTAAGGGATACTCATATACCATTCTATAAACAGCCAACATATGCAATAATCTTAAAAGGAAAGAAAAGAGAAAGACATAACACAGTATGAATGCTAAATTCAGTTTACAACTTTCCTAACTGCCAAATAAAACATTATGCAGTCTATCAAGTTCAACAGCATTTTATAATACAAATGTAATCACTTTCACCAATACCAAGTAAATAAGCCAAAAAGAAAAGATAACTCTGAAAAGAGAGCACAGGCTGCTATCTGGTAAAGATACATGATTATTTTCTCAGAAGTATCATCTCACTGGAGCAACCTGGAAGGATCCCTATTTTTAGCACTGTCTAAATAATTTCATCAATGATGTTCATTATTTTTGACACTTTTGAAATTACTTAACTATTATAGAATACTCCAAGTCTACCTCCTATCAAATACATATAAAAGTGATCAATAATGTTACTGAATACAGCAAAACAAGAAAGATGGCAAGTATAAGTAAAAGCAGGGTAAACACAGATAAGAAATAGTCTTTTTAAAGCAGAGCATGTTGTTATCATATATAACTAAAAAAATGCAGTACACTACAATGCTGTAAATTCAAAATGCAAGCTACCAATAGAGACAGTCTACACAAAGGAGCATTTTAACTTATGAAGGCTGCTGCAATGGCACCTGCTTATTGGTTAAAGAATTATTCAGCCAAGCTAGATACTAAGTCCTAGAACTAGACAGACACAGATCGTCACCTTGTGTGTTTCTTCAGTGAAGTAACATGGACACTGTCAGATAAAAACAGGCAACTGTTAAGACACTCCTTTACAGCTTATATGTAACATCTTACAACAGAACTAGTCTGAATGCTTCCTGAGGGGTTTTGATTCACTGTTGTAACTAACAAACATTTGCCATCAGTCTGAGCAAAACTTTACCATTAAAAACTTATGGCTTCCATACTCTGACTCATCTAGGAAAGGTATGGCAAACCCAAAGGTTCTCAAAACCTTGAGTTCACAGGATTGCTCTTCAGCAGAAGGCTTGGGTGGAAATGCTCAAACCTGTCAATTAGTGCAGCCATCCTTTGGGTAAGACAGATGACCTGTCTAAGCCTAGACAGAGGTAGAGAAACTTTCCTGTAACTAGTTCAGGTTGGTGTATCTATAACATTAAAAAATTAGAATGCTGAAATAAAATGTATGAAACAATTATGAAAGAAATAAAGAAAAATATAAAAAATGTTAACCACAAATTCAAGTATTGACAGCTGATACTGTAGTCTTCACTTCTGAGTTACTAACATATCAGAAATCATATTGCTGTGCAGAATAAACATTAAAATTGTAAATTACTGTCAAATAGAATAAACATACAAACACCTGTCTATAAAATAAGAAAGAACGTCAATATCAGTTACAGTCAGAGACAATCAATGTGCAAGCATTTAGCCACAAAACAGATTTAGTGAACTGACTTACCTGCCCTTATTCTCTTTTCCTTTAATTTTACTTTCTTGGCCTTTTCCTCCAGTGGGATCCCACTCTACACAGGAATCTTCCACTTTCAAGTTCAAATGGGATGACGAGTTATCTAGACTGAAGTTAAGTGCTGCCCAAGATAATATTACAATATTTAGCAAATATAAGACATCTCCACTGTCTGAAACACACCTGTCATGTTATTTCTTACTCAAGTGAGCCAACTCTGAGTGCAGAGAAAAAAGTTCCAATCCCTAGCCCTTGTACACACACACACACACACACACACAAAAAACCCTCAATCCTTTGGTTGTAGATTATAAATCCCACCTATCCAATTATTTTTTCTCTGCACATACACTAACGAAGTACAGTGAACTTGAAGTGCCAAAAGTACCTCTACTTCTGCTGAATTTTCTATTAGTACACAATAATCAGAACTTCATGGTATTAGAATTATCAGTCTGTTTCTTGGTTGACTGTTTTGACTAAATGGAAAGAACTGGTAGAATTATGGAGGAAGAAAAAGCAATATAGTATATAAGATGATGATATAAAAACAGCACAAGTATTCTCTCGGAAGCTTTACTATGAACAAATTCACTTAAACTCTCATTAGTTCCAATGATATACTGAATGCCATGCCGTCACTGGGTGCGTGAATATACTGAAGCCCGGGTAATATAAGCAAAGGAACTGAGCCAGAAGACAAATTACTTGTTTAACACAGTACAAGAGAAAAGCATCTACTTAATAAAAGTAAGGCAAGCAAACAAAAATATGAAACAACGTATGCTTTCAGATTATTTGATGTTTTAGGGAATTATATTGTAGTGGTTTGAATATGCTTGGCTCATGCAAGGTGACACTATTAGGAGGTGTGGCCTTATTGGAGGAAATGTGGCCTTATTAGAGGAAGTATGTCACTGTGGAGACAGGTCTCTGAGGTAATAGTCTTCTTCTGCCTGCCTTTGGATCAAGACGTACAACTCTCAATTCCTTCTCCAGCACCATGCCTGCCTGGGTACTGCCATGCTTCCCACTATAATGAAAATGGACTGAACTCTGAAACTGTAAGTCACTCTCAATTAAATGTTGTCTTTAATAAAAGTTGTCTTGGTTGTAGTGTCTCTTCACAGCAATGAAACTGTAAGACATATAAGTACTGTTTTAAATCCTTAAAAGTGATAATTGAGGAAATTAGTGAAGTATGGTATTAGCTTCACTTTCTAGAAACTGAGAAAATAAATCATTAAAATCAGTGACTCCACAGCTATACAATGCTGTTTCTTCTATTTTGTAATGCAATTTCCAAACTACTTTGCAAGGTATCACCTACTTAGTTACAAGTTCATTTGCTCCTGCTACATCTCCTGCTAAAAGTTCAAAATTTTGGTAATTGTAGATTAAAATAAATATTCCTTTCCTTTACAGTACACTACTTTGCTTAAGGATATTATTTTAAATTAGCTAAGACATTTATAAGCTTGTGAAATAGTCATCATCAAACAAGATAAGCACACAGGGTCCAGTGGATCCTTTCACCCCTGAGTCTGGAAAGAGTACTTCAGTTCCAACACGCATCATAGCCATTGTTCATTGTCTCACTTATAAAACATCTGAATAAGAATCTACTGACTGCACAGCTCTACTAAATGTCACACTACACAAGGAAGTCAATCACTTTCAAAAGCTGCATCTAAGCAGAAGTAAACAGAGGAAGAATGCAGCTTTTCAGCAAAATGAAAACAGAATTCTTTAATAGGTGCATGCACGGAGACATTTCCAAAATCAACTGTTTTATAGAAACACAGGCATCCCCTAGATGTTAGCCATTAGATTATATAGCTAGAGTATTTATACTTTTAAAATAAAGAAAACTTGGCTTTAACATGGAAGTGCCATCAATTGCCCATAGCTTACTAAAACCTTAAGGTCAAAAGAAAGAAGAATCCTAGGCTGTTCCCTAATATTTGTTATGATGGAGTTAAGAGCTATCAGGTACCTTGGTGGCAGGAAAAGGCACCACCTCAAACCATTTGTGAGCAACTTACAAAATACCAAAACATCCGATCAAAAGGGCATAGGTTTCCACAAGTGTGCCATGTTTAGTCTCTTTCTTTTAACAGACACAACCCCTTTATTAGGCCTCTGTTAAGTCACACATTTTCTCTAAGGTGACAGAGATAGTACTAGAAGAAACAAGACTAGAGAAATGACTGACTGAGAAATGACTCACTTCTTTGAAAGTAAGCCCTGTCTCTGTACTGTAAAGCTGAATCACAAACACTATGATTTGAGGTTGGACTAATAAGTTCTGTTATTTAGTAATATCATTTATCTTACCAGAAAGGAAGGGAAGATATACTGAAACTTACAGTACTCATCACTTTTTTACAATTCTTATATGAGAAGAAATAATGCTACATAGATTAAAGGGACAGAAGTAAACAATGCTGGCTGTATTATATTTTTGTGGATCTGAACTATTTCATTTTCACTGCCTCTTCCCTCTGATCTCTGTGGGTTTACCAATTGGTACTGTGTGGTCAGAAACAGCAGGAACTAGCCAAATAACTTAGTAAACAAGTGTTCAATGGTCGCTTTTTAAAAATCTGGACCTTTTCTACAATGGTTATGTTTCCATTAATAGTCATGTCGGTGGTACAAAGTAATCCCAGAGATTTTATGATCCATAGTCACATGAGAGATAATTTTATCTCCCCGATGATCAGAATCACTGTCACTGGGTTATCTTTTACTCTAGGCTAACCTCAGGGGTTTACTTCCATGAAATCCTAGAGACCAGAATCAACTTAGTCTCTCCTATGACGCCCAGGACCAATCAAGAGTGTACTTAGTAACATCCAGACACTGTTACAGGGGTAGCTGTGCTGGGAAACAATAGCCAACTATTTATTTCTAATTTAACATTCATAAAATCTACAGCACTGCCCAGTTAGGTCCAAGCTTGTTCATTAAAGAGTCAACAAAAAATGACAGCAACAACACAAATACATGGCGCTCCTTAGGGACAATGACAGCAACGCAGTCTTTACTGACAAGGGCCAAAAGTAGCTTGAGCCACATAGAAAAGAAGATCTGCCTGAGAATTTGACAAGGCTTTGAATATAGAAACATTTATTTAAAAACTAATATCTCAGTTTGATAACAGATAGTTCAAAGTAATTACATTTCTTCACTAAGCAATGTATAATTCTCATGTAAAATTATTTACTAATTCAGATTACTTCAAACAAGAATTTTTCTAGGCCTTTATGTCACAGACATTACTCTGAGTTCATTAATAATCCATAGGCCTTGAATGTTCAAGCACGTGCCTACCATGCACAGGGCCTGGGTCAAATTCCAGCACTTACTTAGTTTTATTCTGATGTATGTTTATGTTATCATCTGGATAATAGCAAATTTCTAGAATTTCTATCTACTTAAATGCATAACAAATAAACTAGAGCCGGGCAATGGTGGTGCACGCCTTTAATCCCAGCACTTGGGAGGCAGAAGCAGGCGGATTTCTGAGTTCGAGGCCAGCCTGGTCTACAGAGTGAGTTCCAGGACAGCCAGGGCTACACAGAGAAACCCTGTCTCGGAAAAAAAAAAAAAAAAAAGAAAAGAAAAGAAACTAGAAGTCATTGGGATGCTGCAAGCCTCAAGTATTGACTACAATGTACATCTAATTCAGGAAGTAAACTCAGACCATTATCACCTGGTAAGTGGGAGGATATCTAGCAGAATGGCTTTCAAATTGGTAAATAGCTAAAAATTCTTCTGTTACAAGAGTTGACATTCATAACTCTGAGCTCTCAGAGAATATAACTTGGGTTAGAAACCTAAAATAAAGGCTGTCCGAGAACCTGGAACTAGGTTCTAACACTCATCTAGGGCAGATCTAGGGTCTGTGGTAAATATAACATACTTTAACTTTCTTCATTTGCATTATGGATATCAATAATATATAGAAGTGGTCTCTCAAGGTGATCTTAAGGACCAAAAAACCATGAGTGCTATGCAATTATTAATAAACTATAGAGACAATAATAACTGGGAGAAAATCTGGGGAGAATAGAAGGAACTTCTTGGTTGCTGATTCTCAATTCTGACACATTTCAGCAGTGCTTATGTATTTACTAACCTAAAATGTAAACTAAATACCCATAGGCAAATATAACTGCATCATCTCGGGACAGTGAGATGGTTTAGCAGGTAAGGGCACCTGCTACCAAGACTGCTGATCTGAATTTGATCTCTGGGATCCACAAATGGAAAGAAGTGACTCCTCCATGTTGTCCTCTCACCTCCACAATGGAACAATCTAAGGAAAATCATTACATCCACATTCCTGTTTTCTCTGCCTCCCTTTATTACACTGCAAAGGCCAGAGGTAGGCAGTAGGTGGTGGGAAGTCCAACTGCACAGGAAATGACTCTGACAAAGTCATGGATAACTTCTGAAGGTAGGTGCTGTCTGCTCAAGTACTCATGGCTACCCGTCTTACCTTTGGTCTCCAGGGTCACTGGATCAGAGTATTCTCCAGCCACAGCTTTGTTGCATGCTCTCACTCTGAAATTCATATACTTTGAATCAAATTTTAAGCCTGAAATAAAATGAAAGGTTTTTTGTCATAAAAAGTAAAGGATTCCTTCCCAAAAGTGTGAGTGTACATCAAAGAGATATTTTTTCCTTCTTAGAAATCCCTTTACTTGAGAAGAGTATAGATTTATGTTAAATGAGTGGTAACACATGAAAAAAGAATAATGACTTATCTAATATTTTCTTCAAAATAAATATTTACACAATTACCAACATTTTCCACCTGGTGATTAATAAAATGGTACCGCATCAAGCTTCCTTAGAGGTGGCATTATTCTAGGTGTGGTGGCATATACCTGTAATACCATCCCTTGGAAAGTCACCACAGGAAGACCATCAGTTACATTTAACCTGGGCTACAAAGCAAGAGTCTATCTCCAAAGAACGGAAAAGAAAGAAAGAAAGAAAGAAAGAAAGAAAGAAAGAAAGAAAGAAAGAAAGAAAGGAAGAAAGAAAGACAATCACAACAAACCAATAACAAAGACAGCAATAGCAGCAACAACCTGTCACAATTTACAATAGCATATTCATCATTTTTTTGAAAAATAAATACCCCTAAGAAATTTTTATATGTATATGAAATGTATGTTTGTCTTAGTCAGGGTTTTTATTGCTTTGACAAAACACCACTTCCCAAACAGCAAGTCGGGGAGGAAGGGTTTATTCAGCTCACACTTCCACACTGTTGCTCATCATCGAAGGAAGTCAGGGCAAGAACTCAACTGGGTCAGGAACCTGGAGGCAATAACTGACAGAGAGGCCATGAAGGGGTGCAGCTGACTGGCTTGCTCCCCATGGCTTGCTCAGCCTGCCTCTTATAGAATCCAGGACCATCAGCCCAGAGATGCCACCACCCACAGTGGGCTGGGCCCTCTCCCATTTGTCATTGAGAAATTGCCTTACAGCTGGATCTCATGGAGGCATGTCCTAAACTGATACTCCTTCTTCAATAGCTTATATCATACTGACACACAAAACCAGTCAAGTGCAATGTTTATATGAAATACCATTTTTACATGAAAGATGAAATAAAGCACAGAGACTGACATGACTTGCGCAGTTACACCTGGACTAAAATCTTAGTCCAAATATTACTAGCTATAAAACCTTTAAAACTTGGCTGACCCACTTTCTATCTGTAAAGAAACAATCGCTAACTCTTTCCAACCATTCAGGATTAAGTAGCATGTTGGTGCGCTGATTAACTGTAGTGTGCTATATGCACTTCATGTCTACCACACAGAATGCCTGCTCCAGGAAAGGAACTTAGCACTCAACAGCACAGCTCGTGATGTATCCCACTCTGCACAGGGCACACTGAAAAGCTCTGCTAATATTTTATCATTTAATCATCAAAAGACTTCATTATACTAAGATACCTTCTAAATAGCATTTAATAGGCTGACACAAAAAAGTCTTAGCAAAGTCCCAATTCTGGGCTAACGTGGAGCTAAGCAATTAAGACAGAGAAAACAATGGTGATTATGGTACCCCTGAAATGTGGAGGTCTGAGTAGACTTAAAAATAAATAGTTTCTTTACGTAGTCAAAACATTAAAATGAAAGGTTAGCTGGGCATAGTGGCATATACCCTAGTTCTAGCTCTCTGGAGGCAGAGCTCAAGATTGGTGTGATGTTTAGTGAGCTCCAGGCCAGCCAGGGCTACATGGAGAGTCTGCCTAAACAAACAACACAAAAAGAAAAGCAGAGGAAAAAGATTGCTCTGAAATATTGCTTCCATAACGTCCTTTTATATTTGCTTTACATACACTATTTTAGTAGGTTGCAAATATTAAGTAATTAAAAGTTTTACTGATATTTTAACAAGAATTCATTCACATAACAAATATCTAAAACCAGTAATTTAGTTGATAAAACCATTTTTATCATTTAAAATAACAAATTGCTTTCTTATTTCCGCTTATTTTCTAAGGATTACATTCATGAAATGCTGTCGTTACCTGCTAATGTGTATTCAGTGCCCTTGATGTTATCAATCACTTCCCAACATCGCTCATCCTTTACACGTGGGAGTCCATCAAAGTTCGTTTTCCTATATTCCATTACGAAATGGTCAATTTTATTATCTTCTTCAGGCATTTTCCAAGCTACAGTTACAGAGTTGTCAGCTACCAAACACTCTACTGGGTCAATCTCTGGAGCTTTGGGGACTGCAGAGAAGAGAAAAGGTGGGGGCCATCAATCCTCACATAATACAACACTAAGCAAGCATCCATTATGTTCAGTACCAACCTCTGCTGTCTCTTCTTTTAAATATTCAAAAGGGAGTCAGGTTATGAGAAAGAATAACCTAGAAAATTCAAAATAATTATTTTCAAAGCCTCTTATTGCCAGATTCTACACCTCTGCATTCCAAAGCTTTCTCATAGACGCTGGGTTTATTAACATCTTAGATGGCAACAGGTCAATTCCAAACATCTATTGTGCTAAAGATCATTGAGAATGGCTTGTTACTTGTAAATATGTTTTAAATGTTGTTTGATACAAATTAAATAGGTATTGACAAGCTTTGAATATAATAATTAAGTAAAAATTGTTTTTAGTGTATTTTAAAGATCTGGTTTATAGAAAGTGGGAAGATAAGAGAGCAGTTGGTTACCAGGTACGAACAAATACATCAAGTTAAATAACAAGAATAATTTCTGATATTCCAAAGCAGAAGAAAATGATTATAGTTGGTAATAATTTATTATATACTTTAAAACAGTTATATTTTTAATGCTGCCAACACAAATGGTAAATATTTTGTGTGATGATGTGATCATGGTTTTATGATTTGACTATACATAAAAATATCACACCCAATAAATACATAAAACTTATGTTTATCAAATTTCAAAAACCTTAAAAAATAATTTTAACATACTAAACAAAACTGATTTCCTTGTTTCTCAAAAATACTTAAGAATTTTTAAGCGTTTCTCCCTAGAGTTTTATGATATATTAAAATGAATGGATTCACAAAAGAACACACACAGTATGGGCTCACTGATAAGTGGCTATTAGTCCAAATGCTTGGAATACCCAAGATAAAATTCACAGACCACATGAAGGAAAATCAAAGTGTGGTTGCTTCGGTCCTTCTTAGAAATCGGAACAAAATACTCATGGGAGCAAATACAGAGACAAAATGTAGAGCAGAGACTGGAAAAAAGGCCATCTAAAGACTGCTCCACCTGGGGATCCATCCCATATACAGTCACCAAACCCAGACACTATTGTGGAGGCCATAAAGTGCATGCTGACAGGAGCCTGGTATAGTTGTCTCCTGAGAGGCTCTGCCAGAGCCTGACAAATACAGAGGCAGAGGCTCACAGCCAACCACTGGACTGAGCACAGGGTCCCCAATGGAGGAGTTAGAGAAAAGGGCTGGAGGAGCTGAAGGGGTTTGCAACCTCATAGGAAGAACAACAAAACCAACCAGATCCCCCAGAGCTTCCAGGAACTAAAGCACCAACCAAAGAGTACACATGGGTGGGGGGGACCCATGGCTCCAGCGCATATGTAGTAGAGGATGGGCATAAGTGGGAGGAGGGGTCCTTGGTCCTGTGAATGTCCTGCTTGATGGCCCAGTGTAGGGGATGACAGGGTGGGGAGGCAGGAGTGGGTGGGTAGGTGGGGAAACACCCTCATAAAAGCAGGGGAGCGGGTGGGATGGGTGGTTTCAGGGGAGGAACTAGGAGAGAGGATAATATTTGAAATGGAAATAAAGAAAACATCCAATAAAAAAGGATAAATAAACAAATAAATAGAATAAATTCAATAAGCTACAATTAGCATGTATGAGTATAAGTCAATTTATTTTCCATAAAAGAGATTTTAGAGCTTTGTAACACTGGTTAAGTGACTCAGATGAATCTTAACTGTATAAGTTTCTGCATATGATATATAGATACATATATAAAATATGTAAAGTTTAAAGCAGGAATGTAAAAATATTTACTCCTCTTATGAGGAGCACACTTTTAGTCCTAGCACTTGGGAAGCAGAAACAGTCAGATTTCTATGAGATCAAGGCAAGCCAGCTCTACACAGTGAGTTTCACATGCAGACAAGGCTACATGATGAGTCCTTATTTAAAAAACAACAATTCTGGTGTGTAAAGCTTGATCAACATTTGAAGTCAATGAATATTTTCAATAATATTAATAAAGATATGACCATAAAAATACATGAAAATATATTACAATAATAGTGACAAGAACTTTTAGCAAAGTAGAAACAGTAAGAGACTTGACTTTTCAATGGGCTGAAAAGATGGCTCAGTGGTTAAGGGCAGCTGCTGCTCTTGCAGAAGACCTGGTTCTACTCCCAGGATTCACACGGAAGCTTACAGTTGTCTTATCTCCAGTCCATTGCCTCATACACTCTCTTCTGGCCTCTGTAGGCATCAGGCACATGGATGGTACACATACACACATGCAGGAAAAACACTCACACATATATAATAAATAAAATATTTTCCAAGCTGGTCAATACCTGTAATGCACCTGATGGTGCATACCTTGAACCCCAGCTCTTGGGAGGCTGAGGCTAGAGGATTCTCCTCAAAAACAAACAACACAAAACTAAGTAAAGGAAAAAAATCTTCCAAACAGCCTGGAGTTAGCATCACACTTAATGGTAAGAAACACAATACCTAACCCCAAGACTGCAGAACCAGGGTTTCCTTCTCATCACCCAACTCAGAATTTTACTAGAAGTCTTATCCAAATCCATCAAGACAAGAAAATAAAAAATGAAACATATCCAAAGGAAACAAAATTTTCTTTGCAGATGAAATAACCAATGGGAAAAACACTGAACAAAACATATTGGAAGTCTCAAGTGGCTGTAGAATCATTGTGGGATGCAGTGAATCTATTCTTCCTAGAAATTCTGTATAGCAATGTAACAACAAACATCTGTGAAAGCCCAGAGAACTGTGCAGTACCAGCCGAGAACCCCAATACCTCTCTACAGAGGTCAACGGAGGGCACAGATTCCCTGGACTGGAATAGTGTAGTGGGATATTACATGGATGCATGAAATCAACTCCAGTCCTCTGAGAGATGAACAAGCACTCTTTCCTGCTGAGCCATTTAGTTATAGGTAAGGAGGGAGTTACTATTGCCACTTAGTCACCTGTTTTCTACTTGTCTTATAGCTCTTGTGTTTAGCCTGGTCTACACTGTGAATTTCAGACCAGCAACCTGGAGTCTCTATCTCCAAGGAGAGAGGACACAGATGCAAAGAGGAAGGGAAGGAGGGGGACGAATACACACACACACACACACACACACACACACACACACACACACGGCACTGGAAGAAAGGAGGGGGAAATAGGAAGATGAGGAAGACGAGGAGAGAAAAAATATCTATCAAGAAATACTATGGCTAAGTAGTGGTGGCACATGCCTTTAATGCTATCACTCAGAAGGAAGAAGCAAGAAAATGTCTCAGTTCAGGGCCAGCTAGGTCTCTAGAACAAGTTCCAGGATGGCCAGTGCTACACAGAGAAACCCTGTTTCAAGAAACAAACAAACAAACAAACAAAAATCATTAAAAACAAATAAATACTATGAACAAACTCTAGATCTGTAATTTTGATGATATAAATGAACAGATAAAACTCTATGATTCCATGATAAACACCATATGCAAAAAAAAATCACTAAGAAAAAAGATAATTTGATTAGGCCTAAATGTATTAATGAAATACAACCAATAGTCCTTCCAAAATAAAGTAGCATGCCCGGATGGGTTCACTGGTGAATTCCACCTAACACAAGGAGTAAATTCTATACAATCTTTGAGAAAAGCAGATGAAATATTTTCTCTTTTTGTGAGGCCAGCAACCTACAATAACCTAAACCTAGGCCAAGGTATTATAGGAAAACTATAGACTACAATATTTATTAATAAACAGATGAAAAAAGTTCAACAAAATATTTACAGAATAAATACAACAAAAATACAGTAAGAATATGTGTTGACCAAATGGGACATTCTATGTTGAACACTCAACCTATGAAAATCAACAAACATAACCCACCTTTATCAATGGGCTTTAAAAAAAAAAACCACATCAAGTCAATATATCCATTCTTAATAAAAAAAAAAAACAACCTGTTTACTAAAATAGGAACTGAGGGGAACTTCCTCAACTCTGGTTGATAAGGAAGGTCTGTAAAAACAGCTATGTCACCCTTGGCTATGACACTGGAACTTTTCTTACTGAAATCAGAAACAGAGCTTCTTCACAACAGTGACGACACACTAAAGCTGAAGCCCGTGTGCTAAGATACTAAAACAAAATAAAAGGTTTCCATTGAGAAAGAAGAAAAGTGTTTTTATTCACAAATGACATGATCAGTTATGTAGGAAATATGAAGGAATTAACAACAATAAAATCAGTCTAAAGCTGATAAGTGATCATAGGCTGACAAGTGATCAAGGCTGCGGACACAGGTTAACACACAAGGCAGCTGCTTCTTTGTGTATCAGCAATAAGAAAATAAAATTTCAAATTAAAACACAGCATTTCCATCAGCATCACCAATGTGAAGCATTTAGGAACAAAGTAAGCTCGAGATGTGTACAAAGTAAACCGCAAAACTCCAGTGAGGGAACTTAATGCGCGGCACTACTGCAGAGATGCCCCACGTCCGTGAACAGGAAGGCGCCACTGGCTGACGCTGTCAGTTCTTCCCACCAGGTCTAAGCATTCAATATTACCCAATGAAATCCCACCACGTTCTTCGGCTAGTTTCAGCAGATTCTGTATACATGGAGAAAGAAATGAGGAAGAGCCAGCATAGCACTGAAGGACAAAGCTGGAAAACTAGTCACTTGACTTAAAATACCTTTGTATTTATGGAACAGACTCAGAAAAATATGACTGATCTTTTATAATGGCAAGAAGAAATAATATATATTATAATAATAAAATGGACAAACAAAAGTATTTTAAACAAATGTTACAGTAATTGGATATTTACATGAAAGGAAGAGGAGGAGGAAAAGGAGGAGGAAGAAGAGGAATAGAAGGAAGAAGAAGAAGAAGAGGAGGAAAAGGATCATTAAGACACAGATTTTACATTCTTTCACAAAAATGAGCTCAGAATGGATTACAGACTTAAAAGGAAAATAATGAAAGTATAAACTTTCTAGAAGATATCACAGAACAGCTAAATGACTTTGGGTTTGGTGACAGTTTTTAAGATACAACACTAAAGTCATGATCATTAAAGAAATGTGTTAAGCTGGATTAGCCAAATTAAATATTATAGAGCCTAGCATGTAAATTCATTCTTATAATCCCAGTACGTGAAGGCCAAGGCAGGAGAGTCTTCAGTTTATGACACGAACAACATAGTGAATGGGACCTGTACTGAAAACAAGACAGCAAATTCTCATGTTAAAAAAAAAGGCCAAAGGCTTTAACAGAGAACTCATCAAAGAGACAACAGAGACTGAGTGTCTGAACAAGTGCTCTATTTCAGATGTGACACAAATCACAACTGCCATGAAATGATGCCACAGTATCACTGGTGGCAAAATGTGGAGCAAGAGGAACCTATCCATTGCTGGTAGGAAGGCAAAATCACAGACTCTTTGGAAGACAGAACTGAGTACGATCTCATCACACTACCCAGAAACTACCTAAAGACGCTGAAAACTGATATCTATACCAAGATACATGTTTAAAACCATAGTCATAATTGCCAAAACTAAGAAGCAATTCAATTGTCCTGCAGTAGGCAACTAATTAAGTGCAGTACATATAAAACATGGGGGCTGGGTTTTTATTCAATGCTTTAAGAGCTATTAAGCCATGAAAAGAAATAAAAGACAATGCTCTTTACTAGGCCAAAGAATCCAACCTGTAAAGGCTGCCAGTGAAAAGATTCCACTTCAGTGACTTTCCAGAAGAGGCATGCTATGCACAGAATGGCAGGATCACACCAAGAGAGAATCTCAATGTAAACTATGGACTTTGGATGATAATGACTTATCACTGGAGATTCTTCACTGATAATGAATGTGCCACTCTGCTGCAGGATGCTGATAATGGGGGGAGGACGTTGTGTCTTGTATATTTTTGATAATGTTTCACAGCTCCTACTTAGTATTGCTGGGAACCTACAACGGGTCTACAAGATAACATATATATTCAAAATCTTATCATAAACACACTGTAGGTTGGGCATGACAGCTCCTGACTCTAATCCTAGTGCTCCAGATGCAGAGGTAGTCAAACACCTATGAGGTGAAGATCGGTCTATATCCAAGTCCTAGGGCAGCCAGGACCTCACAATGAGACCGTATCTCAATAACTCACCAGTTACCTAAGTAATCAACAATAAGAAAGTATGTATACTTATATAATCATGTAATGGTGAATCTAAGTAAGAACTATCTATTAAAATATAATAGATACAAAGAAAATGAAATCTATATAAATATATATTTATAAATATGTAATATATTATATATAAGAAAAATCACATATACATATATATGATATTTACATATGATATATAAAGAAAATATTTTTATGTACTATATACCATATGTATATGATTACATAAAAATATTTTCTTTAATCATATATGTATGATATATATATGATTACATAAAAATTTTCTTTTATCGTATATATATGACACACACACATATATATATGTGTGTATATATATATATATATATATATATATGATTACATAAAAAATATTTTCTTTTCTTGACAAAAAAACCCCATAACCTGATCTGATAGAAACACTAAGGTGTAAAGGATATATAACACATATGAGACAAAGGCCTACTCCTGCATCCTGTTCTCTGACCTGCACACAATACTCTATCATAAATAAAAATGGAAAAATTCAGACTATCCAGCCATTAGTGAAACTGCAGTGACCAACAAGAACCTCTCACATACTGTTACATGCCAAAAAGTATTTAGCAGTATAGTATATATGTATACTTCCATATTTGTACAGGTAGTGGAATAACATCAGGTTTAATTAAAGGAATGGCCAATTTAGGGAAGCAAAATGTCCAAACACTGTCAGTTACATGACTGTGTTCGTGATACTTGTCTGGCCATTTCCCATTTGTGATGCAGAAAGCAACAGCTATGTTGGTCTTTCAGAGAAAGCTGCTGTGCCTTGAGAAAGAGCAACTCGTGTGCATATATTCAGCATTGCTCTGTCTTTCCTGGGCATGCAATCCCTCGCCAATACACTGCTCCAGCACAGGGCTTTAGGAAGCTCTAACTGCTAAGTAGAGAGACTTCATGAGACAGGTCTTCTCGCTAGGTTGCTACCATTTATCTTCTCTTTCCCTGGGGTGGAAACTGTCAATGCTTTACAAATGACCATTACATGAAAAGGGTAAAATTTTAGAGTCATACTGATGGCAAACAGTACACAGTCAATGAAACCCAAGATACTGTTTTAATTCTTTTCCATAAGTATTTTAGAAAATGCCATTCTTAAAAAGTGCTGAGATCTCCTGCCAGCCTGAGGTTTAAGTCCCTACTCTAGTCTCTACAAGTGAACACTTCACTCCCTTTCTATGGCAGTGCTGTCATGTGCACACGAGGCTGTGTTCTGCTGCTAAGTAGCATCTGGAGCTCACAAGTGAACACGCAAGTACAAAGAGTAAGATCTCAGTTAACAAGTATTCAGCAGAACTCTGATCTAAAACCTCACGTTCTCAAAACTAAAATAAGATCCAGTCTCTTCTCAAGGAAATCTTAAGTGTTAGACTGAACTCAGCAAACCATTTAAAGTATCTGGTATTTGGGAACTCTAAAAACTGTTTCCTTGCCTTTTGCTGTCAGTTGCACACCAACTGTGAGCCCTGAGAACTGAATGATAGCACAGATGTTCTTCAATTTGCAACAGGCTTGCAGCACATAAGTCAACCATAACTTCCAAAGTATCTTATGTGAAAATTCATGTCATAAGCCTAGCCTAGAGTGCACTGCAGCTTGCCCACACAGAATGCTCTACTGCACACAACTGGCTCTTTACAAGGCTCACTGCAAACTGTGGCTTCCAGCTGCTGCCCTCCATCACAATGGCATATCCCATCTGACTGCATACTGCCAACCTAGGAAAAGACCCACATTTAAAATATGGTCTCTGCTGAAGGTTTATCACTTTGCACCAGTGTAATACAGAAAACTACAGTTCAACCTGTGTAGATCAGGGATTATCTGGAATCCTGAGTATATACCCTGCACACACTGACATCTTTCTCCTCTCAGATCCACTCTGTTCTTTCACCGTTCCATCTACATTCCTCCTCTACAGCTCATAATTCCTACCATACAAGTTAGTTCATCTACGCTACCCTCACTGGGATCTCTGATAGCATTACGATTATTAAATTAGTCTTTACGACTAGGTTTAAATTCAGAGAAGAAATGTTTGTGCAATTAATATTTCCTATTCGAAAACCAGCCAATCTCTAAAGCAAGCAAGCAAACAAAAAGCACAGATAAACGAATCCCCCAAAACCATGTAAGTAGAATTTCACTTTCAAATGGATTCTTGATTACCAAATTACTACTGTTTTAACAATTTTTTATATTAACTGACAGAATTACTTGGTAATAAAAATACTACTTAGTACTAAAAATACAAAGATAGAATTCAAAGAACACTAGCAAAACACTCAGATGGCTGTTATACACAGACAAGTGATTCGGGACTGAGTTTCACATGGTTAGACTAACTCTCTCGTAAGACAATGTTACAAAACTATCACGGAGATAAAGTTCATGCTGAACACCAAACGTAACAGCAACAAGACTGGCAATAAACATTCACGAGCCTGAAATGAGTCCCTGCTGCTGTTATAGGTGTGTTAGAACAATCAATCCATGTAACACCTACGAAGCACGGAGAACATCAGCATTACATTTAGAGATGTAGAAAAATGAGTAAAGTTAGTTGACTTCTTGAGAATACACTGCAAAAAAAAAACAAAAACAAAAAAAAAGCAAAATTCAAATCTATGCAGTCTAGCCTTGAGACCAACTATTATTGTTTGCCAAAACAGCAATATATGCTACCTCTTAATGTCATTAAAGTTGAATTTGAACTACAAGAAAATAA
>JANHMN010000004.1:86530397-86599204 GCA_030674055.1 Rhabdomys pumilio
CACCACCAAGATGTCACTCCCACTTAGATCCTTCACAGTGAGTGCCATACCACCAAGATGTCACTCCCATTTATCAGCATCAACTGCATGGAAAGATACTTACAATGAGAAACAGTCTAGTAGATCTGTGTCATAGAATTAAGAAGTGTTCAACAAACAAGATCTGTGTTATAGAATTAAGAAGTGTTCAACAAACACTCAGATAGATGTGAAGTAAAATACAAAATAAAGATCTAACCAAATCAGATGTTACTTCATCAAAAGTATGGGGGAGTTCTTAGCAGAAAACTGAAAATGAAAAGAAACTCCTATGTTGCTGTAGAAAGGAAACCCACGTCATTGTGCCCTTTTGTAATTGCTTTCCTTCAGCTATCCAAATGAATGGTTTTTCCCACACAAGAGAAAATAAATGTATTTAAACAACTTGTTAATCATCAATTCAATATTTTCACATCACAGTAAATTTCTATAAATATCACAGTCAGTTCTGTAACATCCTTGGAGAAAGAAAGATACAGATGTCTATTCATCTATATTCTCTTCCTAGTACACAGTGTGAGAGACAATATAAATTGAGCTACAGAACAAAGGGAACACCAGGCCTAGTCAACTGGACCTGTTACCAAGAGCTCAACCGGATGAAAGATGGCAAATTTGCTGATGTAAAGCTATTGCTATATTTAGTCACTTTACTTCAGTTTTTAAAAAAATGAAGTAATCACTGTAATACAACAACAAACAAGCAGAAATTACTTTAGCAAGAAGAAAGTGATATATCATAAATCAGTTTATGGGCAGGCAGCTTACATGTCGGAATGCTTTAGAAACCAAATATGCACTGCATATTCCAAACATACAGCACAAGCTGTTGGTTCTCAGGAATAAGATCTCAGTTATACTGGTGAAGAGTCAGGACGAAGGCTCAGCTGTACACATAGAGCCCTGAATATCTTCTGATTTAGGAGTTCCTAAAGCACTATACTGAGATGAGATAGTTCACAGATGCTCAATACATGGGTTTCAACCTCACCGGTTTCTTGAAAACTAATGAACTGATTGCTTACTGAGAAAAGCTGAGGATTTGAGAATTTTAAATCTGAAACCAGTAAAATCTACAAAAACTTGACATAATCCAAAAGGAACACACACAAAAAAAGAATGCTCTCCCCACAATGCAGTAGAAATGTCACTTACAATAGAAAAAATAAGAATAATTTCTAGTCAAAGTAAAAACTCATATGAAGCTGCCAGGCAGTGGTGGCACACGCCTTTAATCCCAGCACTTGGGAGGCAGAGGCAGGCAGATTTCTGAGTTCGAGGCCAGCCTGGTCTACAGAGTGAGTGCCAGGACAGCCAGGGCTACCCTGTCTTGAAAAACCAAACCAAACCAAAACAAAACAAAACAAAACAAAAAAAACCTTAAATTTATTTTTAAACTGATTATATTTAGACAAGTTAGCTTTAAAACCCAAACTAAAAATCCAAAATTGATAAAGACAGTCTCAAACCATGCTAATTGTTGTGCTTTTATTAATTTGATTTTCCTAGATTATCTCTTATATTAGCAATTGAATTAAAAGACTCTTTCTTCCCAGTGTTATCATGGTCACCAGAAAATAATTACTAATTACAAAACAGATGAGCGTACTTAATCAAGTTAAAAAATAGGCTAAGACCTAGAAATACTCTTCAGACAAGGAGCTAATGCTCTGGTAGCCAAATGAACAAGAGAACAGTGTAGGCTTTAAACCAAACAAAGAAGAAACATGGACTCCAACTCCCATGATGCCTGCCGGGATACGGATGGAATCACATGCAGAGGCTGTCTGAGAAGAAGAGAAGCCATAAAAGCTGGCATTAAAATTAAATCCTGACAAACAAACCTGAACAAAGGGGATCAGAAGAAAAGATGAGAGCTGAGAAAGCCCAGAAACAGAATCTTGAATCGAAAGAGAGATCGCTCTTAACTTTCTTTTGGACAGCCCAAAACCTAGTTAGGATTTGATTTCTAGGCCAGAAAAATCAGGAAGCACAGCGGAATGTAAAGGAGTAGCTAGCAAGGAGTAACAATCTAGCCTGGGTGAGAGAGAGAGTTGTTTCTGGAAAATCTCAGCAAACAAATCTACTTTGTCAAAGACGTTCCTCTCACTCACTCCTCACACTGTACTTCATTGACTGAGGACAGCAGCGAGTATTATAGTCCTCCAAACTCGAGACCTGAAGCAGGGAGAACTCTGGACTCAAGGCTAGCCTAGGAGACAGGGTGAGAATCCATCTCTTAAAACAACAAAACTCAAAAAACAAACAAACAAACAGGCAAAACAACAGAACTCTAGTGATCTTCCAATATTCAGCACTTTCAAGAGCGAACCACCACATTACTCACATCATAAAATAAGATCTATAAAAATGGGCAATAGTTTTGTTTGACTCTATGTAAATTTGCTCCATACCACACCCCATCCTCCCACCATCAAATAACCACAAAGAAATACAGTAAAAATAATTCTCCACATTAACAACAGACACTGCTTTTCACACAATCCATAATGAGTATTTCTGTGAGTTTCCTGATAAAGAATGAACTTGTCTAGACTGAAGAGACTCACAAGCTGTGTCTGTCAGAGAATCTCATGATCCTGAGATAAAAAGCCTCAAGTTATAAACTATAGACAAGGCTCAGTGAGTAGTCGGCAAGTCAGTAAATACAATCCAAATGTTACCTCAGCCCCTTTACCACACACATTTGTTCCAGCAAGTGCTAAGTGCCCTTTTATGGTCCTGCTTCTGTCAATGAGAAACACCTTTTAAGCCAAACTACTTAACAATTTCTTTCAGTGTTTTCCTCAGTATAAAAACAAGATAATAGAGGCAGGAGAAGAAGAAAGAGGTGGCACCAGAATAGCACAGGAGAACTCAAAGGTGTTAACCAAGACAGCAGTGAAGAGCTTCAGCAACCGAAGACACTAGGACTGCTCTGAAAACAAGATCCACTTAGATTTAAGAACAGCAGCAAAAATTGCATCTCAGCAGGATGCATTTTTAAGTCATTCAAAATAGATCAATATTCAACACTAAACTAATTAAGAACTATTCTAAAAACTAAAGCTAACTATTGTATTAAACCAGAAATGAAATTCTCTTATAAATATGTAATTTCCACAACTTAAAATGTGACTTTAAAAACTTTACCAGTTATTCTATGATATACAGAGCACATTTTCTTTACTTTGTACATAGTTATTATTATGTATTGTATGTTAATCAACAGAATTTTAAGAAAAATGGCTTCTGAATTTCATTTCTGACTTCAATATTGACACTTAAATTAAAAAAAAATGTAGGTTTTATACCATACCTATCCTTGATCTGTCTGGCAGCCTTGGAGCAAATCAGGGAGAAGAGAAAGAAGGTAGTTAGTGCTTTTCATGCAAGTTCAATGGCAGCGACATGCAAGAAAAGTTAGGATATAAACCCTGCAATAGATTAGTTCATATTCATCAAAACCATAAATTATAAGAAATATATATAGTTCGTGTAAGCTTGATAATGTTAGAACCACAGTAGAATCCAGACCCCTATATCGATCACTGCAAAAGCAGGAGAATCTAATGTTTCAACTAGTTTCATGGAACCATAGTTGTGGTTTTTTTAATGTGAGATTATCAAATACGCCTTCACTTTTATCAGTCTGACACATTCTTCAACTAAATTTCCACACAGCCCAACAGCTCTTATGCATAGGAAAGTTTCCCTGCTGGCGTAGGAAACTAGACTGTACCTCTGAAGCCTGCACTCCCAAGAATGAGCTCTAACAGTAGAGACGCGGAGGACAGATGGGAGAAACAGCTCTTAAAAGGAAGCCGGTTCACAGAAGCTACACTTACACACATTGTACATATCGTCTGCTTCTGGTTTTAGAAAATGAAAATACAAGTTCACAAAGGGTTCATGGTCATTACCTGGTACCATACAGTCAGAGAACAACGATGAAAACACACAAAGCTGTTGTCTCTATATATGAATTAAATATAATATACACAATGAAAGATTTTCTTCCATGATAAGAAGCACAGTTAGCAATTACAGCTGACAAAGATAGCTGTTTGCTAGCATACAGCCTGGTAAACAGCAATACTTAACTGAGTCCAGTTGAATGTAAATTAGACATATAAAACACTGCTTCTGTTTCTTCTTTCAATCCTAGCATTGTTTCTACTTGCTACGGGCCATTTTTATACCCTCAACTAGTTAGGCCTGAGTATCTTCTAAATAAAAGAACTAAGGTTTGAAATAGATTGTAACATGCTCCAGCTCCAGCATTACAAGTGATTAATGCTTTGACCTTGATATTAATTATTTTACTCCTCTACTAAGGGATTTGGGTTCTTAATGCTTTTAAGAACAAAAAAGCCCCTTTCAAGGTCCACATACTACAGCCAATCCAGTATGGTGGCTTTCTGATCTCCTTAGGTCATGAACCTAGTTTGGCACAGTCCCTTTTATAAGGAATGTTACATTACCCAACTATTACACTGGTTTTGAAAATTACTGCCATGGCAGCTGGAACTGAAATAATTTTCATATAGATGTGAAATTCAGAAAGGAAAAGGACTCTCCTCTGCACCCAACACTTCTTTACATACAGAGGAAGCTGCTGTCATTACCCCTTCACTTCTTTCTTCCTTCACGTAACAAAGAGTGGTTTCAGATTATGAGTTTCACAGGCATTAACTCAGTGCCTCTTACTTTTCTCAGATGTTTGCTTGTCTACAGAAAATATATATTACATTCTTCTTCCTCTGTGCTGTTAGGTGTCACTACAACAGCCTTCCCCACCCTCAAAGATCTGAGACCTCTGCTGAGCGCACCTGGGTAGGTAAATTAACTCCAGGCTTAGGCAGTCTGCCTACTGACTCTCTCTACCCAAACTCTCCAGTACACAGCAGGATTCGAGATCTCCTCAGCTTTCCTGCTTTATTTTATTTCCTGATGGCTCTAAACTGCCAGTTTCCCATCTATTGGAACACCACTACTGACTCGCCTTCTGTGTATCATGTCACTTACCATGTTGTGTGTGAAGACAACAGAAAAGGAACAACTGAGAAAGCAAACAGCCTAGGAGAAACTGCTGTCCTGTGTGTTCAGACAGTACACATTCAACATTCTGTCCTCTGATTTAGATTCACATTTATTTTAGATGCACTTATACATGTAGAAGATGAGAAATTATCCTCTACAAGAATCTAGGATGGTCCAACTTTAAGAACTATCTTTAAATAGAGAATAAACTCTATTTTTCTAGAAATTCTTCTTCCAAAGATAGCCATCTAAAAATAGACTTTACTATATACTTCCATTCCTCTGCTTTAATTTTAAGAGTGATAATTTTAAAATTTTTTACCTCTGAAATGCAAAGCCTATAATTCCAGAATTTTGCTCCATCATATTTACCTGAATCTGTATGATTCCACTTGGCCAACCAGGAGGACACCGGGTGAGTGCTCGGCTTCCTCTGGGGTTATTGTGCAGTGCAGTACTGGAACGCCTCCAGGAAGCATCACTATTTCTAGTGTCTAAATCCCATTTGCCAACACTTCGCCTCTGTGTTTGGATTGGAGATGGCCTTTCCTTCCTCTAATGTGTTTCATTCTCTCTTCCCTTCATCAGTTAACTTTCTTGTTTTGTTTTCTGAGTTTCATACTATAGTCCAGACTGGCCTCAAACTCACAGCAATCCTCCTGCTTCAGCTTCTCAAGTACTGGGACAACATGCCAGAGCTAGCACACATAGCCTCTGATTTTTAAATTAATAATCACAATCCTTTATATATCAGATTTATAAACTTGTCACCCTAGGCCAAAGTGACTTAAGTACAACTACAAGAGTAGAGGAGTAATTACAAATAATTATTCATAATTACCGACTAAGCACAAACAAAAACAAAACTGGATTTTTGCTTAACCTGTTCTTAATCTGCAATGAAAAGCTACAGAAACTGTTGTAAATGTATCCAGCATTTTGACTACCTTATTGCTTCTATACTTTAAAAACCCAGGGGCTGCGGATGTGGCTCAGTTGGTAAAGTGCTTGCCTAGCATGCGTACTGCCCTAAGTCTGAGCTCCAGCAGCTTAAACTGAGCATGACGGTATGTGCCTGGAATCCCAGCCGCCAGGCAGCAGAGTCAGGAGGATTGCGAGTTCAAGGCCATCTCAGCTATGGAGTAAATTGACACTTTGGTATACACACAAAACCCTGTCTCAAAACAGGCAAACATAAACAACAATAAGACTAGCCTGTCTTCCTAAGAATTTACAGAATAGTTCTTTTGATGGCTGGGATCAATGTTAGGCTGTTTGGCCACATTTAGAAACATCACTGTAATGGTAGATTTCCTGACTGCTTTGTGGCTGTCAATATGGAACTACTGTCAAACCACTAAGATTACATTTGCACATTCATTTTCAGGACTGTAGGTAACCTGGAATAATTTTCCTAAATAATCTTGCTTCCTGAGCCACAAGGCCCATGTTACACCCACTTTAATGGCAGTGCCTTTGCTAACTACAGCAGAGTTGTCTGTGGTGGGAAGAAATGATGCTTTCTCAGGCAAACACTGGAAAACAAAGGGTGGCTCTCAGCTCAGTGCTGATGTGGCCTTTCCAGTAGCCCAGCCTTGTCCATGAAAGTGTTTCCTTGTGCCAGTTCAAATAACTCTTAATCCTTCTGCTTCTCTCTGAGCGTGGACTGTGGACACATGGGCTTCCTTGTCTCACCTTCTCTTCATCAGTTTCTCATCTGTCCATCAGAGAAGGGCCCTGCTCCCTGCAGAGGCTTCTAGCCTTTCCTTTGTTGCTCCACTTGCCACATATCGTGGTAGTCGACTGCATTTGTATTTTTCAGCCTGGCTGCTCAGGTCAGATCAATCTTTATTTTTTCTTCTTCAAATGTTCATGAACCTGGGGCTTCTTTTTCTTATATAAACCCAAAAAATACCTTTTCTGGTATATTTCAAAATACTCATTTTGTGGCATGTAGCATCACAGGCCACAAGATACAGACTCCAGGATGTGAAGCTTCTAATGCTTGAATCTCAGGGACCTACTACCTCTGACAAAGACATTCCTTCCTAATATTCCTTCCCCTTACAAGACAAAAAAAAAAGAAAAAAAAAAAAAAAGGGGGGAGGGTATCTCAAAATGTTATTTTTCCTTTAGGTAAAAACACTAACCTTGCCATGAAGGAAGCAGAGGCAGGTGAAACTCTGTGAGCTTTAGGCCATCCTGGTCTACATAGTCAAGTCCCAGGCCAGTCTGAGCTACAGAGGAAAATCTTGTCTTTTTTTTTTTTAAAGACCTTTGGAAAAGAACTAGTTACATATTCTCTCTCTCTCTCTCTATCTCTATCTCTATCTATCTATCTATCTACACATATATATAGGTTTGTGTATTTAATATATATACATATATATTAAACATATATATACATATACATATATTAAACACATATATACACATATATAGGTTTGTGTATTTAATCTTTTTTATAAAAGTAGTATTTTTCAAAACATATGATCAGGGATGGAAGAGATGGCTCAGTGGTAAATAAAGACTTGCTGTTTCTTTAGAGGACCCAGGTTCAGTTCCCAACACCCACAGGTGTTTTACAACCCCTGTAACTCCAGTCCAGACATCTGATGCCCTCTTCTAGCCTCTGAGGTTACATACACATACATATATGTAAGCAAAACCTTCATACACTTAAAACAAACACATGCTCACCTAAAAGTAACTAGTCTGAAACTAAGTACAGTACTCCTTACAGCTTTAAAGCCAAGCACACTAGTACAGTAGGAGACTACATTTCTGTGAGACACTCAGAAGTAAAAGATAAAGGTCTACTTTAAGGTATGTTTAATAAGTACTTCACTAATTTGCAGTTGTTGTCAAAGGTAAAGCTTGCTTCTGTTAAAGTCCCTCTCTTTCCCAGGCATTCCTAACCAGCCTAAAGACGGACCTTCTCCTAACCTTGGTCTGCAGGTTATTGACTGAGCTCCCAGTCTCATTTTCTCTTCTCAATGCTCAAGAGACTGACACACCCTGAGCAGTATTCCGTGGGAACGCTATTGTGAGTGAGAAAAAGGAAATAAGCCCCATTTTCTCTTTTCATCTGTGATCAAATGCAGAAGACATTGTTCCCTTTTCACAGTACCCTGGAGCCATTATTCCATTGTGGGTAGTCAAGGGTAGGAAATCACTCTTTCCCTTTTAATCTGACAACTGGTCAAAGACTTGTTCTGGCCAGTTCTTTTCATTGGAAGAGTTTAAGGTTTGAGTTCAGGGTAAGAAGAGCAATTTTAATTTGACAGAGGAAACAAACCCTGTTCTGCAGGCCAAGCACTAGTACTGGAGAAGCCAGAGTTGGTGGGATCCTGGGTATTTACCTAATGATTTCACACACCTGATATTTACCTGGATAATTTACCTTCATATCTCATCTGACCCTTTCACGTATATTTACTATCAACCAAACTTCTAATATTCAAAAAATAAGGTGAAGTACATCCTAGAATTCTATCACATCTGTGCTGTGTTCACTATCATCAGATCATATGATGCTGGTAAGTGGAGCCCTTCAAATCCAGATCTCATGCTAGGAACAGGAACAAGACAATTTCAGATAGCAGAACTTGAAGATAAAGAAGTATAAAAAGAATCACTGTATGGTTTTACCAAAGGTTATTTTTTGTTGTTTCCAATTATATTAGCCCAACTTAAGGAGTTTAATATGGTATGTTTAAAAATACTGTGACTATAAGAATCGTTTTCCCCAGCTTTATAAAAATTTACCACTATCTACTAATTGTACTTCAAAGTTATCCACACTATTTTGTCAGTAACTAAGCATCTGACGTAGGCCTATAGAAACTAATGACCTGGCTCAAGTACTGAAGAGCGGCTAAAACAAACTGCCTATAAGCATATGAAAATGTGGCTTATTTAAACTGAACATTAAAGAAAAACAGAACTAAAATAATCAATTCCTGACCCCAAAGATACATACAAAAGTAAATGCTTTGAAATAAGTGAATATCTTATATTTATTTTATTTAGCAAAACCCCAAGCCCTTTTCAGCATCAGAAATGACAAAATACTTTTTAAAATACTCCTTCAGTATACTAGGATAGGGTTTTCTATTTGTCTGTCTGTTTATTTGTGTTTTGTTTTGTTTACCTTTGAAAATTCTTCAGGTTCCTTAATATCTAATGACCTTGTTGCAAATTCTAGTAGTTCTTCAGAGTTCTCCAGGGCATTGTTACATTGACTAAGCTGACTCTAGGGAAAAAAGCACAATACCCAGGTTATCACAATGTACTTCACAATTTAATTTAAACCAATCTTAAATATATGCTATAATAAATGTAAAGAGATGGCAATAATTCGATAAATATGCATGTCACGGAGCTACTGAAAAAAGATAATTACCATTAGTCATATATATATATGACAAAACTGCCTCTTTTTCTATAATTTACCATACACAGCTTAACCAGGGCTCGAGAGATGGCTAGGTGGATGGAAGCATTTATGGTCCAAGTGTGATGATACAAGTTTGTCCTACAGTGGACAAAGAAGTGACTTGAAAAAGTTGCCATCTGGTCCACACTCACATACATACACATACCCCGCCCATCTTGCTTTCACATATGCTCACACAGAAATGTTTTTAAAATTTAATTACATGAAATGAAAGTATTGAGTACATAATTTAAAACAAAAGGAAAATTAAGCAATTATAAGTAAGTGGGATGAAATTAACTTAAAGGTTCTTAGAGTAGTCAGAAAACTATAATATATGCTAAAATAACCTACTTCAGAAAGCAACTTTCTGTAATAAACACTGAAAGTTTTGATGTTTATTTAACCTAAGCTTGTAAACCAAGTTAGCACAGTTAGAATCCACTTATATATAACTCAAGTATTACAATTATTTTAAATCATAATTTATAGTTAAAGAATAATAAAAACAATCAAGAGTGAAAAGGCAAAATACAGAATAGGAGAGAATTTTCCAAGTCATATCTGTCAAAGGTTAATAGCCAAAGCTCAGGATAGGTGTGAAGCTAAGCAGAGTATGTGCTTAACATATACATAACCCTGGCTGGATTCAAACTTCTGGTACAGCCACGCTGAATGCAAAAATAAAAATATAGCTAGAATGCAGAAAGAAAGCCTGTAACTTTAAAACAACAAATAAGTTACTTAATAAACAGAAACAATGAATAAAAATTTCTTCAAGGAAAATATATAGATATTAACCAGCACACAAAAACTGTTCCATCTCTCTCTAGTCACTAGAGAAATGGAAACCAAAACCATATCAGAAATATGGATTCATATCCAAGCACATGCCGCTAACACCAGCACTCAGGAGGCAGAGGCAAATGGATAACTAACTAACTCTGTTAGTTCAAGGCAAGCCTGGTCTATAAGTGAAATCCAGTATAGCTAGATCTACATAGCAAGACCCTGTCTCAAAAAAAAAAAAAAAAAAAAAAACAAACCAACAACCAAATAAACAAAAATGGATTCATAGCCTTTATGATGTCTGTCACTAAAACAAAACAGCAGGAAACAGATGTTGCTAAGGATGAGCAACTGGAATCACTGTGCACAGCTGGTGGGATATCAAACAGTGTGGGCAGTGAGGAGCAGAGTGTGAGGCACCTCAAAAACTAAAAGTGCGGCTGCCACGTGATCAGCACACTGACAGCTGAAAGAATGGAAGGGAGTGTCTTCAGAAGTACCCGCCTGCCCACACAGCGCAGCACCGCTCACAATGCAGACGTACAACAGCTCAGAGGCCGCACAGAGAAGAACAGGCAGCGAATGCACGGCCTATAAAAATGTTATTCAGCCATAAGGAAGCCTTCTTGGCTTATGCTAGAGCCTGGACAGACCATGGCAACACTGCTACAGCGTCAGGGTCGCTAAGGGGCAAACGCTGTACAATTCCACTCGCGTAAAACATCAAAGTAATCAAAGCAATGGAGCAGACGGCACAGCTGCCCGGAGCTGAAGGCGGGCGGTGAGGAACTGGTATTTTAGGGGTGAACAGCTTCAGCTTTGTAATGAGAGGAAAAGATCCCGAGTTCTGCTAAACAACAGTGTGAATCAACAAGCTACACCTGAAAAGGGCAAGCAGTAAATCCTGTTATTTTTAACCATAGCTTTAAAAAATATTAAAAGATATTTGTGACCCAAGCCAAGGTAAAAACCACTCTGACAAGACTTATCTTTGTCTCAAAAGCCTGAAGCAGAAGAGCATGTTTAAACAGCTGCACGCTCTCACCTGTAACTCCTGTGACTTATGCACTTGTTCCTGCTTGATGGTGCTAATCATGCTTTCTTTTACATCATCCAATATAGAGTATAAACTATCAAATTCTTCATCTAATTCTGAAAGTATGTTGGAAGAATTTTCCTGTTTTTAAAAACAAAATGAAGATTTTATTGAAGAGTCATACAGCATATAAAAACTGAACACATAAGCAAATGAAAGAATTGATTCATATCATAAACTACCTTACTCTAACGGAGTGGCTCTCAACCTTCCTAATGCTGTGACCATTTAATACAGTTTCTCATGCTGTGGTGATCCAGAATCATAAATTATTTTGCTGCTACTCCATAACTGTAATTTTGCTACTGACATGAATAGTAACGTAAATATCTGATATTTATCTACTTCTTTAACCAAGCCCAATCATTGGCATCTGCCTCATTATGTACAGTAAAAGTAGTTTTTTCCTCCACTACTCTGCTTTTAATTGGAATTAGTAAAGAAAACCACCAAACAGAGATGAGCAAGAATACTTGCTCATCAACACAATGTCAGATGCCCCGGCCCCAAACACTTGCCCTCCATGTGTAGAATGCAGAGATAACACAGTAAGCTATTTTATTCTTCTGTCCTTTGAAGACCCAGCCGCATTACACTATACTCTAAAGTCAATGCAGTGTTATTTATATAGATATTACTTAGCAATTATTCAGCTATGCAATTTTTGATAGAAATATTCATACCTGAACTCCTTTCAGTGTGTGATTTAGTGTATCAATAAAGTTCTGAATCTCGTCATTCTTATTTGCCAGAGTTGAAATGATTCTTTGTAGAGCTTCCTAGGATTTAAAACAAAGTATTATCTTCTCATAAAAGAAAAAATCAAATCTCCTAACAACCATTCTCTAGAGAGACCTACGTAAGAGTGCACTGTATACCCTCGCCCAGATCCAGGTGACTGGAGCAGTCACCCAGCTGATCGGCTCCCCTGTGGAAACCGCACCCAGAGGCATCCTAGAGAGGCCATGGCCCGCAGAGCTATAGGCATCCTAGAGAGGCCACGGCCTGCAGAACTACAGACTCCCAGCTGATCCGCTCCCCTGAGGAAACTGCATCCGGAGGCATGCTAGTGAGGCCACAGCCCAAGGAGGTAGGTACAGGTAGGAGCACCCGTACACCACCCTAGGCCCCAGAGACACAACTGGAAGTAGGGAGCCCCCAGACCCCACCCCTGCAGAAAACCACTCCCCTTCCAACCATCACCCGGATCCCAGTGACTGGAGCAGAAACCCAGGTGATCTGCTCCCCTGTGGAAACTGTGTCCAGAGGCATCCTAGATAGGCCACTGCCCTCAGAGTTGCAGACATCCAAGAGAGGCCACTGCTCTCACAGCAGGGGACACCATATCCTGAGGCATCCTAGAGGAGCCACTGTACCCAGAACAGCTGGAGCTCAGGATCACAGAGACATCCTGAACCCGAAGAGTTGTGATACAACCAAGATAACTGGAAAGGCAGGCTCCAGTCAGAACCAGTGAGTGCAGGTAACACTAGAGCTAACCAAATGGCGAAAGGCAAGCATAAGAATGTAAAAACAGAACATCTGGCATCACCAGAACCCAGTTCTCCCACCATAGCGAGTCCTGACACCACATCACACTGGAAAAGCAGGAGGATTCAGAATTAAAATCACTTCTCCTGATGATGATAGAGGACTTTAAGAAGGACATAAATAACACTCTCAAAGAATTTAAGGAGAACACAGGTAGACAGATAGAAGTCCTTAAAAATGCAAGAAAACACAACCAAACAGGTGAAGGAATTACACAAAACCATCCAGGATCTAACAATGGAAGTAGAAACAATAAACAAATCTCAAAGGGAGACTACCCTGGAGACAGAAAACCTAGGAAAAAGATCAGGAGTCATAGACGCAAGCATCACCAACAGAATACAAGAGATAGAAGAAAGAATCTCATGTGCAGAAGATACCATGGAAAACATAGACACAACAGTCAAAGAAAATGCGAAATGCAAAAAGCTCATAACACAAAACATCCAGGAAATCCAGGACACAATGAGAAGACCAAATCTAAGGATAACAGGTATAGATGAGGGTGAAGACTCCCAATTTAAAAGGCCAGTAAACATCTTCAACAAAATTATAGAGGAAAACTTCCCTAATCTAAAGAAAGAGAAGTCCTTAAATATACAAGAAGCCTACAGAACCCCAAATAGACTAGACCAAAAAAGAAATACCTCCCATCACATAATAATCAAAACATCCAGTATACAAAACAAAGATACTAAAAGCAGTAAGGAAAAAAGGCAAAGTAACATATAAAGGCAGACCTATAAGAATTACGCCAGATTTCTCACCAGAGATTATAAAAGCCAGAAGATCCTGGACTGATATCATAAAGGCCCTAAGAGAACACAAATGCCAGCCCAGACTACTATACCCAGCAAAACTCTCAATCAATATTGATGGGGAAACCAAAATATTCCATGACAAATCCAAATTTACACAATATTTTACCACAAATCCAGCACTTCAAAGGATAATTGGTGGAAAATTCCAACACAAGGAGGGAAACTACAACCTAGAAAAAGCAAGAAAGTAATCCTCCAACAACCAAAAAGAAGGTAGCTATACAAACATAACTCCACTGCCAATAACAAAAATAACAGGAAACAACATTCATTTTTCCTTAATATCTCTTAATATCAATGGACTCAATTCTCCAATAAAAAGACATAAACTATCAGACTGGTTACATAAACAGGACCCAACATTCTGCTGCATACAAAAAACGCACCTCTGTGACAAAGACAGACACTACCTCAGAGTAAAAGGATGGAAAACAATCTTCCAAGCAAATGGCCCCAAGAAACAAGCTGCAATAGCCATTCTAATGTTAAATAAAATTGTTTTTCAACCAAAAGTAATCAAAAAAGACAAAGAAGGTCACTTCATATTCATCAAAGGAAAAATGTACCAAGAGGAACTTGCAATTCTGAACATATATGCCCCAAACGCAAGGGCACCCACATACATAAAAGAAACTTTACTAAAGCTTAAAGTATACATTGCATGATATAGTGGGAGATATCATGCAATGATAGTGGGAGATTTCAACACCCCACTCTCAGCTATGGACAGATCGTGGAAACAGAAACTAAACCAAGACACAATGAAACTAATAGAAGTTATGAACCAATTGGACTTACCTGACATCTATAGAACTTTTCATCCTAAAACAAAAGAATATACGTTTTTCTCAGCACCTCATGGTACCTTCTCCAAAATAGACCATATAATTGGTCACAAAACAGGCCTCAACAGATACAAAAAGATTGAAATAATCCCTTGTACCCTATCAGACCACCATGGACTAAGACTCGTTTTTGACATGGACAAAATCAACGGAAAGCCCACATACATGTAGAAACTGAACAATGCTCTACTCAATGATAACTTGGTCAAGGAAGAAATAAAGAAAGAAATTAAAGACTTTTTAGATTTAAATGAAAATGAGGACACATCATATCAAAATTTGTGGGACTCCCATGAAAGTAGTACTAAGAGGAAAAAATCATAGCTCTAACTGCCCACAAAAAGAAAATGGAAAGAGCATACATTAACAACTTGACAGCACACCTGAAAGCTTTAGAACAAAAAGAAGCTAATATTCCCAAGAGGAGTAGACGGCAGGAAATAGTCAAACTCAGGGCCGAAATCAACCAAGTTGAAATAGAAAGAACTATACAAAATATCAACAAAACCAGGAGCTGGTTCTTTGAGAAAATCAACAAGATAGACAAACCCTTAGCCAGACTAACCAAAGGGCACAGAGACAGCACTCAAATCAATAAAATTAGAACTGAAAAGGGAGAGATAACAACAGAAACAGAGGAAATTAAAAAAATCGTTAGATCCTACTACAAAGGCCTATACTCAACAAAATTGGAAAATCTGGATGAAATGGACAATTTTCTAGATAGATACCAGGTACCAAAGTTAAACGAGGAGCAGATAAACCATCTAAACAGTCGCATAACCCCTAAAGAAATAGAAGGAGTCATTAAAAATCTCCCCACCAAAAAAAGTCCGGGGCCAGATGGTTTTAGTGCAGAGTTCTATCAGACCTTCCAGGAAGACCTAATACCAATTCTCTTCAAACTATTCCACAGAATAGAAACAGAAGGAACAATACCCAATTCGTTCTACGAAGCTACAATTACACTCATACCTAAGCCTCAGAAAGACCCAACAAAGAAAGAGAACTACAGACCAATCTCTCTTACGAATATTGATGAAAAAATACTCAATAAAATTCTCACAAACCGAATCCAAGAACACATCAAAGCAATCATCCATCATGATCAAGTAGGCTTTATCCCAGGAATGCAGGGATGGTTCAATATTCGAAAATCCATCAATGTAATCAACTACATAAATAAACTCAAAGAAAAAAAAACACATGATCATCTCACTAGATGCTGAGAAAGCATTTGACAAAATTCAACATCCCTTCATGTTAAAAGTCTTGGAAAGAGCAGGAATTCAAGGTTCATACCTAAACATAGTAAAAGCAATATACAGCAAGCCAGTAGCCAACATCAAACTAAATGGAGAGAAACTTGAAGCAATCCCACTAAGATCAGGGACTAGACAAGGCTGCCCACTCTCACCCTACCTATTCAATATAGTACTGGAAGTCCTAGCTAGAGCGATTAGACAAGAAAAGGAAATCAAAGGGATACAAATAGAAAAGGAAGAAGTCAAAATTTCTCTATTTGCAGATGATATGATAGTTTACTTAAGTGACCCTAAAATTTCCACCAGAGAACTCCTAAACCTGATAAACAAATTCAGTAAAGTGGTTGGATAGAAAATCAACTCAAACAAATCAGTAGCCTTTCTATACTCAAAAGATAAGCAGGCTGAGAAAGAAATTAGGGGAATGACACCCTTCACAATAGTTACAAACAATATAAAATATCTTGGAGTGAATCTAACCAAGCAAGGAGAGGTCTGTATGACAAGAACTTCAAGTCTCTGAAGAAAGAAATAGAAGAAGACCTCAGAAGATGGAAAGATCTCCCATGCTCCTGGATTGGCAGGATTAATCTAGTAAAAATGGCCATCTTGCCAAAAGCAATCTATAGATTCAATGCAATCCCCATCAAAATTCCAAAAATATTCTTCATAGAGATAGAAAGAGCAATCTGCAAATTTATTTGGAACAACAAAAAACCCAGGATAGCGAGAACTATTCTCAACAATAAAAGAACTTCTGGGGGAATCACCGTCCCTGACCTCAAACTGTACTACCGGGCAATAGTAATAAAAACTGCATGGTATTGGTACAGATACAGGCATGGAGATCAATGGAATAGAACTGAAGACCCAGAAATGAACCCACACACCTATGGTCACTTGATTTTTGACAAAGGAGCTAAAACCATCCAGTAAAAAAAGGACAGCATTTTCAGCAAATGGTGCTGGTTCAACTGGAGGTCAACATGTAGAAGAATGCAAATCAATCCATGCTTGTCTCCTTGTACAAAGCTCAAATCCAAGTGGATAAAAGACCTTCACTTAAAACCAGAAACACTGAAACTAATAGAAGGTGGAGAAGACCCTCGAATACCTATGCACAGGGGAAAAGTTACTGAAAAGAACACCAATGGCTTATGCTCTAAGATCAAGAATTGACAAATGGGACCTCATAAAAGTGCAAAGTTTCTGTACAGCAAAGGACATTGTGAATAAGACAAAACAGCAACCAACGGATTGGGAAAAGATCTTAACCAATCCCACATCCAATAGAGGGCTAATATCCAAGATATACAAAGAACTCAAGAAATTAGACTCCAGACAACCATATAACCCAATTAAAAAATGGGGTAAACAAAGCAAAAAAAAAAAAAAAACAGAGCTAAACAAAGAATTCTCAACTGAGGAAACTCGAATGGCTGAGAAGCACCTTAATAAATGCTCAACATCCTTAGTCATCAGGGAAATGCAAATCAAAACAACCCTGAGATACCACCTCATACCAGTCAGAATGGCTAAGATCAAAAACTCAGGTGATAGTAGATGCTGGAGAGGATGTGGAGAAAGAGGAACACTCCTCCATTGTTGGTGGGATTGCAAGCTGGTACAACCACTCTGGAAATCAGTCTGGCGGTTCCTCAGAAAACTGAACATAGCATTACCTGAGGATCCATCTATACCACTCCTGGGTATATACCCAGAAGATACTCCAACATATAATAAGGACATATGCTCCACTATGTTCATAGCAGCCTTATTTATAATAGCCAGAAGCTGGAAAGAACCAAGATGTCCCTCAACAGAGGAATGGATAAAAAAATGTGGTACATCTACACAATGCAGTATTACTCAGCTATTAAAAATAATGAATTTGAGAAATTTTTAGGTAAATGGATGGAACTGGAAATTATCATCCTGAGTGAGTTAACCCAATCACAAAAGAACACACATGGTATTTACTCACTGTTAAGCGGATGTTAGCCCAAAAGCTTAGAATAGCGAAGACTCAACCCACAGACCACATGAAGCTCATGAAGAAGGAAGACCAAGAGGGGATGCCTCAGTTCTACTTAGAACCAGTAACAAAAATGTTCAAGGGAGCAATTATGGAAACAAAACATGGGACAGAAACTGAAGGAGGGGCCATCAGGAGACCATTCCACCTGGGCATCCATCCCATGTATAGTCACCTAAGCCAGACACTGATGTGGATGGCTGGAAGTGCATGCTGTCAAGAACATGATATAGCTGTCTCCTTAGAGGACTGCCAGAGACTCACACATTCAGAGGACTATGCTCACAGCTAACTACTGATCTGGTCAAGGGTTTCCCAATGGAGAACTTAGAGAGAAGACTGAAGGAGCAGAAAGTGTTTGTGACCCCAGGAGGAAAGCAACAATACCAAACAACCAGAGCCCCCCAGAGCCTAAACCACCAGCCTGGGAGCACATAGGGAGGGACCTATGACTCCAGCTGTATATGTAGGGGAGGATGGCCTTGTTGGGCATAGGTGGGAGAGGAGATTCTTGGTCCCATGAAAAACGAACACAGAGTGGGGCGGAATGTGAGGGTTGGGAGGGGGTAGTGGGGGTGGGAGGGTAGGTGAGGGCGCAGCCTCATAGAAGCATGAGGAAAGGGGATAGGATAGGAGGTTAGGAGGTTTCTGGGTGGTGGGAGGAAGTGGGGTAAGGGGATAAAATCTGAAAGGTAAATATAATACCCAATTTAAAGAAAAGAGACAAAAAAAGGGGAAAAAAGAGAAAAAAAGAAAGAAAAAAGAAAAATAGGAGATTTAATAACACAAATGGAAGGATTTAGAAATTTAGGAGGCAGTTTATGTTAATGGAAACAGCATCATAGAAACTAGCAAATCACACCCCCAGAAAAGCACAAGGAGGGGGAATGGGATAAGGGGTTCCTGGGTGGTGGGGGAAATGGGATTAGAAGATAAAATTTGAAATGTAAATATTATAACCAATTTTAAAAAGGGGAAAAAAAAGAAAAGTTGTTAGAACCAACATCTTTAAAAAAATGTCAGCCCTCTAGGAAAAAAAAAATTTTTTCTTGATACTAAAACTTGTCCAGAGAATTGTATATTGCAGAATACACAGCCTTGGTGTATCTATTCATCAAGCAAAATGAGCAGACCTGCTCAAACCTCCGATGTCCTGGAATTCCATCTGGATGCAGTGAAGACACAGCATCAGAAGCTTATCAATTTACTCTTCCCCCCACCCCTCTTCTAATATCTCAATGCCCGTAATCAGCTTGAAGAAGTTAAAGAAGAGTCAGCATCCCTATTCCCTGGGCTTGGGGACTAAGGTGGTTAATATTGGGCTGTCTTTCTGGGGAAAAGTAGTGGTTTTGTTGGAACAGGGAGGATTAGCTAGGATTTATGGCATAGTCATAACCTATTGGTAGAAATCTGTATAATTAGTATCAAGATGAAGTTATAATTTCTTAAATGGTACAAAATTTACTTTGATTTCAAATTTAAGGTTTTCATTGTTATGAGCTTCTTACTGTTATAAAAGTGAAATGAATATTGATACTCTCATGGGCATTGTGCTTGTATAACACATTTAGGAATACAAGGCTTAGACCCAGTCCTTCTTTAACTTTTTTAACTGATTTGGGATGGTTAGCCTGTGAGTTAAGGGACTATAGCAAATTCATGACTTTGAGTTTATTGTTAGGGTGATTTCTATATTTTATTTAGAAATAGCTGAGAGGAGTTAACAGACAACAGTCCAGGTTACCTTACATGGATAGTTGGATTTCAAAACGTCAGAAATCCATAGAATTGACGTCACAAATATTTCTATATTAATGTTCATTTTGGTTAGAGACCTGTCTGCTCCTGAAAGCTTCCTGTCTTGAATTCTAAGAAGAAATTAAGCATCCTCGGAGTTACTCCAGTTGTGCGGAGACAGCCCCTAGGCAAGAATTGCCTCTTTCCATCTACAGACAAATTACTGTCCAGAAAAGGACACACTTGCAGAATACTCGACTGATTATATCTTCCTAGACAGAGTAATCAGCCCTTAATAATTCTGCATCACTAAGGTCTGTCAGATGATCCTGGCCCAGAAGGCTGAAGATTTGATGCTCCAACGTTCAGTAGTATAGGGGCTGTCCAGGTGTTCAGCAGTCTCTATAAACTGGCTAAGTTTTAGAAGCTATGCTTAGTGCTTCCCATAACTTCAGTTAACTCAGTCATTCTGAATTTCTGACAGGGTTGAAGACCTATAGTCTCATAGCCAATCCTGGCTATTTACTTTGAGAGAAAAGATCCGAGTGGATGGTTTTCAGCTGACATTCATTCTAAAGCCAAGAAAAAAGCCAGGTTCAAAACTAAGTGTTTTAGTCAAGAGAGATGACAGAGGTTCAGGTTAGTCAACAAAATGATGGACTGGGTATTAAGATTATCTTGTACCTTACTGGTACAAATAGGAATAATTATGCCCTAATTGTATTTTGAGAGAAAAATTTTATTTTAACAGGAAGGGTGATATGTAGGAGGAGTACGGAGAGGAAGAGATGGAGTAAGGAGAGGAGAAGATGAAGTAGAGGAGAAGCTAGGTGATGAGAGACAGAAGGAGAGAAAGAGAGGGAGGTATGGAGGCAGATGTTCACGTGTCTCCAACAGTCAAAGATAGTTTATGTATCTAGGTTGGGTATTGGGTTACACTTCTGATTGAGCATTACCATACTTATAAAGCCTTTGATTAACATTTAAAAAAAATGTGTGAAAGTAAAAAGGAAAAGGGGGCTCGGGATAGGGGTTTTCTAGGGAGGGGAAATGGGGAAAGGGGAGGGCATCTGAAATGTAAATAAAATATCCAATAAAAAAAATCCAAAAAAAAAAAAAAAAGAGAGAGAGCAAATAAGGTGACAAAGTGTGGGACAGAAAGTCAAGGAGGGGCCATCAGGAGACCACTCTACCTTGATATCTGTCCCATGTGCAGTCACCAAAGATAGACGCCGATATGGATGTCAGGAAGTGCATGCTGAAAGGAGCCTGATGCAGCTGTCTTCTCGAAGGTCTGCCAGAGTATGACATATCCAGAGGCAGATGCTCACAGCTACCCATTGATCTGATCAAGGGTTCCCAATGAAGAAGTTAGAGGACTGAAGGAGCTGAAAGAATTGGCCCCAAGAGGAGAGCAACAGTGCCAGCCAACCAGAGCTCCCCAGGGTCTAAACCACCAGTCTGGGAGCACAAAGGGAGGCACCCATGACTTCAGCTGTATACATAGGGGAGGATGGCCTTGTTGGGCATGGGTGGGAGAGGAGATCCCTGGTCCCATAAAGGCTGAACACTGAGTGGGGAGGAATTCGAGGGTGGGGAGGGGGAGGGGGGTAGGTGGGGGCACACCATTGTGGAGGCAGGAGGGAGAAAGGGACAGGGGGTTCCTGGGTGCTGGGGGGAATGGGGTGAGGGGATAAAATCTGAAATGTATTTTATTAAATAAATAAATAAATAAATAAATAAATAAAAGAGTGCATTGTATAATATGTAAGAGCAATGTAAAGCTGCTCTTTGTCTTTTCAAAGCCTGCAATTGTACAAGCTGAGCTATGAATTTGTCCTCTTTTCAACTATGTAATTTCTAGTACACGAGACAATCCCCTCAATAATCTATATAACCCTGGCTGGCCTAGAACTCACTCTGTAGACCAGGCTGGCTCCAGCTCAAAGAAGTCTGCCTGCTTCTACCTCCCAACAGCTAGGAGTAAAGGCATGTGCCACCAGACATGGCTTTATTTCGTATCTATAGTATTATTTTAGATCAAACAAAGCCACTATGCTAAAGCAAACAGGAGCTTTTAATACAGGATCAGGGCATGAAGAATAAAGGTGAAGAAGACATTCAAATTTAACATATTTATTTACAAAAAAATAAAAAGACAAATTTTAGAAATATGAAGAGCTAAGTTGCAAATCTTCAGCTAGAATGGTATTAATCACTTGACGAGCTGCAGACCAGAGTAAGTCAACTATTCTAGTAGCAAACACCCAAGACTTTTATGATGTTCCCAAGTCAAACAAAAATGTATGGTTCTTTAATTTTCTCACACTCTACTTAATTCCTGTTAATAACATTTTCTAAGACATTTTCTCTGTATGTGGCCACTAGCCACATGAAGCTCTCCATAATGGCCACTCACTGCCTAGAACTAATAATCACTCTCCAGAGATGTGAGACACAACTGAGGAAATAAATTATTTCCTCATTTATTACACACACACACACACACACACACACACACACACACACATATATATATATATATATATATATATATATATATATATGTATGTATGTATATATAATTTGATGATATTTTCCCATCTAGTTAATTTTAATGTATAGAGCTACATGTGACCTGTATTGCCATAGTGGACAGTACAGTTCTAATTGCTTAATAACTTTACAAGTAACAATGAGGGCAAACTCAGTAAAAATAAAATGTAAGTACTTTTTCCTGTATAACATTTCCCAGAAGCAGGTACCTCTAAGTACCTTCAAGTTTAACTATTAGTAAAGCCTATAAAATGTCGTAAGACCAAGGGTCTTTCATCATCTTGGACACGAATAAAGAGGTTATATATAAAGTACTCAGGAAATGGATAAGGGGACAATCCATGCAACATTAATGTAAATTAAAAACAATCACAACAAATATCATCTAACTCTCACAATTCCTGGAGCTAAGGAGGCAGAGTCATGCCTGAGCTCAACCCAAGGGCTCTCTGTTTTCTTCATTCACCAACACCATGGCTTCCCATCCTCATCCTTGTGCTATTTTAAAACAATACAATGAAGCTATTCTAGACGAAGGACTACAGGCACCAAGAGCTAGCTTTGAACCTGTCCATGCTCTTCCCAGAAATATGTACACAGATCAGAATGGCATCATGTAGTCAGGACTCTCAAGAGGGGCAGGAACAGTTAGAGGGGCCACAGTGTTTCTGAAGAGACATAAAAAGGAGATCCAAGTCTTCCATGTACATATCAAAGCCAGATCCTCTAGGTATGTAAAGCAACACAGTCAAGAGTATGAACAGAACGACACTATCCTCTGGCGTTTACAGGAGGTGCCAAATCATATGACTTGGTTCATTCTGGTTAACAGACAGCTTCTGATCCTAAGCTTCTGATCCTATAGCTTAGTCCTGCAATGTTCTTTAAAGACCCTTGTCTTAAAAGCTGTTTCCCAGAGTGGCATTACTGAAAGAGGGTAGAATCATTAGGTAGAGGCAAGTAGATCATAGGGGTGTGCTCTTGGAGAGGGGACCCCAATCTCTTCCTCTCTCTCCTCTCCTCAGCTATAGAGTGAGTTCTGCTTCATCACATGATCCATGTCATAATGGTCCTCCCCACAGAACCTAAGGCAAAAGGGCCAAAGACAACCAAGTACTAAACCCCATAAAACTGTAAGCTCAAATTAACCCTCTTCTTACTTACTGCAGTTTATTCACTGCAGTAAGGGAAAGCTGCGTTCATCCATCCTATACAAGACAGGAAAGTGGAGACTTAACCAGCTGCCCAAGTTACACTGCTAGAGAGAGACAGATGAGCTTACTCACATTCCAAAGCTCATTCCCTCAACCACTTTGGAATACAGTCTCTACACCCAATTTGTATCATTTGGTATAACCATATGATGAACTTAATACTCCTTAGTATTTGTCTTGTTAAGTTTTTAATGGCATTGACAATTTCTAGAAATTCCACAGTAAAGACTCACAATTGAACTTAAGCTCTGTTCACTGCCAAGCACATGAAGCAAACTGAAGGGTCATTTAAAGATGCTGACACTGCACCAGAACAGAGTCAGAAGAATCTTCAAGAAGATTCTTAGTCTATGGAAAAGCAGCACCGGGTCCCAAGGGATGCAGACTAACACAAAGATTCAATGGATATGTCCTGTGCATGTTCAATAAAAACTGAAGTATAAATGTCAAGCAATGTACACAGAAGAGCAAATCTCTCCAAGCAAGAACACTCAACACAGTTAGGAGGAAACTGGAAGAGTTTTGTAAAAAAAACTCTGGGGACAAATGCATGTTGCCATGGCTATATAAGCTGTGAGCCACATGGACTTTTTCAATAAAAGCTTGTTATTTTTTTTTTAGCTTCTGTTATTTACTGAGTGCAGTCAAACACACCTAAATACTGTTAATTTTTATTATGTGTCATAATAACTCTTCTACATAATCATGAGTTATCCACCTGCTGAAAATTAGTAGACTTTTGTCTAATAATGGTGTCAGAGTCAGAGTGCAGCCTTTCCCAACTGCAGTGTTCTTATTCTTAGGGTAGTGTTGGCCAACACAATACAGTGTGGGCCAATAGCAGCCACATCACAAAAGTAAGAGAAACAGGTGAATTCATTGTGGTGTTTTACTTAACCTAGTATGTCTAAAATATCATTCTAACTTATAGTAAATATTCAATCACTATATAGCCTGGTAGAGTGGAAACACACCTGTAGTCCCTGCTACACAGAAAGCAAGGCAGGAGGATTGCTTGAGTCCAAGAATTCAAACCCAGCCTGCATAGAACAACACATAAGATACCAATTTTAAAAACAAAATTAAAAGAGGTTTACCAATTATGGATAATCCTGTTTTATAAGTACATTACTAGGGGCTGGAGAGTCAGTTAAGTGAAAATGGTTGCTCTTTCAGGGTGTTTGATTCAGAGCCCCCACATGGTGGCTCACAAGCATCTCTAACTCCAGTTTGAAGGGATATGACGGCATCTTCTGACCTCAGCAGGTGCTAAGTAAGCATGCATGTGCTACACATACAATGTACAGGCACACATAACATGCAATGAATAAATCCAATTTAAAAAAAATTTAAGAGTAAAAGACATTACTACATCTTTAAAATATAATGTGCATTTTCAGTTTCCAGCATATCTCAATTCAATTAGTCTCATGTGTCTAGAAGTTAGGCAATACAACTTTACAGATCTATATCATGCAAGCAGTCCATAATTTCCTAAGAGTAGAAAGAATTCATTTATTGATACAATTAATTTGGAATTAAATATAAACAATCTAAATGTTTCTCAATTTTTTCTTAGATAAGTAGATTTTCCTTATGTGTTTGTCATGATGGATTCTTGAATCCTAAGTGCCTTATGTTGACATAAGTGGAAATGCTCAAACTAGGTTTCTTTACCAGAGTTAGAAGAGTTTCACTAATTTCTAAGTTTTTGTTTGTGTAATTACTAGTTCTAGAATATATAAAATATAAAGTAATCAACTCTCAGAAAAAGAAAAATAAGAACGGGTGCAGAGGCAGCTTTACTGTCAAATCCTAAAGACTCTTAGAAGCCACAAAAACTAGGGGAGATGAATGTACAACAACCAGGGGGGATGAATGTACTCCGCCAGGAAGATGTACACTCATCACCAATACATTTCATTGGAGAGAAATTTGGGGAGATCACAAAGTAAAAATAGAAACTGACAAAATAAGACTGTACCCAGGGACAGCTGTCATGTGAGTTACCACACTCAAAGGAGAGTGACCATTTTGTATGATATTGTTTAATACCTCCAAAATAGCCATCTTTAGATTACAATTAATCTTATTTTTACCATTTCCATTTAATTCATCTGAAATTCTTGCTAATATCAAAACAAAAATCAAAGACCCCCTTTCAAACTGTACTAGTCCAGGAGGTGCAGCTGTTTGGGCAAGAACTTCACATTGATTTTCAAAACTACTGTGACAGGGTTTTTTTTTTTTAGATTTTTTTTTTTTTGAATTTGAGGGGTTTGCCTGACCACAGAGGCCACATGCCCATGGAGGGTAAAAAGAGGTTGATGGATTCTTTGGAACTAGAATTACAGACAGCTGTAAGCTAGCATGTAGGTGCTAGAAGATCAAACTATAGTCTTCTGCATGAGCACTAAGTGTTCTTAACCACTGAAACATTTCTCCAGTTCTGTGATGATTAATTTTAATTGTCAATTTGACACAATCTAGAAATCACCTCAAGAGGAATCTGAAGAAGGACTGCCTAGATTAGGCCATGAGCATGTCTAAAGACGATTATACTGATTATATTACTTGACATGGGGAGACTTACCCATTGTGGGTGGCACAACTGCCTGGGCAGGGTTAGTAATAGAGAGAGCAAGCTGACCACTAGAATATATGATATCTTAACCTACTGCTCTCTGCTCTTGACTATGGATGACATGTGACAGCTGCTGTAAGCTCCTGCTGCCTTGACTTCCCCAAATAATGGACTGCAAAGCCTAGAATTGTGGGTTAAATAAACCCTTTCTTAGGCTGCTGTCAAGGAACTTTTATCATAGCAACAAGAAAGAAGTTTAATACAGCTACTGAGCATACTTCATACTGCAGAGGAAGTGAACTATTAGATCAACAACAGAAACCAAAGAACCAATGTGACACTGGCAGCTAATGCAAATATAGTGCTTCCGTATTTAATAACCTCAAAGTCCCCAAGGGCCAACTCCTGAAAATAGGGCCCAGCATCTCTGAATTCACCTGACCTCTAATCTGTGTTACTTAGATGCCAAGCGACTGCAAAGGACTCTGGTCAATAGCTTATACTTAGTGTAATAAACAAGTCCAGGTTCCACAGAAGTATTGAAAACTAAATTATGAACAGCACCAGTGACTTTAATAATTTTGCTCCAAGGATGAGACCCAGGATGACAGAACCACAGAAGATGTGGGGTGCAGCAGAACAGAAAACAAGTTAAAAGTAAAGTATTTAAGAAGAACTACAACCATCTCCAACATGTACTTTAAGGATAATAATGTGAGCTGCACTTGAAAACATGACCTTAATGGGGTGTGTATCGATTAAGAGTTCTCTCTAGGGTGACAGGGCCCAGGAAAGAGGTGTATACAGAGATGGCAGGTGACTACTCTGGGACATATGCTGGGCAGGTCTTTGTTTGTTTGACTTTAAGTGATTTCTAAATATAGCAGGCAATATGTCAAGGCAGACGTAAATATGTTCTGTATCCAACTACCTCAGTTGATTCCCCTTCAGAACTTCAAATTTCATCAATAGTTGAAGTGGAAAGTTTGGGTTTCTTTGGAGACTCAGTTGTGTCATGTGATGTTTTTCTTCTGCTGAAGCAGACATGTGAGAGGATGTTCTGTTGAGAACAGATACATGGCGTTTTCTGGAAGCTACCTGGAGAAAGGGCATGTGATGTTTTGGTGTTTTCTGGAAGCTGCCTGGGAAAGTGGCATGTGATGTTTTGCTAGAGTGGACGCTTGACAGGACACATGATGTTTGGAAAGGATGTAAGTATGACCCAACAGACAGTGGGACACTGTGTGGCATTGGTCCACCTTGCCCCTCTTTGCTGACGCTGGTCTTTGCTGCTGCGGCACTGGTTCACCTTGCCTTCTTCACTGATCACAGTCATGACTAATGCACCAAAGAACTTCTCATTCTGGCAGCTTCTTGCTGCTTCTGCAGACCTGGGCCTACTGGCAGAGCTTTGCTCTTTCTTTTGGATCAAACCGCCATTGCTGATTTGTGAACAGTGTTTGTCAGTGGACTGAGCTACCACTGCTATTCTGTGTGAACTCAACTTCTGATATCCTGACAATGAAGACTGGAATTGCCCAAAGGTTATTATTTCTAAGCAGGTCCACATCCCCCTTTGCCCTAACAACCTTTCCTTTCTACTCTCTCTGGTGGGTGGTAGACTAGAAGCAAGGTTACAGCGTTTGTCTACCACTTTTATGTCCTACATAGTTCTAGATAGTTACTAACAATCCTAGTACACTTCACGATCATGTCTCAATCTATGGCAAAGCCCATGATCAACCTCTGATACATTCTTTCTTCCCAATGTTTTCATTTTTAAATTAAAGCAGTAAGACACCAACACACCTCTCAGCCACTTCTCTGTGCTTCCTGTATAAAGTAAAACACCCTCAACACAACATCCAAAGCCCACCTGATTGTTCCATGGCCTACCTCAGCTGCTTTAATTTAGAACAACTTTCATGCTCTCCTCTTAGTTGTGCAAAATGTTTTGAGTTTGTCCAATAAGGTCTCTTTCCACCTGAGAGCCCTCACATTCCTAACTACAATTTGAAGACAGATACAATGTACTGTTTAAACAAAGGCTATAGGTCGAGCACTGTGGTGTCTGTGATAGTATCCAGGCTCCTGGTGAAGGAAGGTACTCACGATGAACACTGTTCGTCTGCACCATGGAAATCCATCTGCGTGAAAGATGCCTACAAGAATCTGGGATTCACATCAGATCTCAGGCCTCCAGTTACCTTCCAAATATTATTAATGGATATCATGATAAATATCAGTAGACAGAGGCCATATAAAATAATTTGGAGCTTATTTAGATAACTGTGTTTTATAAAGCTTTAGGCAGTAATAAGTAATTCTAAATAGGTTGGAAAAGAGACTCTGACAAATGGCAACTATGCCAGGTCATAACAAAACACAGAGCAAATGTCTCCAGAGGCGTGGACTCTTAGCTGCTGTGTATGGTCATACAGCAGTCACCAAAACTCAGAAGTCCATGTCATAAGAATCAAGCTAGCAATTATCTGACTGTGGATTTAGAATAACACAACTGCTAAGCCAGCAATTAAAAAGGGGGTTTTATACACTCTGGCCAAATACAACTGCCACCATTTCCAGAGTGGATCAATATAATCTGGGATGTATAAAACCTAAAACACAACTATGTTTATAATCACAATGAAGTGTGAAGTAAAAGCACAAGTGGGTGAATGTACAGCAGCAGCTCTCTCATACGGTCAGAGCCGAGGCCGGCTTAAACGCTACATCTTAACTCAGTCAGTCTTTTCCAGATTCTTATAAGTGGTATTGGACTCACTGGTTAGGAGCACTGGGTGCTCTTTCAGAGAACCCAGGTTCAATTCCCAGCCCCCATACAACTGCTCACAGCTGTCTATCACCCCAGCCCCAGGGAATCATCACCCTCTTCTGGCTTCCTCAGGCATCAGACATACATATGGAGCACAAACATACATTCAAACAAAACAGCCATACACATTTTAAATGAAGAATCTCAATAAAGATACTAATGTTAACCTCATTTCCCAAAAAAAGGCATAAAGAAGTTCAACTAGCTTGTCTAGAAGCTCAGAATGAATATGCCAGATGCAGTATTCAGATGAAAAGTTAATATTAACTATTACACCATGCTGATATGGAAACGATCAGAGGTTCATGAGAAGGAGTCAGAATGTCTAAGAGCAGAAGCAGTCACAAACAACTAAGATTGTGCTTCAAAATTACAAGACCCGCCCCCCTGGAACTGACAAGCAGGTACTGCACATAACTCCTTTATAGGGACAGTACCTTCTGTTTCACACATGGGGAGTATGCAGCAGAGCTTTCAGTCTAAAAGCAGAACATCATCATGGCAGAAAGGCTGACAGAGGACACTGCTGACGGCCATGACCAGGAAGCCAGAGAGAGAAGTGTGCAAGGCTGGGGTAAGGCCACTAACCTGAAGACCTCCCACAAAGCTCTCCTCTACAGTGTCACCCACAGGGGAACAGTCTTTAACACAGGGCTTTGGGAGACTTCCCAGACCCAGTCCACAGCACCCTGAATGTCAATCATTTGTACACTGGATTCCATGCTGCTGCTGCTGCTGCTGCTCACCACTTTGAAACAGCATTGTTCTAATGTGCTCCAGCAACATCTGATAACTCCAATGCTGAGTCTTAATTTAGCTGCAGCCAATAGCAACACAACAACAACAACACCACTCTGCCAACTTGGGCTATTTATCTAAAACCTACCCAGTGTAACAAGCCCAGAATGATGATGCATTAACTTCCTGTTTTTAGAACAAATGACCTCAAACTGTCAGGCCCAAACTTTACCTTCTATCATCGGTCATCATCCATGCGGCATGATTAAGAAATACTGACACATGGGCTTTTCCATCGGCAGCTCCTCAGACCAAGAGACTTCTGGGGCAAATTCTACATTCATATTTATAACAGTTAGGACATACAAAACTAGAACCACTGTGAATACCACTAATGCCCTTGCAATTTAAAGAGCCTAATCTCTTACATTCAGACAAAGTATTATTTAGCTAGGATGTCCAATGTCAAGAGGATTTCTTAAAAGATCATTATAAGGGCTGTCAACAATTTATGGTTGCAGAAAGATTTCAGAAGTTAACTTGATTTAGGTCATGCAGCTATCAAGCAGCAGCCCCCACTGGAATTTAGGCACCTGTTTGAGGAACGTCAGCTTTTACACTAGTGTAAACTACTGCCACTGTTGGGGCTGGAAGACAAGGTTTTAGTAACCAGAGCAAGGGAGTCAGTGAATCCAGCTGCTGACAGAATGCACCTCTTGTATCACTTCATATCTCATCTGAATTAGGTCAAAAGAGTTGAAAATTAGAAGGCCTCATCCAGCAGGTAAGCTAAGACGGTAAGTCTTATCAGGTGAGTATAGCTATTGCAAACACTGACAAGAGTAATTGGTCCAGGCATGATGCAAGAAGGTAAGAAAGGAGAACTAAGATGTCAGGAATCTGACAATCATAAAATAACTAACTGGTGGGGACGCTCAGTGAGCAGCTGTGAGTATTGAGTGGAAACGTAAGATTGAATTGACTGAACCAACAATCAATTCTGGTCATCTAACTTACCAACTGGGAGCATCGGCTAATACTAGTAAATGAACTGGCAGTATGGAGCATGCCTTTCTATCCTGAACTGGGTAAGATAGTCAGAAGAGGAGGGAGTCTCCTCTCTAGGAGTCCGGGAACGTACGCATGTGAGAGACTGAAGAGGTTTTAACCATGCAGAGTACTGTTCTGGTCAGTGGTATAGGAGGTGAGATGGAGCCAACACTACCTAGAACACTGGGGGAAAGGCTAAACAAGCACAAGCACTGTTAAATGTTATAGAGAATGTTAGTTTTATGTTGAGCTTTCTTTAAGTCTTTATTGTAAATATCCCATCAAGTTTTTCTGTCAGTGAGTTAAACTACCAGGGGCAGCTGTTCAGGTCTTTGAATAGCAGTACACGGCCTTCCCTTATGGCAGGCGTCCCTTCTCTGGCAACCGACCAGACTGCCCTCATGGTAGCTTGGCTGTCTTGGATACTTAACAATTACTGTGAGCATGTTTGGCTGCAAGTGACAACACACTTAAAGCCAGGACTCCTGCTCAGAGAGCCTTTTCTCCAGTCACAACCACTTCAGACAAGCTGACCTGGCCCTGGAAAGCTTTGTGCCAGGATAACAAACCATGCTAAACTTCAGATGGTCTTGTAGCTCTTCTCCTTCAAGATGAACAAGCAAGCGCCTCCTGAGTAACTGTGCACAAGGCAGGGACTGGTGAGGCTGAAAGCTGGTGTAATGGCTGGCATGAACACTCTCCTTCCGTTGTACATCAGACCTCCTCTCCACTGTATAACCAAGCTGCCCAGCATCCTCCTGTGCTACCTACACCAGGGCTGTGATTCTAGACCCCGTACATTTTTCTTATCTACTAATCAGTCTTAAAAGTAGAATGGGCTCAAATGGTAGCATGAGAAAACAAGCAGTGGCCAAAAATGTGGAGGTGGAGCAGCTGCCACCTAAGCAGTGACACCAAGATGACAAGTCCAGAGAGCAGCAGGAACAGTAGGGGCAGAAGTAACTGGCAGTAGATGATAAAGGGTGACAGAAATACAAAGAAAGCAGAAAGGCAAGGAGACCACAAACACCATTCTCTTAGGCATGCCTAAGAGCCTCTAAGCCTTGAAGGCTGAGGGCCTTGACATGGGCAGCTCACAAGCTAAATCATGCCACTTATGGAGTGTAACAACCAAAGCACTAGACCTGTGAACGAGGCTGTCCCTGACTGCTGTGACTGCTGTTCTCACTAGCTACCGCTTAGAACTGAGGCTTGGACAGGTCGGGCCACTGGCAGTCTGAGCCCTGGGGCAGTAAGCTTCTTACCTGACCATGCACAGCTAGATGGCTCTGGCTTCTAAAGCCTAGAGCTATAAAGCTCTAGCTTTCAAGGTTTGGAGCTATAAGCCTCTGAGTCTGACTGTCCTGTATAAGCCTTGGGCATTCAATGTCTCAGGCTCACAGCAGACTAAGTTCTTACCGCTCCACAAGTCCACCTGAGTAAAACAATAACACCCCTACTGGCAAAGAAAACAAACCACCACCACCACCAACAACAACAAACCACTTACCTAAGAAGCAAATCAGGGGTGGGGAGGTGAAAGGAGAACCTAGATGAAGCCGCTCAAGCACTGTGGATCGTAACACTGACCACCATGGTCCTTTTGAAGGGCAAACGGGCAATAAATCTCAAGAATTTTAAGTAACTGGCAATTCAATTTCTCCAATATATGCCAAGTAGTTTATTAAGAACGAAGGCAGGGGCTTAGCTACAAGAATGTTTCTTTCAGTATTATTAATTACCCTAAAATCTGGGATCAACAGAAACATCTAACAGAAGGAGAGCAATCAAGAATCACATTCATATGAAAACACTATGCTGACTTGACATCAAGTGTTGGAGAATGGTGATAAATTGGAAGAATGTTCACGATATATTATATAAAGGCAAATTATGAAGCAATCCATGTAGTATGGCACCCAATTTTTAAGGTTCTATTTGCATAAAAAGGTGATCAGCAAATCAAATGTTGAATGTGCTTATCTTCAAAGTACAGAATTAAAGGTGATTTTATCTATTTATAACTAACATTTCCTGCAATAAAACTTGTATTGTAATCTAGCAGAAGTATGTAGACTGGTGATGCTAAAAATTATATTTAAAAAATAAATAATTATATGCCAAAATTCAGTCTCTATCAGTCAACAAACATCAGTGATTATATCTGAATGTTGAGGCTGGGAAAACCAGCCGAGGTGAGAACACAGTGAAGGCTGCTGGCAAATCCGCCTGCTTCAAAGGACGATCGTGTGGAATATCCATCGCCACGGCGGCCAGCATCCACTATGTGCTTGCTGCATGAATAATCCCGTTGACATTCAGCCAAGCATTGCAAAGAGGCATTGTGTTAAAACTTTAAAAAGAAGCTTCATTACTGATCGTTAGAGATTGCCAAGTTCAATTAAAAACACAAAGATACTTACATGTGAGTAAAGAGTTCATGAGCATTCATACGGTATTCATTTATATGGCACTTCAGGTCTACAGCTCAGATGCCAGACAGACCAGATGCCAGACTTTCCTCTAACTTATAATCTATACCACTTATCAATACTTCACTACACTTGACAAGTGTCTAAAACAAACAATCAAAACTGACTACTGTACTGGGGTTTGTTTCTAGTAACATTTTATTTGTCTTAAAAATATGTTTTCTTTTTAATCATGTGCATGTAGGGGGGGCATAGATGCATGCAGGTGCTTTCGAGTCACCTGATATGGGTCTTGGAATCAAACTCTGGTCCTCTTGCAAGAGCAGGAAGTGCTCTTAACTGCTGAGCCATCTCTCCAGCTCCTAACTGTTGGAACCGAATAGTTTAAATTTTAATTACCTTAATTGTTTCAGTATTTAGAAGCCAAGAATTCAGACCTGAAGAGAAGTAATGAAAAAAGTGTGGAATATGAAAGAAAAAAAAAAAAAACAACCCTGGTTTAAATCCAGACTGCCACTTGCTAGCTGAGTGACTCTGTGAACGATGAGAGAATTTTGCTGTGGGAGTTCAAAGTAGTCTGACACGGGACTGGATACACAATGCCCAACTTCCACTCTTCTTCACTTTCCTTGAGAAACTTTTCCTTTTTTAAACTGAAAACAAATAACTAAGGAACTGGATAGCTATGGATACCTAATTGGATATGGAGTGAGTCTTTTAACTGTACAGCAAGTATCAGGATATAAGATGAAACAGATAAGACGAACACAGATGTCCCCAGTCTAGCTTTACTCTGTAGTATAAAGGAGACCTCTGAGTAGGAAGTAGACCCAGGTAGGAAGAACATTCATAAAAACAAGGGGAAAGCATTTAACAAAGCATGCTCCTAACAGCATCCTTCCTCTGCCCCATCCTCCCACCCTCATTGCTGTAACAAGCACCTTTCCTAGAAACAGAAACCCCTATGAATACCAGTGAGCTGCACCAACATTTAACCTGCACTGCTGAATTCAAAGGAAGTACCCAAGAGGTACAACTGTCTTATTTGTTTCAGTGTCTTCTCTGAATGTGCACATTTATTTCATCAGGTAAAGAAACCTTCCAGATTTTATCTTAGAACCACTTAAGGACATTTCAAAAGGTCTGAGGATCAAACAAAGCCACCTATCCATAACACATCCTGCTCACAAAAGTGTCCCAGAAACTCTACATAAACAAAATCCCTCTGTCCAGTTCTAGGAGATAATACTGCTTCTGTATACTACAGTGTGCCTTACACACCCGCAGCAACTTCGGCTTCTTCCTCTACTGAATTAGAGCATCTGTTGCTAACAAAACACTGAAGTCATTTCCACAGACAAAAACAAAACAAACAAAAACCAACAACAACAAAAACCAGCTAGGGAAGCTGACCCATGTGCTGCCCAGCAAGCTTCTGTAAGACGCCTAGTTAATGTCTTTATCATAGATTGCCTGACTCACAACCCTCAATCCTCTTTGTATTAGGACTTAACAACTGTCTCTTGGCACAACCAGCTGAAATAATTTCTTAAAGATAAACAAGTAGAAATCACACCATAAAGAAGTCTAGAGTGGATCTGAAAAGGAAAACATGATTTTGAGGTTGAGTGTCTGTGATTAATAAAAGCTCACAGATAATTCCGTTGGGTGGTTTTCCTGAAATAGACACAAACCTCATAACTCTTAAAGAGACTGCATTGGTAGTTTCCGCTTTACAGATGAAAAAAATGGAGACTAATGGCAAATTATCCAAGCTATGACAGCCCATAAACATGTGACCAGAGAGCTGGCTCCTCTTAACAACTCACAACCCAAATCCCAAGGCCTTCCTTGCCAGTTACAGCATGTAAGGACTTTCTTTATGGACCTGGGTATCATTTCTGCTACCATTTCAATGTGAACATTCTATAACAGGAAATAGTCTCGAAATCTCACGTTACGGGTGTGCTACTGTCTTAGGTAATAAACAAGGCTACCCAAATTAGTTCATTACTATTTGTAGCAAGTAACTGACTCTACAGCAAACTGTAAGAAAATGAAGCTCCGATGGACAGCAGGAGTGCTAATCACAAGCACTGGCACCTGCTGGCCGCCATAGCACACGCTCTCCTCACTAGAAAGATTGCTCGATACCCCCGACAAAGTTTTAATACTGAAAAGTTGATTTTTCAGAGTTATCCAATATGATACATCAGCACCAGTAAAAGTACAGCCAATTCTTCACTACCTCTGGGAAAACTACATATAGTATCCTGTGGGTGCACAAATACATTGTCTGAAATGAGAACAACCTGGTTCAAACCCTGTTTGTCCTTACAGAACTCACAATGGCAAACACTCGATTCCTCAGTGTCCCCGATAAGATGATGTACGTTGAAACACGTTTAGCATTTTACCATGCACGAACTATTTTAGTATTAATTATTCACAAACTTTAAAATACTCCATTTTCCAAATGGAGTATTTTATCCAGTTTCTATAATACTATATTCTTTTTTTATTTCTACAGAACAGAAGCTGAAAGAGTCAGATGTGCTCTACATGGAGGTAGCAAACATACTGTACCCTGCAACTTATCTTTCTGAATTCCCCAGTCACTTGCTCTTCCTTTTGACCTTTGTTAATGTCCACTTAGATATCACATGCCTTTCTTCAAATAAGCCGTGCATTGTCTTATAAGCTTAACAGAGAATGCTTTAAATTTATACACACTCAAAATACACAAAACTTCTTAGATATCCTAGTAATATCTTCAAAAATATTATAGTATACTTCTGGAAATAATAATCGGATATACCCAAATGGGTTTCAAGACAAGCACACACAATGGAATCTTGTGCATTTTTGTTCAATATTACAATAGTAAATGCTTAGACACATCACATTACTCATACCTCCACACCCCCAGTACTCCTCAGGAAGATGAATCCAGCTAAAAATTGCAGTTTTTCTATAAGCCTTTCTGGCACTTTCTATGCAATAATAAAAAAGGATGGCATCTTAGAAATGCCCTTATTTTCCCTGCTGCGTTGTTAATAACACTTGTTTTTTCTTTCCTATACCAGAACGCATTGCAATTACACTATAACATAACAAAGATGGCAAGGTGGATTATTTTTAAACAGGAATTACTCCTGAATATTAAAAATTAAATTGCAATTGTATTCAGTACACTGGCTATAGTTTTACTTAATTAAAAAGGCTACTCTGTAGCTCTTTCCTTAAACTTGTTCTCAAAGTACTAAACATTCCGAAACAAGACCACTGGGTAACTGACCAGCCTCACCAACTGAAGGACGAGGGTGGGGCAGCGGCCCCGACAACTGCCTTTTTCTTCAATTAGGCAAACACTGAGATCTGCTTATAAATAAACCACTAGCAAGGCAGCGGGCAGAGGTACAAAGGAGATTCAGTCCCCGGACCTACAGAGCAGAGACCGTGCTGAAGACACGGTGGAAGAAGGCACCAGCTTCTGCGCAGGCGGGGATCCCCCCACGCGAGGCTGAGCCTTGGTCCTCACTCCAACCGAAGAGGGACCCACCCTCGGAGCACGCCGCTGGCAGTGGGAAGAAAGGGGCCTAGCGCCCACAGAGAGCGACAAGGACCCGGGTGCGGCTCGCGGTTTCCTCCCCGCAGTCCCTGCCCGGAGCCAAGAGCAGGACAGAGGTCGTCCCGGGTCCCGGGCGCGGCCACCGCACCCCGCGGGCGCTCAGGTCGGGTCGGGTCGGGTCGGGTGGGTCTCAGGCCGGGCCTCGCCCTCGCCGCCCAGCCCCGCGCGCCCCGCCCACCCTCTCCGCCCGGCGCTGCGCCCCCCTGCTTACTTTCTGCGAGTCCATGGCGAGGGACTAAGCCCTCCGGGCCGAACCTGTCACCGGAGCTGCGTGAGAAGCCCAAGGAGCCTTTGAGACCCGCTACCTCTGCGGCCGTCCGCGCTGTCCCGTCCCGCAGAGATCCCGCCCGTCCGCGCCCAACCCGCGCGCGCGCCGCTGCCGAGCCGCGGTTGCCAGGGTGAAAGGGCGGCCCGCGGGAGGGTGGGGTTCGAGCGCGCCACGCCTGCGCATGCGTGCGCTGACACCCGCACGGGCGGAGAGGATGGAACGCTGCCTGTCTTCTTTCTGCAGCTGCTTCTTTCCTTGCATTCTTTTTCCTGTGCCATCGCTGTGGGCCTTGCAATGAGCCATCGGGCACCCAGCAGCCAAGCCTGTACAGAGGGCCTGGAGCTAGCTCTGCCCAGTCAGTGCACATCAATCACCTGCAGTGTCTCTCCACTTAGCCTGGGTAGGCCAGGCCCAGATAGCCACCTGGAAGAAACACGCTAGGATGGAGAGGTCGTGGAAATGTGGGGAAAGGGTCTTCAGGGACGTGGTGGAAACCTTAAAGGATTCCGGGACAAGGGGTAGAAAGAAGTTACAGAAACAGGGGTATGAGACCACATGCCTGGCCAACTTTGCCCTACTAGTGCCTTGCTACCTTGTGAGCAAGTCTTTCTCCGTGATTCTGTGTCATCTGTGAAATAAAAGAAGGAATGTAGACCTCACCGAGGACCAGCTTAAATACTGTGTTTGAACTCCCTAGAACTTGGAGTAAATGAGAGTGGGGCAGCAAATTAGAACCTGCTCAGGACGGCCAGAGCTGGCAATGCAGACCAGAAAGCTTGGGAAGAAGACCTGAGAAGGTTCTCCAGAGAGGCGGGCTTCCTCTCCATTTAGGTGACTTAAGAAAAATTCATCTGGGTGTTCACATCCTAGTGGAATAAAAGAGAAACGAGTGTGAAAGAGCGTTAGGCACCGATTCTGCCCTTCTACACAAATCCTCAGTAGAAAGGATTGCTTCTCAAAGAGCTTACAATCTAAGGTGGGAAATGACAATAAGAATCCATGAGGCTGTTAGAAGAAAAGTGTGTAAGAGAATCAGGGAGAAGGAGGGAGATAGATCAGTGGATAAAGTACATGTAAGGACCAGAGTCTATACCCAGAACCTAGTACCCACATAAAAGCCAAGCAACTACAGACACACAGCGACACACAGGTGCCTCAACTCGTGTGCCCACACATTGGAATATCCTCACCCAAAGCACACACATGAGAAAAAATAACAAAGGAGGAAATTGCTTGAGATAAATGGAAGAAATAAAGTAAACAAGTAAATTGCACAGCGTTACTAGACTCAGAAGAGGTAAGGTTCAATTTCCTGATGTTACTCAGGAATGACCTGGGTAAGGGTTCTATCAAAGAGTCTGAGGAAGAATATATAGTCAGAAGGACAGTTAAGAATCAAGGCCTTGAAGAAGCATGAGCTGTTTTAGATGAATCTTATTATACTTTAATGTTTTATGTTTCTACTAGAGTCTTTCCAACTACACTGTGGTTTCTTAAGACCAAATCTTCTTTTACTATACCTGTATTCCATCCTGAGCAAAGGGCAGGCCACACACTGTGCACCCAATAGACCGGTTTGGTTTGGTTTGGTTTGGTTTGGTTTGGTTTGGTTTGGTTTGGTTTGGTTTGGTTTTTCCTGGAGATGGGGTATGTAGTCCTTGCTGTTCTTGAACTCGATTTGTAGACCAGTCTTGCTTCAGACTTAGAGAGATTCGCCTGCCTCTGCCTCCCAAGTGTTGGGATTAAAGGAGTGCACCCCGCCACCATGCGGCCCTTTCTTACCTGAACAAAAGTACAAGGAATGTGATAAAAGACACAAAGGGAAGCCATGGTTTAGTTTGGGCTAAGCAAACAATGCTCGAAAGCCTGGGACTTAAGGCAAGGAATGCCCAACTTCACTCCTGCCATCTGAAAGGAGGCTGGCATGCAGTCCTTCAGAGGAGGGAAGGGACTCTACTATGCAAGCCCCCTCAATTCGGGGAGAAGTAACAGAAACCAGGTATCTAACCACTGACCCAGGGCTGATGGCACGGAGGGCCGATTTCAACACTGAAAAGGAGTCATTTTCTATGGCTGAGAAATGCAGCCTGCAGGGGAGAAGACATCAGAGGTCAAACTGCCACCCTTGCTTGACACTGTGGACTGATCACAAAGGGAAGGAAACAGCATTAGGTCTCATCTCCAAAGCTTCACCTCCCTTCTACCATAGGGAAGCTCCTAGGCACCGCGTGAGTGACAGACACCACCATAAGAGCAAGAAAGTGGACTTGGGAGACATAGTCGCCCTGCAATGTGATCACCACTGTCACAGAGACACCCTAGGAGCTCATGTCTGGCTCCTTGCCCCTGTGTCTGTAGCTCTTTCCTTTCAGGCAGCCAAGCAGCCTGTGGATTTTGGTAACAGCTGTACCCCATTTGACTTCTGCCCCAGCAGATCTCTGGCCCTGGCTTGATGTCTGGCTTCCCACCACAGCTCACCGATGGCTAACCTCGTTCTCAGCAGCCAATTCCCCTTGGGCTGTGACTTGTGTCCCTCCAGCCTTCAGAGTTCTCTCACTACACTCCCTCACCAAGCTAGGCTGTTACTCCACAAACCCACCCACGGAGCCTTTGGACTCCAGGCAAGTCCTTACCTTTCGTGTACTCATCTTGGCATACCAAATCAGGTTAGGAAATGTTTTCTAGTAACTTTACTTTACAGCAGTTGTTCTTAAATTGTGACCCGAGGACTGACTGCATCAGCATCATCTGATAACTTCTTAGCAATGCAAGTTCTCAGGCCTTTTCCTCAGAACCAACAAAATGGAAACTCCAGGGTCACGTCCAGCAACCAGTCCTTCAGATGGAACTAATGCAGCTAACTCTTGGGAACCACCAAGAGGAAGAATTCTGCTCTTTAAAGGGAAGAAAGGCAAGGAATACTGGAGAGACTGCTCAGCAGTTATGAGTATTGGCTGTTCTTCCACAGGACCTTGGCTCAGTTCCCGGCATCCACATGGCATCTCACAACTGTAAATCCCATTTCTAGGCAATGCCCTTCCCTGACCCCCAAGGGCACCAGGCACTCATGTATATCTACATACAAGTAGACAAAACACTTATGCATATAAAATAAAAACAAAAAAGTCTTAAGAGACTAAAACAGGGGCTGGAGAGATAGCTCAGTTGATAGAGTACCTGCCACCCAAGCAAGAGGACGTAAGCTTGGTACCTAGCACCCATATAAAAGGTGTCGGGTGTGGTGACATGCCTGCAATCCCAGTGCTAGAAAGGTCACAGGCCAACCAGCCCAACCTAATCAGCATGCTGCAGAGTTAGTAAGTGACCTTCCAGTGATCGTGCCTCAAATTTTAAGTAGAAAGCAATTTAAGCAGGATGCCTGATATCAACCTTTGGTGTCTACACTCATGGTACACAGGCGCACATGCACCTGTTGTACCTGGTTATACCTGTTGCACACAAACATGATACACACATTTAAAAGGGAAAGGGACAACAAAGGAATAATGCTATTCATTGTTTTCCAATGTAAGCTTGTGGTTCTGAGATGCTCATGTAGTCATGGCTACCTCATGGAAGCTTCTGGCCTTCCCCGAACTGCTTGCTTTCTGATAAAACCCCAAAGCAGGATCACCTCATGATTGGCACTGCTAATGTCCAGCAAAACAGTCTCATTCCAAATTAGGTTCTTTGTCCTCTCTGAGAGATGTTAGGCACTCCATGCAGGTCTGAGCTTCCTTGGGAGTTCTGGGAGAGGAAGGAACTAACAACCTTCTCCTTGGAGGATCAGTACAACCGGGTGTACAGGCACCATCAGCTATCTCTATTTGAATCCTGATACCACTGCTTGCCAGCTCTATAGCCATCAATCAGTAAGCCCTTCATGATGGCTCCATTTCCCAGGGCATGGCATAGGAACCATGCTTTTTGCATTTAGTGAGGATTGAAGGAGACTGTGTGTGGAAAATGTCTGGCTTAGTGGGCTTGTAATGGCGGTGGCTGCTTCGATGGTTACACTCCTACACAGCATGTCTGCCAAGGCTACTCTTGAGTAATTTTTCCTCCACTTGAGTCCTGGAGCCTAAGAAAACCCGTTCCTACTCCAACTCCCCTGTTCTCTGCTATTCCTGTTTTTTTCCTGATACCCATCACTAATCAGGTACAGCCCTTCGGCAAAGCCTCCAGTGTTCACCCATCACTTCCTGATTAAATGTGACCCAGGTTTTCATTTTTACAATCCAGCCTGGTAATATAAGCGTCTCCAAGCCTCTGTTTCTTCAGCTGTGAAACAGGGCTCATGGCACCAGCTCCAGCTGATGAGTAGATTAAGTGAAACAATTCCGGTCAGGTGATTAGCTGTGTCTGATATGTGATAAATATCCAAAAAAGCATCTGTGATTAGTATGACTTCTCATCCATAGACACCTAATTTTGTGCTTCCTGCTTCCTTCTAGTGAAAATCCAGAAATAAAAATCCCCAAAGCCCTGGAAGTCCTAGGTACTCAGTATATGACAGCAGCTTTTACAAAAGAGGTTGGTTATACCCTGGAGGAGGCTGGTGGAGAGTCAGAGCAGGAGCAGTGGGTGGCCTAGCTCACACTTAGCCCTAAGGTACATAGGAAAGCAGCAGGCATAAACCTCAATGGTGAAGAACTAAAGACATGTGAGAAGCAGCACAAGTCAAGCACCAGCTCATAGGCTAAAAGGAAACACATGGCATGGATACAGTCACTGACTTTTGTCTCCTTGGGGCGAGTACACAGAAGATGTCTAGCTCTCTAGTGTCCTACTGGTAGAATCTTCTCCAGCTGCTGAAAACCATAGGAAGACAGGTTTCCTCTCCGAATGTCTAGAGTCCCACAGATAATTGCTGACTGGATTTGAGACCTGCTCCACAGAAGGTGTATACCTGAGAGTATACCTGGTAAAGCCAATGCCTGGTGAGGACATAGGCCATAGAGTAGCTGTTCTCAACCTTCCTAATGTGACCCTTGAATATAATTCCTCGTGTTGTGGTGACTCCCAACTATAAAATTATTTTTATTGCTACTTCATAGCTGCAATTCTGCTACTGTTATGAATCATAATATAAAGATCTATGTTTTCCTACAGTTTTAGATGCCCCCCTGTGAAAGGGTCCATCCCTTTCATGGTCAAACTTTGATGGTTCCATCCCCAAAGAGGTCATAACTCACAGATTGAGAACTGCTGCCCTAAGGGCAACCTACTACTTTTGTTTTGCTAACCAGGTATGTTGTCAAACTTTTGTCTAGTGATTTATGTGTATACCCATAGATTGGCTGCTCTCGGCCTCAGCCAAAGATGCAGCTTTATGCAGTGGCAGCAGCCGATTCAGAGAGTTATAACTAATCAGAGTGCTGAGAGTAAGTGACTAAGTGACTAAGTGGGACATGTATATCATACACATACACACACACACACACACACACACACACACATGCTCACATGCACGCATGCACACACACACACACACACCTGTCCCAAGGCTCAGGGAACATCATGGAAGAGGAACGGAAAGGATGGACGAGCCAGAGTTGTTTCTTCTGAACACAAGATGGCTGTAGCCCTCATGAACTCACAGCAGCTACTTACTTTCACAAGATCAAGCTAGTCAATGATTCCAGCATGGACTAGACAGGTGCTCACAAGGCTACACTTCTAGCTGAGGAGCTAATGGGGATTGATGGTTGCTGTGAGGGGAGGAGTCATGTTTCCTCAGGGGAGTGGCCTCTGGTATGTTGTCACCTATGTGCAGACATCAATAATTGACCTTAGTGAGTTATTTAAAGCACACACACACACACACACACACACACACACACACACACACACTCACACACACCAAGGTGAGAGGTGTACATGTAGAGGGCACCTGTGGAGAGCGTGAGGGGAATTTGGGGATAGATAATCAATGCATATTATAAAAGAGTCACATGGATCTAGAATAGACTATTTGGTGAGAAGATTCTCACCAGTGCCAATATCCAAGCAGAAGCTATGCATTTGCTTAGCAAAGCTGTCATGGGGTTTGGGGGACTGGGCACTGGAAGTGAGCCTGGTAGAGATAGTATCATTGTGAACCCTGAGTGCCATCATTCTATGAAACTACAGACCAGTAACAATCCATTCCCTCTCTGACTTGATTCTGTAATTGTATTTATCTTTAGAAAGTCCTCTGGATTTCTTCTTTTTAGCCCCATGGCAACCCCCACCCCCACTCCAGTCCACTACAAGAGTCCCTCTTAACTCATAGAAGAGATTACTATCTTAAAAACTCTATTTAGATGTTTCTGTGCCACAGTGTGTGCTGGCCTACTTTACACTAGGAACTGGGGATAAAGCCTGGAAGGCACAAGTGTTTCCAGCGAACACTTCTGGCCCTCGACATGCTTCTGGACTCATGTTCAAGGAATGACTGTGAACAAAGTCAATTATCTTCCCATCCATCTCTTCATGAAAGGAAATCTCCCCAGGATGCTGGCCCCCAGCCAAGTCTCCCCAGCACAAAGGGAAGGCTCACTGCTGTCAGTAACAGCTCTTCTCTCTCTGCAGAAACTCTGAAATGGCACAAGCCACGTAAAGCCTGGGGACATACGGTGCCACAGTTTATAACTGATTGTACACACAGGTTCATCACCCAAACTCCAGGGCCCCACAATTGGAAACAAATCCCAGCTTGTGAGCATTAGCTATGTGGCCAGGACAATTTTTTATCCTCTCTAACCCTCTGTTTTCTCATTTGTAGAATGAATGTATTAACAGCATCCCCTTAATAGGCAGTGTTTAATGCTTAGTGCACAGAAAATACATAATGCATATTACCTACATATTATTATATCCTAAAATAAGCCATTTTCCTAAGGACAGCCCCAGAGGATAATGGTTCTGTGAGTCCTTTGACACTGCAGGCTCTGACTGTCAAGTTAGGAGGGTACTGTATCAGCCTTTCCTGGGAAAAATAACACTCCTGAGATGCCTTTCTCATTCCAAAGGTCCATGTGTACTTTTCCAGGACAGAACAATTGAATTGGAAAAAATAAGAGAGGATTGAAAGGTAGGACATGGGGAAGCAGATAATAATCTTTGATTTGAAATTATAGTGCATTTCTCTTTGTTATATGGGGTACACCATGACCTACCAGCAGACAGGAAGGGAAGAAAGGATCCTGACTGTGCTATGGACACAGCATAGGCACAGTAAGAAATGGTGGAAAAAGTGATGCCAAGATGTAGGACACAAAACAGGGACTCGAGAGCGAGAAACTTTTAATGCCCCAACAGTGGGGAAGTGTTAGGAAAACTTTAGACTATATAGGAGGTGGGATATTCTGCAGCTATGAAAACTTATCTCTGTGAAAAACACATAATCATTTATAAGAAAACATACATGCCATAATTTTTAAATAGCTGGATTTTTTCTAAATTAATTGAATACCATCTGTAGAAAAGAAATTAATACATCTGTTTCTCTGGGCTCAGGAGAAGTGGTATCATATATAAAAGCCAAGCCTGCTAGGAAACATAACACTGCCATAGGCTGGATGCTATGTTCTGCCTCAAAGTCATCTGTTAAAATTCCTTCTCCTCAAAGTGATGAGATCAGGAGTTGGAGCCTTTGGTCTGTGACTAGGTCATAGAGGCAAGGGCTCTTATGAATGAGACTGAAAAAGAAAAAAGAGAAGAGGAGGGGAGGGGAGGGGCCAGAGATATTCTGTCTTTTCTAATATATGAGGATGTATGAGAAGGTAACTGTCTATGAACCAGAAAACAGTTCTCAACCAGACACTCAAGCCACTGCCAGCTCATTGATCTTGTATTTCTTAGTGTTACAAACTGGGAAAACTGGTTCTCTTGTTTATCACCTGCACAGTGTACAGTATTTTGTTATAGCAGCCTGAACAAACTAACACCAAAACCTACAAGTATTACGTATTTTCTTTTTTCTGCTTTCATGGACGTGAATCAAAACTAATTAAGCTGGCTTTAAAATATACATTCAAATTTAGCCGTTTCCTCATGGCTTAGAAACAAAGGGGGATGGGAAGAGAGATGACTAGAGCTCAGATTGTCATTGTTTCTGAATTCCGAGTCAGGATGTTGGGACTGAATGTGGGAAACCACTTGGAAGCCTGCGAACAGTTATTTTAGGACATACTTTGGCAAGAGGAAAAGGAGGTTCATGAGTGAGAGGATTATGGGGTGACGAGTTTACTGGGGTTCCAGAGACGGACTTCTCAGCCCCCTGACCCCTGCCTATCTTTCACCAGTTATACCAGTACTAGTTATACTTACAATCCCTGCCCATCACTACCTTGTCTACCAACATACCATTATCATCAGAACAGTAATTATGTAGGTATTATCAAGTTTTCAGTCTTTAGTCAAGGGAAAATGTAATAAGTTGGTCTTAATGAAAACTGTGGGCTTCCTTCCAAAGTCATCTAAGTCAGGGGTCACAGACTTTTCTGCATGGGCCATATCATCAATAATTGAGGCACTGAGGATTACAGGGTCTTTGATAAAATTATGTAACTCTGCCATTACAGAAAGAAAGGAGTCACAGACAATGCATAAAGGATGTGGTTGTGTTCCCATAAAACTTTATTTACAAAAATAGGTGGAGACAGGGAGCTATGATCCACGGGCCATAAACAAACAGTGTTATCTTGCTTAGAAAATAATTCTGTGGTTCTTCTGTGCTTCCTCAACCCTCCTGGAAGACACTTCCCATGCACATACACCACCATACCCACCCCAATTCGAGACTGGGAGTGATATCCATAGGAATACTATAGTGCGGTTATCTCTGTAGCAAAAATGAGCAAAGCATAGTGTTACAGTGGAGGGACTCTGGAACTGGAATACTGATCCTATCAACTGTGTGATCTTACTTACAACACATGATCTCTCTGAGCATCTCATTTCCTCATGGTCAAAATGTCACTGATACATAGAAACTTGACAGGGCTTCATGAGGATTCAGTATTATGTTGGGCATCCAGCTTAATGCTTAGCATGCAGCAGGCCCCTAGTAATAGTTATCAGCCCACATGGACTCTATAAATAGCAGAGTCAGAGAGGACAGATCCAGGAGAAACGCAGAGAATTCCCCTGTGAGTTCTGACTTCAGGCCAGCACTCACTAGCCGAGAAGCAAGGCTTGATTCAAACATTACAAGGCCAGAAGAGAAAGCAACATAAAATTTGAAGACGTGGCTGCAAGGCAGATTACTATCAAATGCTTCTGATTAATCATTAAGTAGCCAGTCCCACTGTAGTAAATCCATTTGGCTGTTCATGGTTGGAGAACCTTCTTGATTGCTGCCATTGAAGTAATAAGATCCTGTCTTCCTCACAGACTCAACAGATGGTGAGTAGGAGAACCTTGTGTAATCAGCCTCCTTTGAGTCCATTCTTCCAGTCTCCAGAGACAGGTCACCTTTTCCTGAGCTGGAAAGGAAACATATCCAGAGAATGAGCATTTCTCTAGTTGGAGAAGAAAACACAAGAAGCAACCAGCAATCCAAGATAAATAAATAAAATGAATGTCTGCAGCAGCCTGGGTTCAAATTCTACTTATACCCTTTATCAGCTGTGATTTATAAGCAAGCTATATAACCATTGTGCTTTCATTTCTCTAAGAAAAGCCAAACTGAGAAAAACCTATGAGTTAAATTCAAAGCTAAACTGACAAACCTGGGTTTATGGTGCCCTCAAAGACTAAAACCTGAAACTCAAATAAAAATGTGGCTTTTTCCAGCCTGTAAATCCATCAACAGAAGGGCAGACCAGACCAAGAAAATGAGTGTCACCACACTTCACTGGAGTCCATCAGACAGGGAATGAGTAAATGAGCTGAAAAGAGGAAATCCACTGTGGTGCTGAAAATCCACCTTATCCTTAGGGAATACCCATTGAGGGATGGAGAATGGGTGAGCCTAGAGTTATTCACAGGGTATTCAGAAAACAGATGTATGAAGTGGGGTGTGTGTTGGGGGTGGGTATACATGTTGTGGTGTGTGTGATGTTTGAGTATACTGACTGTGATGTGTGTGTGAAGGAAGGGTGTATGTGTTGGGGTGTGTGCATTGTCTGTGTGGTGTGTGTGTGTGTGTGTTATATACAGTTGTGTATGTGATGTCTGATTGTATTGACTGATGTGTATGTGAAGGGGAGGTTTATGTGTTATGGTATATGTGTGATGTATGTATGAAGGGGTGTATGTGTTGTGGTTTGTGTGTTGTAGGGTGTATGTGCATTGTCTGTATGATGTGTGTATGGATGTTTGGTGTGTCTGTGTGGTGTGTATCTGTGATGTGTGTGTCTGTGTGGTGTGTGTGTCTGTGTAGTGTGTGTGTGTAGTGTGTGTGTCTGTGTGGTGTGTGTGTCTGTGTGGTGTGTGTGTGTCTGTGTGGTGTGTATGTGTGGTATGTGTGTATGTGTGATGTGTGTGTATGTGTGGTGTGTGTGTCTGTGGTGTGTGTGTGTTGTATGTGGATGTGTGGTATGTGTGCGTGTGTGGTGTGTGTGGATGTGTGGTGTGTGTGAGGGTATATATAAAAAGAATAAAGAGTGATCCATCGGGTGGAGGAATGGTTCGCAGCAGGCACAGTAAGTGACAATGGGGAACACGGTGTTCTGTGTAGCATTCTTATTCTTAGAGCCTCTCTCTACAAGTCTGAAATAATTTCTGGCAGTACTTAGGGCTGGGCATGTGATTCTGGCAGAATGCTGGCCTAGCATATTCAAGAAATGGGGTTCTAGTCATAGTTCTTGGGGGTGGGGATTGGAAGTCTTAAAAACCCATTAGGATAAATCAATGAAAAAGACCTAATTGAAAATTGTGGACTCATCTTGACTCTTATGCAAGTTCAGGGCTAAGGCAAGACAAGCAGAAAAGATAAGTTTGTCCTGGCCTCAACAGGAAGGGAGGTTGGGCTTGGATCAAGAAGACAGAAAGTAGCCTTAAGATGCAACCATTTAATGGTGTCTAAGATCCCGAATATACTGGTCTCTACACATCTCTACACTAGGTTCTGCTTCTCACTCGGTCCTGACCAAGGCAGCTGAAAGTGCCACCATCAACAGCATCACGGATTCACTTCGGGTTTGCATTCATTTCATCCCATCCCGGTTGCTGCCTCTTTGCGCATGCGCCCATCTCAGATATCTTGCCACTCTCAATGTAATCGGCAAACGGAAAACCAAATAAACCCAGAGTACTGCTTCCACGACCGCAGTTACTCTCCCAAGAAACCGCAGGGCTCCTTGTGTCCTCCAGCACCTCCTCTAAGCTTTCTGTTCATGGGTTCCATGCTTGTGGTCTAGGTTGGGATGCACAGCTTCAACTTTCATGATCTTTCCCTACTGCTGAGAGGAATGCTTTCTATAATTAGACTGACATCCAATACTGATGGTGCTTAGTTAAGGTCACACAGCACAGACAGCAGGCTTAGCTAAACCTGTGATTTGTCTGAGACTGAGAAAAAACTATTTTACTACTATCTTAGTTTAAACTTTTATTTTACAACATTTAAAGAATGTATTTTAAAAATCCAAGTTTTTATATTTTAAAAACCTGCCACCTAACCTTCCCCCATTGTCTTACCTCAGGACGCTGTGGCACATTTGTCACAACTCCTGACCCAGCACTGGGAGACGGCTACTAACTGCACACCACACTTTATTCAGATTCATTGATTTTCCTAATGTCCTTTTCTAGTCCCGGAGCCTATCCAGGAAACGATATCACATACAGATTGCCTTCTTTATATTTAAAATAATTAAAAAGCCATACACCACCCTTAAAAATACTATATAATCTGATTATGATTTGATGACAGTTTGATGCTATCTTTCCCATACCCTGAACATGAAAAAACTTCTAACATAGTCTAGTTCTTCCCAAGGGTGAATGAGCACATGCATTCCTAAGGTTACCAGTTCTGTTGGAAGGCAGAACAACTTTTGATTTAGACTCAAAGTTCAAGGCTCCATCTAATTAGCTGCCTGAGAAAGTTCTGCTTAATATATAGTTTAAAAGAATGAGTGTCTATCTATCATCTATCTATCTATCTATCTATCTATCTATTTTGAGATAGGGATTTACTAGGTAGCTCAGGCTAAGCAAGAATTCACTATGTACCCTAGGTTGGCCACTAACTCTTGCTCTTCCTGGAATTGTTTTTAAAAACTGGATCTAGATGTAGAACTCTCAGCCTCTCCAGCACCATGTATGTCTGCACAATGAATGTCATGTTTCCCACCATGATGACAGTGGACTAAACCTCTGAAACTGTAATTACATGCTTTTGTATTATAAGAGTTGCCATGGTCATGGTGTCTCCTTACTGCAATGGAAATCCTAACTAAGACAGTTACTCTAAAAAACCTGATGGTAAGTCCTTACTGCTGAAGACAACACTCACTTAGGTCATCTAATACAGAAAAGTCAGTCTGGTTCCCAAATAGAATCTTTAACCCTGCTGCTCATGGTCCTGGAAGTCTCTTTGCATGACACTGGAGGAGAAGGGCTATCATCAGTATCACTCCGCTACAAATGCTGCGACCTACAAGAAGGTAGTACTGGCACAAATGTTATAGGGGTATCTATGTTTTGATTTTTGTTTTACTTTGTTTTTGTATTTTGGAGACACAAAGGATTTCTCTATGCAGCACTGGTTGTCCTCTCTGCAGACAAGGCTGGCCTCAAACTCAGAGATTCATCTGCCTCTGTCTCCCAAGTGTGAGGATGAAAGGCTGTACCTACCACATTAAAATTAGATTAGGGCTCACTCCGTGGGCTGGAACTCTGTAGTGAGTTCAAGGTAGCCTAGGTTACACAGAATGCACCGAAAATGAATTTTCCCCAACATGTGAGGAAAGTACCTCAGAATGTCACTACTTCTTCTCAGGCTAGGGATATTAAAGTGGCTTTTTAAAAAACCATGATCAGAATACACTGCCTGTATTCTGCCAGTGAATTTCATCTGATCCAGGGATAGAGGAGCAGCCTATATACCCTGCTTAGAGGCTCACTGAGCAGCAGGCAAGCAGCAGGCAAGCAGCAGGCAAGCAGCCGGCAAGGCTGATCCTATACCATGTTAATACTAGGTATGAGTACCTGAAACACGAGTTTGTAGCTTTCCCAACTTTCCCTGACATACCGGAATAGAAAGAACAAGTTCCCCACCAGAAGACTGGTTTTCTTTTCTTTTTCATTTTTTTTTTCTGTCAGAAGTTGGTAATCTTTCTCCCTCACCTCTTGCAGAAGAAAAACAATATGCTTGTTTTTAAAAATTTATTTACATTCCAGACGTTGACCCCTCATTCCCAGTCCCCCTTCCCACAGTTCTTCATCCCATTCCCCCTCCTCCTGGCCTCCAAAAGGGGGGGTCCCCCATCCCCCTTCCCTGGGACCTCAAATGTCTACAGGATTAGGTGCATCCTCTCCTACTGAGGCCAGACCAGGCAGTCCTCTGCTATACTGGGGGTGGGGTGTGCATGGGGGTGGTGGGGGAGCAGCCTTGGACAATATGCTTGGTTTTAAGAACTCGAGTTTAAACATAAAACTTTAGTTTGCTGCAGAGGAGATAAAAGTTTCAGTAAACAGAGCTAGGGTGTAATTCAGTTTGTAGAATGCCTCCCTGACATGCATGTAGCCTGATTCAATCCCAGAAGCACAGAAACTAGGAAGAGTGATGCCTGCCTGCAGTTCCAGCACTAAGGAAGAGGAGGCAGGAAGACCAGAAGTTTAAGGTCATCGTTGGCTACACAGCAAGTTGGAGGCCAGCCTGGGCTACATGGGACCCTGTTTTCCAGCCTGGGCTACATGAGACCTCATTTTAAAACAAGGAAGGTTTCACTTGACTAAGTTCTGTATCAGGCCTGGAGGTATGTATCTTTAATATAAACATTTAGGAGACAGAGACAAACAGGTCAAGGGCTGGTGGCCTGGGCTGCTGAGTGAGACTGTCTAAAAACAAAACAGATACAAAGATATTTTAAAATGAAAGCAACTTTTTCTAGATGAAATACTTGGTGTAAAATAGAATTTGAACAATTTTACTAATCCCATATTTTATTCTTCCTATGTCTGAATCCCCCAGAGAAAATTAAAGACCTTTCCCAAAGAAAAACACATTTATAATTTAACCACCCTAGCACATTTTATTTTCAAGTTTATGACTTCCCTTTCTGTACGTGTGTGTGTGTGTGTGTGTGTGTGTGTGTGTGTGTGTGTGTGTGCACATATATGTGATCAGGTGCACATGCAAATGTTATACTTGAAAGTAGAGGCCCGAGGTTGAGAATGTTGGTTGTCTTTTTCGGCTGATATCCACTTTAGTTTCTGAGACAAGGTCTCTCACTAAACTAAAGCTCACCTGCAAACCCCTGGGATCTTCCTGTCTCCATCACACCAGCACCTGGGTGACAAGCGTGCACTTCCCATAGCCTTTTTAGTATGTTCTGGGATCAACCTAACTCCTCATGCTTGAGTGGCCAGCACTTGACCCTTTGGGGTGTGGGGGGGTGAATTCAGATATCCTAGACTGGCTTGAAACTTGTTGTGTAGCCAAGAGTGACCTCAAATTCCTGATGCTCTAGCTTCTGTCTCCCCAGTTCTGGGATTACAGGCATGTGCCTTGGCGGACTCAAGCATGCACTCCGATCTTTTGCCTCTCATTACATTACAGACATACCCCACTTCTATTGTGCAATATATTTTAATTGTTACATATCTAACAAAGTAGCTGCAAATCCTTATTTAAACAAATTAACATGTTGCCCAAAGGCAAAGGAATGTATCTATTTTGTTTCTACTGTACCTCCGGAACTTATAACAGTGCCCACAAAAAGCACATATTCAGAATACATTTGTTGGATTAAAAAGTAAGTTTAATGTAAATGATTCCAAGTTCTTGTTCTCGTTTATTGTTGTTGTTACTATTATTACAACTATTTTCTTGTTTTAATTTTTTTTTTAAAATTCTCAGGCTGGGCAGTGCAGTGGTGGCGCATGCCTTTAATCCCAGCACTTGGGAGGCAGAGGCAGGTGGATTTCTGAGTTCGAGGCCAGCCTGGTCTACAGAGTAAGTTCCAGGGTAGCCAGGGCTACACAGAGAAACCCTGTCTTGAAAAACAAAACAACAAAAAAAAATTCTCAGTATAGTTCAGACTGGCCTTGAACTTGTGACCCTCCTACATTCAAGTCCTAAGGTTACACACTTGTAGCTCCACACCTCAGCTTTCTCTTAGGTAGTTGATTTCTTCTCTTACTCAACCACCTTTAAATAAAGGCGGCTTTTATGATTATTTTTGAACAAAGGAAAAATAGGGTGGAAGGTTTTTCTTTGATTATGACCTTGGTTTGACTGGTGTGATGGCATAAAATTCCAAAGCATGTTTGAACTGGCGTTGTCCGACCCTCACAGAGCTCCCAAAGACACAACTCTGCAGTGCAAATATGCTTCCTCCTAATTCTGAAGTCATTCTCTGTTCTCCCTCTCCATCTGTCTCCCTCTCCATCTGCCTCCCTCTCCCTCCCTGACTCCATCTCCCTCTCTGTCTCCTTCTCCCTCCCTTTTTCTCCCTCTCTCCTTCCCCCACCTCTCTCCTCCTCCCCACATCCACATCTTACCCCACAACCTACATTGCATATTGTTTTAGTGTTGAAGGCCTTGGAATCACCTCTTTTCCCCCCTTTGCCTTCTAGTTTCCTGTTGTGCTTTCTAAAAGACAACCTACACAAATTACTGGGATTTGCATCTTTCTTCTATTTTTAATTTCTAAGCTTTGTCCCAGAGACCTAGAGAACAATCACCCAGATTGCCATTTGGTAGGTGAAAATCTGCATGCTAGAATCTTATTTGAAGTCAGCTGTAGCTCATTCTGTCCTTACTTCTGTGTAATACAACTGTAGCGTGTCAATACAGCACAATTAATCCTACTGTTTTGGACACCTGAGTTGTTGAACAATTTGAGGACACTGCAAATAATCGTTCTATAACCATGGTGGGGGTCTTGTTTTATTTATTTTTTGAATGTCTCTCTATGTGGCCTCAACCCATGATCCTTTTACCTCAGTCACCCTAGTGCTGGGATCACCAAGGCAATCCATCCCATGAGCATCCCTGAACAAGTTATTTGCTGCACAGATGTGTTGGTCTTTCAGTTCCTAGGAGGGAAAACTGTCGGATCTGTATCATCTTCAACCTTAATGAATAAAAGGAAACAGGTATCCAGCATGTTTCTGTTGACTTATTTTCCCATGAATTATTATACAGGGGTTCCAGTTTTTCAAAACCAAGTCAACATTTTATTTTCTAACATTAGGGTAGCATATCTCAGATACCTTTAGTATGTACGTCTCCAGTTGTCACCAATCTGATGGTTAATGTTTCTCTTGATTTAAATGGCTGGAAATCATGGGCAGGTGAAGGTTCTTCACTGCTTGTCTCAATGTTTGGCCACACCAGTCCCAGTACTTGGCAGATGTACAGGGCAGCAAGCAGCATCTATCAGGCCCAGTGAAAGCCCTGAGTCCTTGTCAGTAGTCTGTGTTATGCCTCTCAGCTTGGGGTCTGAATCTCATGGCTGGGAGCAAGCTCTGTGGAGTCCAGAGCTGCAGGTTCTCTCCTCTGGCTCCTCACACCTCTTTCTCAGCGTTCCTGTCTCTGCTTTCATTCCCTTCCTTCCTTCCTGCTTTCTGCTCTGTCAGTTGTCAATGGCTACTGCTGAGTGGCTGCTCCACAGCCTCTGCCTCATGGCCTCTTCTACAGTCAAGCAGGTTCTAAGATGGGAACTGGATACTGACCACAGGTAGGGTCATTTAGAACTCAATACTGAGTATTGGAAACTGGGTGCCAGCGGCTGGGATGGTCTGAGAGGCCAACTATCAAGCACCTGTAGACAAGATCAATTGTGCTGTGCTGGACAGAACTAGCTCTCCCTCTGCTCCCCTGGGACTATCTAGCCATCAATCTGCTGCAGAGCAGTGCACAGGGCAACCGTTAGATCGAGGTGAGCAACCCCCAAGTACAGATTCATGCTATGATCCAGAAAGGAGCAAGCCACCCTTGGGACTAGTGCACTACCCGAGATAAGTACTTGATCATATCTGGCATGTGGGTAGGATACAGAGTACCCACTGGGATTGGCTGGTACCTGAGAGATCAAGATATCATACCCTCCCAACACAGAGTCAGTCACTCTCTGCAATCTTTTCAGCTTAGCCTGCAGTATTGAAAATAGGCAAGAAAAAGATCATTGAAGAAAAGCCTTCCTTGCACCCAATGTCACAACACTAGAGGAGGCACCACAGTCAAGTGTTCCCAAGCCCACTCCCTAGTAAACCCAAGAAGCCTGCTCATATAGCCACAGAAGGAACTATGGTCTTGCCAGCATCATCATAGTTGCTCTACCAGGGGAAGTGGTTCCCCTCTGGTACTGAGGCACCATCATTGTAAATGTCTGGTGTTGAGCGTAGTTCCGGCTGTGTGATTTGTGCTCTTGTAGCGTCACAAGCACAGGAGCTATCTCAGATCCACAAATAGAAAACACACACACACACACACACACACACACACACGCACAGAGTAGCTATTCTTAAAATGCTTTGGCTGACTCAATGACTGGGCACTCCTAAAATCTTCCCAGGCCCAATCGGGAAAGAGAACTCACATGGCTGGTTGGTTGGCTTTATTTACTGCTACTGCCCTTCTCTTCTCCCCCACTCTTCCTGATTCTCTTTAAGTCCTACCTGCACAACTCTCTGTGTCCTGCCCCGTGCCCAGCCATTGGCTACTGGTATCTTTATTGATAGATCAAAAACCAATTGGGGGAAAGGACCTTCAGCATCAGTAAACACAGATTCCCTGTCAAAGCATCAGAACCAGAAATTAGCCTGGCACAAATTTTCAAATAGCTCTCACTGGGGTTGGGCCTCCAGGAGGTCCAGGGTGATCTGCTGCTGTTCCTCATATAGATGTCTCAGGACCTCTGTGGAGGTTCCCTGTGGTTGGTGCAAGAATGACAGTGGCTGTTTGGTTGTTTTTACCTAAAGTCTTTTTGTCAATCAAGTTTGCGCAGCAAGAGAAAGTCTAACAGATGATGATTATGGAGTCAAGTTGCCCCTCAGTGTCTTTGTCTATTTATACAAATGAAGATTGGAGTGCATACTTTACATACTGGAGGTGCTGATCATTAAGAATACTCTCCGTCTTTAACACAGTGTAACCACTTTTTAAGAAAAAAACTTTTTTTGAGATAAGGTTTCATATATACTAGGTCATCGTGTGTCACCCTACCCAGTATATATATAGTGCTGGGGACTGAACTCCGGGCTTCATACTTGCTAGACTGGGCACTCTGCAGACTTAGCTACCCCTTCAGCCCCTGATTTAAGAATTCATAACACTGTCTGGCGACCAGGGCAAGGCAGATCCCCCTTGCTGGTCTCCCTGTGAAGGAAGCTACTAAGATCACTTTATCCACTCTCTGGGCACTGATTTTCCTTGGTAAAGTTCCTGTTCAAATCTTCCAACAATTTGGGTTCTCTGCCTTTTCCTTATCTAGCTGCACATGAACTCTATGTGTCTTCAATGAGCCTTTTACCAAGGATACATGTTTCTAAGGATTTTCCTATACCCTACCTCATTTTTAATGGTTTCTTGTGATAAATACGATTAGAAATTTTAGTTTTTAATTGTATCAAATGGAAGTCTCAAAGCGATTTCAAGAAAAAACTTTGATACTGAAGTCTATATTTCAGATCTCTGTATAAGTTTAGGCTGTATAAGCTTAGGTTTAGTAAATATCTGTTCCTGAGTTCAGTACTGGGCCCCTTGTGCACTGTCATCAGCACTGAACATCATCACAAACAAAGGATACCATGCTACTCCATGGTCTTCAGTACCAGTAAACAGGGACAGAGACGATGAGAGCGACCCAACCTTAGGTGTTGTGACAGCTTATATCACAACAAAGCTTTAGTCTCAAAAGACTGAGGGATAGCATCCCTGCCATGAAATCAATGCTTTTATGCCCCCTTTCAATGTTAGAGCCTGTGTGTTAATAATCTAATGTCATTAGAAGTAAGATTCTGTAACCCTATCGATATCTCCTTCCACAAAGAAGATCAATCAGGGCATTTTAAATGGTACACAAAGAATAAGGTTTGCCATGTTTAACAAAGAGTGGCCTGTTGAGATAATTGGCCTGATAGGGGGAAATGATAATTGGTGTAGCTACTATGAAAATCAGCCTGTCATTTCCTCAAAAAGCTAAATATAAACCCACCGATACCACTCCTGGGCATATTCCTAAAGGGCTCCAGACCCTACTACAGAGATACCTGCTCATCCAGTCACACGTACCTGGGATTTAAATTCTTTTTAGCTGAACTAAGCATTTGTGACTTATCTGTCCATCTGTCTCATGGATCCTGTTGAAGATGACCAGAACTAAAATCCTTACTGTGCAAACACCCTTCCTGTGATACTTACACCTCAGCAGAGGATGCCAGTCACTACTCATGCCTGTTGACAATAAGAAGCATGGGTACCACTTTACTCTGGGTACTTGCTGGAGAAGGAAACCTACTCACTTAACTGAATCATGGGAAAACTACCCCAGAGATATAAAGCAGGGCAAGGCTGCTGTGAATCTAGAAATGTACCCATATGGCCATTTGTCTTTGACAGAGTGCCAAGAACCATTCCATAAAGAAAAGAATAGTCTTTCAATAGAGTGATGGAAGAGCTGGATCTCTATGTGGAAAAGAAGACAGCTAGACATCTGCCTCCTGTGTACCAAACAGAAGCTAACTCAAACAGATCAGAGAAGGAAACATGAATAAAATCATAAATTCTCAGATGAGATACCACCTCACACCAGTCAGAATGGCTAAGATAAAAAATTCAAGTGATGGTAGATGCTGGTGAGGATGTGGAGAAAGAGGAACACTCCTCCATTGATGGTGGGAATGCAAGCTGGTACAACCACTCTGGAAATCAGTCTGGTGGTTCCTCAGAAAATTGGACATAGCACTACCTGAGGACCCAGCTATACCACTCCTGGGCATATACCCAGAAGATGCTCCAACATATAACAGGGACACATGCTCCACTATGTTCATAGCAGCCTTATTTATAATAGCCAGAAGCTGGAAAGAAGCCAGATATCCTTCAACAGAGGAATGGATACAGAAAATGTGGTACATTTACACAATGGAGTATTACTCAGCTATTAAAAATAATGAATTAGAGAAATTCTCAGGTAAATAGATGGAACTAGAGAATATCATCCTGAGTGAGGTAACCCAGTCACAAAAGAACACACATGGTATTTACTCACTGATAAGTGGATGTTAGCCCAAAAGCTTGAAATAGCCAAGAGTCAACCAACAGACCACATGAAGCTCATGAAAAAGGAAGACCAAGTGTAGATGCCTCAGTCCTACTTGGAAGGAGTGACAGAATGCTCAAAGGAGCAAATATGGTGACAAAGTGTGGGACAGAAAGTCAAGGAGGGGCTGTCGGAAGACCACTCTACCTTGGTATCTGTCCCATGTGCAGTCACCAAAGATAGACGCCGATATGGATGTCAGGACAGGAGCCTGTTGTAGCTGTCTCCTTGGAGGTCTGCCAGAGCCTGACATATCTAGAGGCAGATGCTTGCAGCTACCCATTGATCTGATCAAGTGTTCCCAATGAAGAAGTTAGAAGACTGAAGGAGCTGAAAGGGTTGGTGGCCCAAAGAGGAGATCAACAGTGCCAACCAACCAGAGCTCCCCAGGGTCTAAACCACCAGCCTGGGAGCACAAAGGGAGGCACCCACGTCTTCAGCTGTACACTTAGGGGAGGATGACCTTGTCAGGCATGGGTGGGAGAAGAGATCCTTGGTTCCATGAAAGCTGAACACTGAGCGGGGAGGAATTTGAGGGTGGGGAGGATGGAGTGGGGGTAGGTGGGGGCACACCCTTGTGGAGGCAGGAGGGGTGATAGGATAGGGGGTTCCTGGGTGGTGGGGGGGAATGGGGTGAGGGGATAAAATCTGAAATGTAAACATAATATCCAATAAAAAATATGAAAAAAAATAAATTCTGAGATGAAAATTTAGGGCCGAGTCTTCATGATTTTGGATTGGGTGAAATATTTGTTTATTTATGTAACAAGGAAGTACAAGAAACCAAGGAAAAGATGTTATTGATTTTACCAAAATTAAAAATGTGTACGCTTCAAAGAACATTATTAAAAGGGTTATTAAAAGGGTAAAAATATAGTCCACAGATTGGAAAAATCATGTGTCTGAAAAGGGTCTAGTGTTCAGAATATCTAAATAATAAATAAACAAATAACTACCTCACATTCAGTAAGAAGACAACTTGACAGAAACTAGAGTCACCTGGGAATGGAGACCCTCACTTGAGGAACTGCCACCATCAGATTGGCCTGGAGGCATTTGATGGGGCAATTCTTGCTTAGTGACTGAGGTGGTAAGGCCCACAACAACAAAATCAGCCTGGGAAAGGAAGTAACCAGCATTCTCAAAAGGAAAATAAAGCTCAAGATCTCTCTTTCTCTCTCTCTCTCCTCTCTCTCTCTCTCTCTCTCTCTCTCTCTCTCTCTCTCTCTCTCTCTCTTATTCAACATCTTTAGCCAGTATGAAAATGCAAATTAAAACTGCTTTAAGATTTGATGTTACCTTAGTCAGAATGACAAAGATTAAAACAAAAAGACAACAAATGCAGGCATGGGGGTGGGGAACGGGGAATGCTTTTCACACTGTATGGGGAAATGACAATGAGTATAGCTAATATGGAAATCAGCATGTTGTTTCCTCAACAAGCTAAACACAGACCCACCTATACCACTCTTGAGCATATTCCTAAAGGGCTCCGGATCCTACTATAGAGATACCTGCTCATCCATGTTCACTGCTGCCCTATTCACAATAGCGAGGAAATGGAACCAATATAGACGTCCATCAGTGGATGAAGGGTTATGAATATATGGTTCATATACACACTGAAATATTATTCACCTGTAAATGAAATTTTCAGGTAAATAGATAGAGTACATAAATGAAAGAGGAGGAAGAAAAGGAGGAAGAAGAAGAGGAAGAAGAGGAGGAGAAGGAAGAAAAGGAGGAGGAGGAAGAGGAGGAGGAGGAAGAGGAAGAGGAGGAGGAGAAAGAGGAGGAGAAGGTAATGACTATATTTTGTCATCAAGATTCAATGATACTACTTTAAAGTTATTTTTATACTCATTCAGCTAAATTTTTAACTATTATTGTAATTGTTATGTTTATTACATAAATGAACAAAACAATATCTTTAACCCATTTGTTTACTTATGCACACAGCTGTTTATTTGTCCTCCAATGTATCCACGTAGGATTTTGTGAAGAAAGGGTGCATTTGAACTCAGATTGTGATGGATAACTACCCTTTGGCAAACTGTCTACTTTCCTCCCTTCTGTGTTCTCACGTATAAACTGGGAAGAATGGCAGTTCCACACGAGTGCGTGAGTGACATATGGGAAGACATGGAGTGTGGCCAACTCATGAAATGTGTTCAGAAATTAGCACTCAGTGTCATTTGGTTGTTGCTAGTCTTAAAGAAAATGACTTAGGAAGCAAAGCAGCAAGGAACTGAAAATGTCCAGGCAGAGATCTTTGCACTGTCCCAGTCAGGGGAACTGTTTAAATACAATATTCAAAAAGAGCTATAAAAATGCATTGTTTTCTTTGGAATTAAAGTGAATATCAATGTCGTTGTAGGTCAAAGACAAAATAAATAAATGTTCATTAGTAACTGCAGACAAAGCAGGACTAACAGAACGATGTTTAATAACTAACACCGCCACCTAGAGGAATTAGTGATACATCACACAACCCATGGAAGAGCAGAGTTGATTTCGAAGCTAACATACAAGCTGGTGAGAAAATTTACTGTGTAGGGAGGCCTGTGGCCAAGGTTGACAACCTGAGTTCAATCCCCAGAACCTACCTGGTGAGAAGAGAGAACTGACTCTCACAAGACAGTCTCTGACCATCACCACACAAGAGCCAACACGAACGTGCGTGCGTACACGTACACACACACACACACACACACACACACACACACACATAAATGAATGCAACTTTAAAATAAAAAATACATAAGCATTCAGTGGAGTGAGATAATACATGGATTTCTTAATCACAGACCTATTTTAAATTTGGGAGGGGGTATTTATTTTATGTGAGTGAGTGTTTTGCCTGCATGTACATGTGAGTACCACATGTCTACCTGGTGCCCATGGAAATCATAAAAGGTCATAGATTATGGGATTCCTTGGAAATGGAGTTGTGAACCACCAAGTGGGTGCTAGGAACCGAACCTGAGTCCTCTGAAAGAGCAACAAGTGCTCTGAACTGCTGAGCCATCTCGCCAGTTCTTGCATACCTACTTTAAAATAAAATATTTCAATGTAGAAAGTTATGAGAAAAGCTTAACTAAAAAGGAGAAGAGGAGGAGAAAGATGAGGAAGAGGATGATGGTAAGGACAATTATTATTCTGTCATCACCATTCAATGATAGTAGTTTTAAATTATTTTTATCTTTTCCACTTCTCTTTGTTGACACCACTGCAGTGTCTTTCAGGCCATCACATTATTCACAGTGACTTTCAGTGGCTTCTTACTTTGAGCAGTTGTGCCACAGTCTGACTTAAGCATCATCCCTCAATGCTGAACAGCCAGGCTACTTCCAGGAACAATGATACTGTGCTGTGAGACTTACTGCTTAGGTAGATATTAGTGTAGCTATTTCGTAGATAGCTATTGTATAGGCAGATATTTTGTGCACTTAGCTAACTTTGCTGTTACAAATGGAATGTGCAATTACTCATTTTTAAAGATTTATCATTTCTAAGTTTATGTGTATCCGGATGTGCCTGTCTGAGTGTTTGTGTACCGTGTCCCTGCAGGAGCCAGTCTAAGCCAGAAGACAGCACTGGATTCCCTAGAACTAGAGTACACACAGTTGTGAGCTGACACGTCAGTGTTGAGAACAGAGCTCTAGTCCTCTGTAAGAGCAAAAAGTGTTCTACGCTGCTGAGCCATCTCTCCAGGCTCCATAACTAGTACTTGAAGAGATAAGCAAAGACAAGAAAATGAACTATGGCTGCAATATCTGAAACCAGACAATTACTATAATACATTGAACAGTCTTTTACACATTTATTTGTGGAATATAGATAGCATATGTTGATATTTTAAATAAACATGAGGTTATAGTATTATGGAACCTACTTTTTTTTTTACTTAAAATTTACATCCCATACAGCTGTCTTTGTTAGTACCCATTGACTAGTGTCTATTGAATTAATAACATTACACTGCATCAATTAATCAATGCATATTTGTACTGCTCTCTCACACAGTACTTAGTTTGTATGTACATTTTCGACACAGTGCTTACAATTGAGCAGAAGAAATACATTAAACAAATAAATAGAAATTATATGGGCATAATTCATGATGAAATGCCATGAGAAAAAAAAATGACAAGGTCAACAACTTGGTTGCAGAGGTCTATCTGAGGGAAATGTTTGGACACAAAGGCCTGGAGAGATGGCCAATCATTGGCCATCAGCCATTGACACAGACAGACAGACAGACAGACCACACACACACACACACACACATACACACAGACACACACAGACACCCCTACACAGAATTAAAACTAATAAAAATAAACCTTTTTTAAAAAAGTGTAAAAATAAAGGCTGAAGAATTGGACATTTGAAAAGCTGAGGTAGAGCACCCTTGGCAGAGATGTGTGTGATAGCCTTCAGATAAGAAAATTCTTTATTTTATTTTATTGGATATTTTCTTTATTTACATTTCAAATGTTATTCCCTTTCCTGGTTCCCCTCACCAAGACCCCTTAAACCATCTCCCCTCCCCTGTTTCTTTGAGGGTGTTCCCCCTCCACCCCCACCTCCCCACTCTCGAATTCCCCTACACTGGGGCATCAAGCCTCCACAGGACCAAGGGCCTCTCCTCCCATTGATGCCCAGCAAGGCCATCCTCTGCTACATAAGCGGATGGAGCCATGGGTCCCTCCATGTATACTCCTTGGTTGGTGATTTAGTCCCTGGGAGCTCTGGTGGGGTGGTCTGGTTGGTTGATATTATTGTTCTTCCTATGGGGTTGCAAACCTCTTCAGTTCCTTCAGTCCTTTCTCTAACTCCTCCATTGGGGACTCATTGGGGATCCACTGGGGACCCTATGCTCAGTCCAATGGTTGGCTGTGAGCATCCCCTATGTATTTGTAAGGCTCTGGCAGAGCCTCTCCGGAGACATCTATATCAAGCTCCTATCAGCATGCACTTCTTGACATCCACAATAGTGTCTGGGTTTGATGACTGTGTATGGGATAGATCCCCAGGTGGGACAGTCTCTGGATGGCCTTTCCTTTAGTCTCTGCTCCACACTTTGTCTATGTATTTGCTCCCATGAGTATTTTGTTCCCTTTTCTAAGAAAGACAGAAATACCCATACTTTGGTCTTCCTTCTTCTTGAGCTTTGTGTCGTCTGTAAATTGTATCTTGGGTATTCCAAGATTTGGACTAATCAGATAGGAAAATTCTAAAGTGATGAGCAGGAAACTGAGAGTCGGTCACTGTGTATTTGGTGATGAAACAGGAGGTTTCCACGATACACCCTGTAAAGTGTATCGTATTCTCAACGGTGCAGGAGGAGCTGAGAGTTTTACATCTTCATCAGAAGGCTGCTAGTGGAAGACTGACATTCCAGCTAGAATGAGGGTCTTAAGCCCATGCCCACAGTGACACACCTACTTCAACAGGCCACACCTCCTAATAGTGCCATTCCCTGGGCCAAGCATATACAAACCATCATAATTCCCAAGCCTCTTTCTCTACCTAGACCTAGGTTAGTGGCAGGATTCTGTAAAAATAGAGCAGCACTCAATAGCCTACTCACAAACCTGGTTAGTGGGGACACCAGGTCAGGTAAGTTACAGTTCCTTCTTTATATCACTTGATGATGACACTCTGAGAATAGAAAGACAAGTGTACACACACACACACACACACACACACAAATCTGAACTTTGTGCAAGCAACAGGCAGGGCAGAGGGCTTAGGCCAGGTTTCAGATGAATGGCAGAATTTCATAAGAGCTTTTCAAATAGGATGTATATTTTGTCCCTTCAAGTCCAACCTAACAGAGAATCTCTTCTTGATACCATCTGGTGAAAGACTTGAACCAGAACAGAGAGGCAGACTGCTAGGAGACTGGAAAAGTAGTGAGGATGTGGTACTGGAGGAGAATATTGGGGTGCTGTGAACCCAAGGGAAGACTCTAGAATGCTACTTTCTGAACATAGGCCAAGACTGTTACATGATGTCCTATCATCTAGAACTCTGTTGATAGCCAGGTCTCTAATGTTCTCCTACGTCATTTCTTGGGCTAGAGGCAACACATATTCATCTTTGAAAAGGGACCATTCTCTCACGATTTTGGTTGTTTGACTGTTTGAGACAGGGTTTCTCTTTGTAGCCCTGGCTGTGCTGAAACTCTATCTGTAGACCAGGCTGGCCTCAAACTCATAGAGATCTATCTGCCCCTGTCTTCCAAGTGCTAGGATTAAAGACATACAACACCACCTCCTGACATCTGGCAGTTTTTAAAAGAGTCAAAAGTGGCTGGAGAGATGGCTCAGCTGTTAAAGGCTAGGACCACAACCAAAAATACAAGGATCAAAAGTGACACCATCCATAAAGTACTCAGCACTGCAACTTTAACCAAGTGTATGCAGCTCAGTAACTGCAGTGGTTTCTAAAGGGATGCCCACCAGTCTCACAAACCTCATTCATAAAATACTAGTACATTTCATTTAACAGACTGCATATCTGAACCAAAGGGGAACCATTTCTAGGTGTTTTTTCATAAAAAAAAAAATTAAGAAATTTTAAGGTGAGATTACCTTTTAAGGCCCGACATCTGACTTTGTATAAAGTTCAGCACGAGCACTGACTTTTTTCTGAAAAGATGGAAAATGAAATGCTCTAAAACCTGAGATTTTGGAAGTAGCAACATAATGCCACAAAGAAGAAAATCTCCCACTTGACATCATGTGATGGGTCTTAAACTCTGGACACATTGAAAAGATTGTACAAAATTTGGTGTGTGTGGGGGGCACATATACAAAGTGTACATGAACTGTGAATGAATTTTGTGTTTAGATTTTGGCCTTGTTTTCAAGATATTTCATTATGTATAGGTAAATATTCCAGAAAGGAAGAGGCTGTGGAGATGGCCCAGTGGTTAAGAGCACGTATTGATCTTTCAGAGGACCTGGGTTTAATTCCCAGCACCTGCATCTGGTAGCTCACAACTGAAATAGTTTCAGCTTCCTTTCTCTTCCTGGAGTCTAATAAGAAGTGAAATAGGACATTTGATCCCTTTCCTGTCTTCTTACACAACCCCTGGCATCCTGCAGAACATCCTCGTCCTGGGGTTATGGATGGAAAGGGCTTTAGGACCATGAATTTGTTCTATGGTTCAGTGTCTGAATGCCTGAAGGAGGGACCCCTAGGCAGCTACTACTAGGGGATGGCAAGCAGTACAGGTATAAGGTTCAAGGCAGTGGGCCCAGGTCTCCAGCAACACACTGTCATCCAAGAGGACTTCTAAGAAGGCAGGAATTACTTAACTAATTGTTATTAATAATTAACTCATCTCTGCCTGTACACTTAGACTTCCAAGCAAACAAGTAGCTTCCTGGAACATGCAGGGTGTTCAAATGTTCTAAATCCCAGCTTGGGACAGTTGACTTATCCGAAGTCTCTCTTTCCTGATGTCTGTGTTTCCTGAAAGGTTCTCTTTATACGCCAACAATGAGGAAGGTATAATCCTTCTTCTGATCCCATAAAGCTGATTGAACTTTGAGCATACCTTAAAATCCTTCAAGGACAAATAAATCAGGGCTTTATTCCAGGCCTATTGTTGCCCATATGGCACTGTCTAGCCGCTCCCTTGGACAGGAGTTTCTATTATTATTATTGTTCAGAATGGGCAAGCTTTTCAGGCAAGCGTTTCTCCCACCTCGCACCTTTATGCTAACACTAGAGTTCTGTGTCTGCCTTTTCTTTTGTGTCTTGTAGTCTTTTGTTTCCTGGCTCTATTTTCATTGCCAGGTTCACTGCCAAAATGTGTTCAGTCACAGTTTGCCAATATGTTGGCATTTACAAGAAATTTGGGGTCGATAACTAGAACAGAAGAGGTGCTTATGTTGGGGTGTTACCCAAAATGTGATCCCTTACGTCAAAGATTAACTTTGAACTAAACCTCTCACAATAATGTATTGTAGGCTTTACATTAGCTCGTGTAGGCTTGGCTAGTGAGCAGGAAGCCATAGCCTGTTAGGCAATATCTGCCAATAAAAAGGTCACACTTGGGAAGGAGAGGCTGAGAGACCCTCTCCTGATTTGGAGCTGGGCCAGTCAGACACAAGCTGCTTATCTGTGTAGATGGAACAGTCTGGCTCATAGGCCAGGAAACCCTAGCTTTGGGGAATCACATCAGAGCCACGGCCAAGATCGGGTGAGTAAAGGACAGTCTGGAGTCCTCTCGGGTGTGTAGCGGGGCTGGTTAATGACTGCCAGACTCCATTCCGGAAAGACCTTCAAATGTTTACAGAGACTGCGACAGAGCATCTGTCCAAAGAGGGGTGTTGTTACTTAATTCATCTGTCCTAAAGGTAAGCCTGTCAGGACCGCAGGGAACAGCATGAACTATGTGACAGTTAAACTGTTATAGGCCCAAGTTTTCGCTGACTGGCCTTCTGATGACTCACTGTATCAAGGGAGGGGAGAAAAAGGGAGACCCAATAGCCAAGCTTCTCACGCTTGGCATTTTATCACCTTTCCCCCACTGACTCCTCAGAGCATCACTGGATCCCTGGTGCCCGGGAAAGAGGGGAGTGACTTGCCAAAGTGATAGAATTGACCAGACCCAAGTTCAAGTTTATTAGATGCCTATGATGCTTCTGCCCAGCCATGACAGATACATATGATATTGCTGAAGACCAAGCAGGATGGGAGGGAGGAGAGAAAATGGGACAGCTTGTCCGTCCTCCAAAAAGGAGGTCTTGATTGTATACATGTTCTCCAAGTGAGGAAGTCACATTGTTGTACAAACACACCCATCACCACTTATTAAACAAACAAACAAACAAACAACAAACAAAACATCTAATTATCCAAAAGCAAGAGACTTGCTAAATGGACCGGTAATCCACTTTCATGTTGAATCTGCATGAAATTCTCAACGACCAACCATCAAATACGGTCTTAAGACTTAGCCTTTCCCTGTTCAGCTGCATTCAGCTGTCACAAAGGATGACCGTTGCCACCCACATTCTCATTTCCACCCCTAAGAATTCAAAGGACTCTCTTTTGTTTTTCTTTATCTCATTTGCAATCTTTAATAAGAAATAAAGATTGACTTGATATTTCCCTAAAAAAAAATCTGGGAATGAATCCCTTAGTTAAAAAGTTCAGTGCATTGCTAGTGAAAACCCAAAGGTGAGTAATGTTCCCAAGGACCACAGAAAGAATAAAACCCAGGTAAGGTAACTGAAGGATAATGTATGTACTAATTGAGTATGTATGTACTAATTGAGTATGTATGTACTAATTGAGCCTCAAGTATGTACTAATTGAGCCTAAGGTAGCGGAAGGCTAATACCCAAGTATGTACTAATTGATTCTATTCCCAAGCTAGTAAAAAGTGGATGTAAATCTGAATTCTAGTATTTTCAGATACAGGGGGGAGATTTGAGTTGTAATTTCATTGGCTGGATTTGTCAATTTGTCATTCTTTACCAGCAGGTGTCGCCAGACAAAAGCACATTTGCAAAAGCATAGCCCGAAAATCCAGCTCTGGCTGCAATTCCAACCTCATTCTAAGGTCACATTGAATGTGGAGGTGTCAGCTCAACAGCTAGCATGGATATCCACAGTTTGCAAAGTTTATTGTATAGAACTTGCTGGTGTGCATACAGCAGAGGTTATTAGAATGTAGATTCCTGTGCCTCTAGCTGCAGAGATTCTGACTGAGCAGGTCTAGAGGGGACCTCAATAATTTCTATTATAAGCATCACCTTTATGCTCCCTGCATTCCCTCTTACGATGTGGGCTTATAAATACTGAATTGCTCTCTGTATATACTGAACATCGTCTCATAGTCTCAACTCATGAGACAGCTGGGCTACCAGGGGACTTGCTTGTTCTTTCATTCATTCAACAAACATCTGTTGAGACAGTTACTACTGGGCACTTCCACAAAGTCATAAAGCTCATCCTGGGAATTTAGACCTAATCAAGGGATCAATAATTAAATCCAACAAAGACTCAGCTTTTCTTAAATCTACCCATCAAAGAGCCTGACTTCTACGAAAAGAAGAAAAAGATTCCTTTTCCACAAAGAATATTCATGTTTTTACAGAAATTGCTGCCAAAAAGTGGTCCTTAATGGCTAGTTTACTGGACATAAAAGTAACAACGTAGTTGGGAATCAATCTTATTACTATGGCTTTAAACACAGATTTTTTAAAAAAAATACCTGTTAGTTTCTGAAAATCAAAATGTTGCTGTGTTTTACTGCCACAATCATGTTATAAATCCAAGTTAAATAACAACTCTGTCTAAACTGTTGGGGTGAGCTGAGGAGACACTTGCTGTGTAAGCATGGGTTTCTGAGTTGAGTCCTCAGAACTATGTGGGGCTGGAGAGATGGCTTAGTGGGAAGGAGTTTCCTCGGCTCTTCCAGAGGACCTCAGTTTGATTTCCAGCACCTATGCTAGACAGATTCCAACACCTGTGACTCCAGCTCTGTAGAATTAAATCCCCTCTTCCTGGATTCTGTGGGAACTTCCACTCAGGCACACAGACCCACTCACAGATATGCACATATACATACTTTGATATAAGATGAAATCTTAAAGAAAGAAAGATTGAGAGAGAAGAGTGAGAGCAAGAGAGGAGGGAAGGATGGAGGGAGGGGAGGAGAGAGAGAGAAAGGGAGAGAGAGGGAGGGGAAGAGAGAGAGAGAACAAGAATGTAAAGAGCAGTTATATGCCACTGGACACAATCTATAGTCATTTTCTAGGTAGGAAACTCAATTGAGAAAATGCATCCATAAGACTGGGCTGTGAAAATCTGCAAGGCATTTTCTTAATTAGTAATTGATGAGGGAAGGCTCAGCCCACTGTAGGCTGGTGATCCTGAGTTCTATAAGAAAGCAGACTGAGCAAGCCATAATGGTCAAGCCAGCAAGCAGCAGCCCTCCATGGCCCATGGACCTCTGCACCAGCTCCTTCTCTGTTTGAGTTCCTGTCCTGACCCACTCTGAGGATAGACTATGGAAGTGGAAACATAACCAAATAAACCTTTTTCTCCTCAACTTGCTTTTGGTCATGGTGTTACATCATAGCAATAGTAAGCCTAACACACACACACACACACACACACACACACACACACACTCACACACACACACACACACACCCAGAAGGGGGAGAGACAGAGACAGAGAGATGGGTGTGGTAGAGAGATAGTCAGATCACTAGGAGTCTCTGGCCTGCCTATTCCTAGGTTCTGTTGATGACTTCCAGGCCAGTGTGTCTGTCTCAAAACAAAGATGGAAAGCATTCTGAGGTATAACATCTGAAGTTGCCATGACTTCTGGCACAGGCACAGGCACAGGCACAGGCACAGGCACAGGCACAGGCAC